>CM050519.1:96380639-96733139 GCA_027563665.1 Antrozous pallidus | reverse complement strand
GACAAGGCATGGCCATCGTTGACCGTGAACGTAGAGATGGTGCCCGAGGCACCTGTGGCTCAGCGCCCTCCCGTCCTCCACGTTTGCAGGGCGATCACTCCGTTTCATCCGCAGCCTGCTCACAGCGACCCGGCCAACCGAATGCCGGGGACCCGGGGCGCTGCGGGTGGCACTTGGGTCTGAGGTCAGCTTTACTTCTCAGGGCCGTTTCTTGTGTCAGTGTACATGTTGGTTTCTCTCCTGAGTATCCTTTCGAATGTTGCCTGTGCGCGTTGGCAGTTTCTCTGCCTTGACCTTGAGTGACAGTCTAAAAGCTGAGGCCGTAGGAATTGCGTGTCACTGTGCAGGCTGAGTGTTTAGAATTTCTCAGGTGAGCCCAGTTTGCTGTGACACTGGTCGGATGTTTTCAGTCTTGGGCGGGAGGCAGGGCGTCTGTGTGAAATCCGGCTTCTATTTGGATAGAAAGCTCTGCTCGGTGAGGGCCAGGAGGCTGGTTTTCCGCAGAGCACCTGCTGGCAGCGGCTGCAGGCGGTCTGTCTTTCCGCCCCTCAGCCAGTATGGGGAGCCGCAGCCTTGAGGAGCCATGAGGGTTGAAATCATATGCGTATTTGGACACAGAGGCTCGCTTCTGCAGTCACCCTTTGGCAAGGCGGAAGGAAGGCTCAATGAGATTCATGTTTAAGGCAAAGCTGATAAGAAACAAAGGAATCTAGTCTCTTTAAATTTTCTTTCAACAGGCTGGCAGGCATGGTGTTCAGCAATGGAAACATTTAACCACAAATGTAGGCAGTCAAATATTTTGAACAAAAAGTACTAATTCTACACCCTCAACGTTTTTCTTAGCTTCCCGAGGTGCCATCTTTGAATTTATTGGCCTTCGGGGTCGTGCATGAAATCTATAGGAACCTAGAACATGAAGAGCTAGTTTAGTGAGAAGAATACTGGGGGTCTGTTGAGGGGGATTGGACGTTACTCAGCAGCAACAACGGGCTTGTGTCAGAAACTTGTGTTTGTACACAACGTCCGTTGGAGTGAGGAGGGCAATTGTCCGTGAAGATGGCTCGGGAGACTCCGTGGGTTAGGGGATGCTCTATCTAAAAGTTTTCTCTTTCAAGTGTATTTTATCTAAAAATTATTCCTTCCATCAATCATGACATATGTTCTGCTTACTGAGGTACATGTCTCCTTGTGGGTGACAGGAACAAAGAAGGCAGATACATCAACGACAGATAGATGGAAAGATAGCTGATAGGTAGGTCGATAGGTAGATAGATAATGATTTGGGCTAGCTGAGAGATAGATGAAAGATAGATAGGTAGGTAGATAGGTAATGATTGAAGATAGATGAGAGAGAGATGAAAGGTAGGTAGGTAGGTAGATAGATAGATAGATGATGTGCCTAGAATGGTATAAACTCATATACATTTTGTTATTTTTTAATATATTTTATTGATTTTTTACAGAGCAGAAGGGAGAGGGATAGAAAGTCAGAAACATCGATGAGAGAGAAACATCGATCAGCCGTCTCCTGCACACCCCCTACCGGGGACGTGCCTGCAGACAAGGTACATGCCCTTGACTGGAATTGAACCTGGGACCTTTCAGTCCGCAGTCTGACGCTCTATCCACTGAGCCAAACCGGTCCTGGCTATACATTTTGTTATTAAATCCTCAGATGCTATTTATGAGTGAAGTAAAATTACCTAACATTATCAGTTGGAGAATGCGAGGGAGTGACCAACAGCAATTTAAATTGCCCAAAGCGCCAGCTACACCAATAAAAGAATAACATGCTAGTTGACTGTACCTTTGTGATGCCCACCAGCCAATCAGGAGTGAGTATGCAAATTAACACAACAAAGATGCTGGGTTAATTTACATATGCAGGTGCCGAGTGGCTGGGGGCAAGCAGGGCGGGACGTTTGTGTCATTGTCATGGTGACAACGCAGGCGTTTTGCACCACCCCAACCGGTCAGGGCCTCTGGGCAGTGTGGGAAGGCAGATGGGTGGCTCTGGGCCTGAGCGGAAAGGTGGCTATGGCCAGAGTGAAGATGGTGCCAGTGGCCAAGGAAAGGAAGGCCCATTCTTGCACAAACCTTTATGCACCAGGCCTCTAGCAGCTTATAACTAGCTAATCAGTACCGAAAGCAGCAATTAAACACAAGTCTGTCTTTTATCAGAAGTTGTCATTCTTAACCAATCACTACATATCCTTTCCTATACTTGTTTACTTGTGTATACACAGATATGGCCATACACACATAACTGCATGCATATGCATGCATGTGCATACACAAATAATCACATGTTACACGTGTGCACATCTAAGATGCACACGCCTGGGCATACGTGGTTATGTAAGTGAGCACACAGATCTGGCCCTGTATTTTCCCTCTGGTTCATCACTGAGTGTCGCTGAGCCCAGTGCTGGCGGGGAGGGGCGGGGAGAGGAGAGGCGCGGACCTGCTGGGCTGGGGAAGGACAGCGGGGAAGGCGTCGCGCGTGTGGAGTGAAAATGGTGCCGATGGCAGGAACAGCGTCGACAAGCTCAGGGACCAGAGGGACATTGATTGGGTCTGGTGAGGCCAGGGTCAGTGTGGGCTGCATCCCAGAACTGCTGTGAGCGCGTCCTGCTGCGTGCTGCTCAGCGTGAACGCTGGTGGGGCCTCCAGCAGACACATCTCCCAGCACCTCTGGGTGAGGAAGGGCCAGGGCAGGCCTGGGACAATAAGTGGCCACCCTGGAGGACAGGAGGCAGTGTGGGGCAAGAGGCCGAAAACCAGAGGAAGCAGGAGGGAGGGAGCTTGGCGGGCGCAGAGGGACCTGCTCTCTGAGCGGTCAAGCCCGGTCCTATGACCCCCTCAGGGTCATGGTCAGGTGGTGGCAGCTTCCCCCGTGAGCGAGAGCACTGCCGCCGAGGCCTGTGAGGAGGCGGTGAGTCACTGCTGCCTATTCTGGTTTGCCTGCTGGCCACGTGGTGGTGGTGTCGGCCACGTGGACACAGAGCTGGGGCTGCCCTGTTTCCGGCCCGCCTTCAGGTCAGCCTGCAGCGGGCCAGTGCAGTGTGGGCGGTCCTTCTCCCCGGGCGGGACCTGGGGGGCGACGAGGGGGGCCCGGAAAGCACGGAACCCTGGGGTCTGGCACAGAGCAAATTTTCAAAACTATGTTTGAGCCCTAGCCAGTGTGGCCCAGCGGGCAGAGCGGCGGCCTGCGGACTGACAGGTCCCAGGTTTGATTCCGGTCAAGGGCACAGGTTGTGGGCTCAGTCCCTGGTGGGGGCATGCAGGAGGCAGCCGATCAGTGACTCTCATCATTGGTGTTTCTCCCTATCTCTCCCTCCCTATCCCCCCTTCTCTGGAAGCAATAAATGTATATTTAAAAAATATTTTTGTTAAAAATCTTCACTAATCCCGATGTACCTGCACCCCATGGTTGGCATTTCTTCCGCCGGGAACCCCAAGGGGAACTGCTCTGCAGAGACTGACGCGCAGCCGTCTTCCTGTCTGATCCCTGCACCTTCTGGACCAGAAACCTGTAAAAAGCAGGGAAAGGACTTCAGAACAAGCAGGTCACAGGGTCCGGGGGCACGAGCTGCCTCTCTTCACAACCCAGACTCCACGGGGGTCAGCGTTAACCTGGGAACCTCGGCTCATTTACCTACAGTCACTTCGTGGAGGCAGGTGGCTCCCAGCTCAAAGGGCTTGACCTTCCCTCCCAGGTCTCACCAAGTGATGAGCTGGGTGGGCGGGGCTTCCTCCCAGGTGGGTGGGGCCTCTTCCAGGGATAGGTGGGGCTTTCTCCAAGGTGGGCGGGGCCTCATCCAGAGGTGGGAAGGGCTTTCTTCCCAGGTGGGTGGGCCCTCTTCCAGGAGTGGGTGGGGCTTTCTCCCAGGTGGGTGGGGCCTCTTTCAGGGTGGGCAGGGCCTCTTCCAGTGGTGGGCGGGGCTTCCTCCTGGGGCACTCCTTCACTGGATGCATTGGGCATTTTCCTCTGGCACATCCCTCAGACAGCATTTTCTTTTCTCTAACATCCCTGGATGTTAAAGGAGCAACTAGATTATTACCCTTCAAGCTCAAGGCTCTATTAAAATGTCAGCCCTGATTTCTTTCTTCCCGGAATCCATTATCCAAACCCAACCTACATTGGAGCGTGGGCCACAGGGGACACGCCTTGTGGGAGAGAAGCCCCCCTCTGCAGAGAGGATGGCGGGGAGCTGTCCACGGAGGGCGGGGAGGCTGCCTGTCACTCAGCCTGGGGCCCACAGGGTACGGAAGCCGAAACCAGCAGAGAACCCAGCATTATGTTCGTCTTGGCCTTGGCCAAATAGGTGAAGCTGGGGAAGTGGCCCCTGGCTGACAGCACCTTCTGTCTGTGGCCAGCAGAGCCACAGGTCCTCAGCCGGCCCCCTCCATCCACACGGTCTCCCTGTCCCCGATTGCAGACTGTCAGTGGTTAGGTTCATTGGAGCCCCTGGTAAAGGAGGCCAAACGGCTCTTGAAAACACTTATTGGCACTAGAGACATCGCCACTAACATCTCCAAATCTTGGACATGAGAGAAATGAGGTCCCTTCTGAAAGGTCAGTCCTAAGGCACCAAACAAAGGGTCGAGGCAGAGAGGTGCCGAAGCCCCGTGATGAGGGACGTTCAGCCCCAGAGCTTGAGTCCTAGGGACTAGCGGGCGGCATCCTGGTGTGGGTGCGGATGTGGGTATGGTTGCAGGTGCGGGTGTGGGTACATAGAGCCTTCCCTCCTCTCCCTGGTCCTCTACTCTGGTACCTGACTTCCTGAATTGGGGTCAGAGACGATCTCAGTCCCTGGGACACTGAGGTCCTCGGAGGGATTTTGAGTAGAAGTGGCTTTATTTTGAGGGCGTTCACCAGGGTTTCGTCACCAATGAGAAGGTCGGTGAGCTCTGCGGATGGATATGTGAGCTCTGCGCACCTGCGTCAGGGCCTGGAACGTCCTTTGCTCTGAGTCCCGTCGCTCAGCTGCTTCTCATTGCTGGGTGTGGGTTTCGTTGTGCGAGCAGGCAGCCCTCGGGGACCCCTGGCCTCACACACTGGCCCCGAGGGGGCGAGAAAGGACCGTGCTATCAACAGACAGTCCGTGTCTTACCAAGTTGACACTGATTGTAGGTCTTGGCCGTGTGAGCGCAATGAACGGGCATTGAACCTGCTGACGGGGCACTGGAAAATGTGGCTCCCGAAGCAGCAGGAGGGTCACCACCAGCCACGGAGGCGATGAACTTCATTCCCAGTGAGTCCACCCTTCCTCTCGGCCACACACCAACTCGCATGCAAGTGCACACAGCACCTCACATGCAAGTGCACACACCAACTCACATGTAAGTGCACACACCAACTCACATGCAAGTGCACACGCCAACTCACATGCAAGTGCACACGCCAATTCACATGCCAGTGCACACACCAACTCACATGCAAGTGCACATACCAACTCACATGCCAGTGCACACACCAACTCACATGCCAGTGCACACACCAACTCACATGCAAGTGCACACACCAACTCACATCAAGTGCACACATCAACTCACATGCAAGTGCCCAGACCCCTTCATGATCTTGCTGTGAACAACTGTCCTTCACGCGCCCTCGTAAGAAAACACTGTCCTCTCTGTGCTAACCCTGCCACACAGACCTGGTGTTGGTCCCGTATGTTTGGAGCAATCGTCATGTCCGTGGTACATGGAAGTGAAGGCGTATAGGGTGACCCATTGCAATAAACATATGTTTAAAAGTGATCCTTGTGTAAGTAGCTACAGACATCTATCTATGTTCCCAAGTCTAGGTCCGCACACACATATATGCAAGTACTCAGAAAAGGGTACGGGGAGACCGGAATTGTTCGTCAATGGTCCTTAGGGGAGGAATTGCATGATTAGGGAGAGGACTGCTTCACATTTCTTTGTAGAATTGCTTTATTTCACCGGTTGCCATGAGCTTTGGAAATATCCGATAATGAGCATCACAAGGAGACGTTTCTGAAGATGATGCGGAAATCAATGGGCTTAAAGGATCTCTGGCTCTTCCTAGATGCTGGAAGTGAAACCGAGTGATGAAACGTCTCTCAATGCTGTTTCCCTGGGACCAATGGCCCCGCTGCCAAGGACCCGGGAAAGCGGGGTGTCCCCATCGGTCTCCTCAGGAAGCTGCAGCTCCGTGACAGGGCATGGGCAGGCGGGTGCAGGGACAAGGCCCTCAAAGCCTCCGTCAGAACAACTGAGCCCTGGCTCACGCCTGCCTCAGCGGTTCCTCCAAGCCAAGAGCCGTGGCTGCATTCCGTAATGGATTTCCTCTTGGCCGCCGTTCAAGTTTGATCCTTTGTTCCTACTCATCTCCCGGCGTTTTTTTCTAACCGTTCATTGATTTCTTTTCTCAATAATAGCCCGTGTCATAGACAAATTACTCCAGGCTTATATGCATATGCATTCGGTAATAATTTCAGGTCATGCTTGAAAAAAAAACAACAACCACGGTTATTACTCAAAGAGAACTTTTATAAGCAAAAATGATGAGATGGAGCGATTGAGTTTCCCAGCCTCCCTCCTGCTCTCGCTGTCAGCTGTCCTCGCGGAGGGACGCACTGACTACAGAGCAGGTGCCCTCTCCGTTTCAGCCGCTGTAGCCTCGGTGCCCAGTGTGGGCGTGGAGGGGACCGGGCTGGGGGAACGGATAATTCACCCGTTTGATGTGGACGAGGGCGTGGTTCTGAGGTCTGGGGGCAAGGACCCCAGCCAGACACTGGGCCCCTCTGGAGACGGGACGAGAAGGACACACGGTGACAGAGGCAGGGCGACGGGCGTTACTGCGGGCAAAGCAGCCGCGGGCTGAGCAGGGGCACCTCCTGCACACGCTCCACGCAGGAGGCCCAGGCCCGTTCCCGGCGCTTGTACCACGTGCACGTGGGCAGGTTACGTGGATGCACCTGTGCAGGCAGCACAGCGCTCCTGCTGAGTCCCTGAGTCCGCGCCCTCACGTGTCACAGGGCAGAGTGGCCTTTAACAGAGCCACACTGCTGTGTCCCCCCGCACACGTGGGCTTGGCGAGAAGCCTAGAACCTCCGCCGGACCCTGGTCAGGGCCCCCGCCCCATCCAGCTTCCCCATCCCTACGTGCGTGGCTCCTGGACACGTACCACGTGTTGGTGGCATTCGGTCCTTCATTGTAAAGTGAAGCGTAGACAGGACCCCCTCCGCGTGGTCACGGGACTAGAGATGACGTGGCGGGACTGTCTGGCTCAGTGGCTGGTGCAGGGGACTTGGAATCTGCTCTCCGGTTCTGCCGTGAGACGCCGGCCCCGCTGAATATGGGGCTCCAGGTCCCCCGCCTGGAGCGTCACAGAGCGCTGCCTTCGGCCTGGCTTCTCCGGTGAGCAAGTGTCCCCTCTGCCGTCGCATCGCTGCTGCCCTCTGTGCCCCCTCCAGCCCAGCTGCTCTCGCTTCGGCTCACCCTGTCTTGTTTATGTGGTTAAGGAAAAGCAGCGCGGCCCAGGGAGTCTGTTTTTCTAAGTGAGACTGGGGACCGGATTCACGCCGGACCCTGCGCGGGACTGCGGCTCCTGGCTGGCGAGCGGCTGCGCCTGCTGGGCCGGTGCCCTGGTGGGTCTCTCCAAGCCCTGCTCGGCGGGCAGGCACGCGCCTGCTGTGTCGTGTTTGATTAGTTCATTCTTTATTCTGAAATAACAAGAATCCCGGATGGAGCTTTCCAAGGGGAAGCGAAACGGCATTTTCACATCTGCGTCTGGCTACAGAGGGTTAGTTTGAGGCGAGACCCAGGTGAGAGAGGGGAGGTGGGTCAGGACCGGGAAAAGGAGAAACCCAGGCGAACACCAGGACCGGAGCAAAAGGACCCGAGAAAGCGGTAGGAGGCGAACATAAAGATTTAAATCGGGCCGAAACCGGTGTGGCTCAGTGGACAGAGTGTTGGCCTGTGGACTGAAGGGTCCCAGGTTTGATTCCGGTCAAGGGCATGTACCTGGGTTGCAGGCAAATCCCCAGTAGGAGGTGTGCAGGAGGCAGCTGATGGATGTTTCTCTCTCATCGATGTTTCTAACTCTCTATCCCTCTCCCTTCCTCTCTGTAAAAAATCAATAAAATATATTTAAAAAAGGATTTAAATTGAGTGGCAGGTGGGGCTCAGAGTCACAGGAGCCAGGAGGTCAGGGTTTGATTCCCAGTCAGGGCACAGGCCCGGGTTGCGGGCTCAATCCCCCGTGTGGGGCGTACAGGAGGCAGCCGATCCATGATTCTCTCTCGTCTTTGAGAGCCAGTGGCCCCAGATTGCGAGAGGGTTGTCTGACAGCCGGTTTAGACCTGATCCCTGTGAGATGGGCTGTCAGACATCCCCCAAGGGGTCTTGGGTTGGAAAGGATGCAGGAGGGGCTGAGGGACACCCCCTCCTGTGCACGAATTCTGTGCACCAGGCCTCTTGTGTACATATAAGTCATGTAAATAGAGTAGGTGCTGCCTGCAGCGGGGAGGGTGGGGAGGAGCCAGGGCTCAGAGGGAGGGCAGCTGAGTCAGGGCCCGACTGGGGGAGGGCGGGAGTGGGAGTGGTGCTGTCCAGGAGACGCGGGGGTGGCTGGGAAACGGTGCCTCCAGGAAGGGGTGTTTCTCATTGGGGAAAGAGGGGGGCCTTCTTCAGGATCTGGGTGAGAATGCCAGGGGACAGAGGTGGGGATGCAGTGGCCTGTGGAACGCAGGGACCCACCGGAGCAGCCTCAGTGCTCACCGTGGGGCCAGGCTCCAATAGGCACGGTGGGAGGGCGAGGCAGCCTAGGGTCCCAAGACTCGAGAAGCACAGCCTCTTTGGATGAGGAAAGTACCTGTTATGCCCAGATTTCAAGATCCCCAAAGACCACCAGGGAGCTGCGTCCGATGCAAAAGCAAAAGAGCCTTTATTACAAGCTAGCTCGGCTCTCTGCCTCCGCCGACGCAGCGGCAGGATGCAAAAAGAGGGCGAGTTTCAAAAGCACAATGATTTTATAGGGCTAGGGGTCGGGGGGTGGGGACATACTCAGACTGCTGAGTTGGCTGATACCGATTGGCTGGGTGAGGGCTGGGGCTAGTGACGCAAAGACAGGGTGCGGCCAGGGTCCGGCTACACAAAGACAGGATGTGATCAGCATACTTTTGGCCTCAGGTTAGTTCCCCTTGTATTCCCATTGGCTGAATTAAGGGCGGGCTCATTAACAGACTCATCCTGCGGTTTTTACACAGTTACACAAGATGAAGGACACGGTACATAGTGGAGTCAGTCCCGCTCTGCCCTTTCAGTCCTGCTCAGGGGCCTAATGGTGTGAAATCTGGTACAGTTTTAGAAAAACACAGGCACACGTGTAACTTACAATAACGTTCCGTCCCAGGATCCATGCCATTCGGCATCCTTATGTGAACACAAGCTGTAGGGGCATTTCGGGTTTCTCCGGGCCCTTTCATTTTGTCCGGGTGTGGATAATGCTGGAAGAGTCTTCGTTACAGATTTCCAGACACCCGCCTCGGGGCGTGTTTGAAAAGGGAGCGAGGCCTGAACCCGTACGCTGTGTCTGAAACCATTCGAAGCGGTTGTCTTACCCTCTGGGTTGAGGAATGTTTGGTTTTTTTAAAATATATTTTATTGATTTTTTACAGAGAGGAAGGGAGAGGGACAGAGATTTAGAGACATCGATGAGAGAGAGACATCCATCAGCTGCCTCCTGCACACACACATCCCCCCCCCCCCCCCCCGCCCACTGGAGATGTGCCAGCAACCAAGGTACATGCCCTTGACCAGAATCCAACCTGGGACCCTTCAGTCTGCAGGCCGACGCTCTATCCACTGAGCCACACCAGACAGGGCTTGAGGAATCTTTTAAACAAATAGGAAGTTATCACGTGTCCCTCCAGCTTCCAGCAGGAGCTTCCTGCAGAGCTGAGAGTCTCTGGTGCAGCCCCTCCCTCATCAGATCCCTCCTTGTGCCAGCAACCGTCCAGGTCCTTGGGCTCAGGCCTCAGCCACTCAGACTGAAGGGAAGGGGAGTCCTTCCATCTTAAGAGGCATCTCTTTGTGCAGTATTTTCGGGACACACTCTCAAACCTTCCCTGATGAGGACAGGGGCACCCACAATGGGGTGCTCTGTGGAGTAACCTTAAAATAGTTGCAGTTCAAAGCACTCCGTGCCATGGTAATCGTGAAAGAAAACATTTTTAATTAGAAGCGTTCTGACATTAATTGGTGGTTATAAATTTTGTATGATTGCATGTAATTTGTAGACACATGTCCCTGGGAAAGGTTTCTCCATTCATCTCTTTATGATGAATTCTAAAGCATCAGCTTGAGGATCCGGGGGGAGGGGGTATGGTGAGGAAAATAAGGCGTTTTGTGTGGGGCAGACCGGCAGCCTGGCTCAGTGTCTGGTTAGTCAGTAACCCTAATGCACATTTCTCTTAGCCTAGAGCAGTGGTTGGCAAACTCAATAGTCCACAGAGCGGCAAACCACAGCTCGCGAGCTGCATGTGTCTCAGGAGCCGGAGTTTGCCGACCACTCGCCTGGTCTCTAGTCATCACCCCTTCCTTAATTATCTTGAAAGACCAGTTTATTTAAACATTCCCACATCACAGAGGCCTAAACCAGGAACCACACAGAACCCCTGGAGGGGTTATCGGCGCCGGGGCCTGGCCAGGCTTTTGGGTGTGGTCTCATGACCCCCATCCCAACAAGGGGGTTTTTACAAAGCCCTAGAAAGGTCCGGAAGGCCCATCCATATTTGGGGGGGGGACAAAGAAACCAAAGGGCTAAAGGGAAAGCTTCCTCCATATTGGGGCTCAGGATATGGAGACAGGGTCCCCTGAGTCATGGTACATCTGGAAATGGATGGGTCTGCCCTGTATCTCCGGCTACGCCTGTGTATTTTTCAGTCCCTGGTAAATTCTGTAACGATGATGGTGAAAGAAAACTTCTTTTTTAATTAGAAGTGTTCCGGCATTAATTGGTGGTTATAAATTTTGTATGATTACAAGTAATTTCCAGAACACATGTCCCCGGTAAAGGTTCCCCCATTCATCTCTCTATGATGTATTCTAAAACATTTGCATTTTTATAGCTGCATTGAGTGATGAATGTGAAAATATGTTAATATCTATTTCCTCATTTTTATATTGACACAATTCCTGGAATAATTTTAGGATAAGCGACGTATTTTTGTCCGGTTCATTGCAGAAAAAATAACGATGAGCGCTCGGGCTGTTTCCAGATGTTGACTATTTTAAAAAGTGCTGCTGTGAACATGGGGGTGTGCCCATTCTTCCTGATGGGTGTTTTAGAATTTAGGATGTGTCTCTGGAAGTGGGAGCGCGGGGTCATAAGGCAGTTCCAGTTTCAGTTTTCCGAGGAAACGCCACACTGCTCTCCACAGCGGCTGCCTCGGTCTGCACTCCCACCAGCAGTGCACGAGGGTTCCTTTTTTCCCCACATCCTCGCCAGCACCTGTCCTTTGTTGGTTTGCTGGTGGCAGCCGTTCTGACAGGTGTGGGATGGTCCCTGAAAGGTTGTTTTAATTTGCATCTCTCGGATGTCTCTAGGCCTTCTGTATGCCCTCCTTGGAGACGTGTCTAGTCAGGTCCTCTGCCCCCTTTTTAATGGGATTGTCTTCCTGTTGTTGAGATGGGTGAGTCCTTCCTCTGTTTGGAAACCCACCCCTTGTCGGGTGTGTCGCTGGGGAATGTGCTTTGTCACGCAAGGGGCTCTCTTCTTGTCGTGTTGATGGTTCTCTTGCTGGGAAGAAGCTTGTTCTTATGGCGTGGTCCCATTTATTCATTCCCTCCTCGTTTCTTTGCCCTGGGACCGTGGTGTCGGCAAACTGCGGCTCGCAAGCCACAGGCGGCTCTTTGGCCCCTGGAGGGTGGCTCTTCCACAAAATACCACGGCCTCGGCGAGTCTACGTTGAAGAAGTGGCATTAGAAGAAGTTTAAGTTTAAAAAGTTTGGCTCTCCAAAGAAATGTCAATCGTTGTGCTGTTGGTATTTGGCTCTGTGGACGAATGATTTCGCCGACCGCTGGGCTAGGTTGCTGGTTCCATCCCTGATTGGGGCACGTAGAAGAGGCAACTGATTGATGTTTCTCTCTTTCCCTAAGAAATAAAAGGGTGATATGCTAATTAGACCAGATAGACAGGATGTCTTCCGGGCATCCTTCTGGATGTCCTTCTGAGCAAAGCCATGGTGGCAGGGGCTGAGGCAGAGGCGGTTAGGGCCAATCAGGCTGGCAGAAGGTGTTAGGGGCAACCAGGCAGGCAGAAAGGTTAGGGGTGATCAGGCAGGCAGGTGAGAGGTTAGAAGCCAGCAGTCCTGCATTGCATGAGGTACGTCTGATCGGGCCTAAACCAGCAGTTGGATATCCCCCAAGGGGTCCCCTATTGGAGAGGGTGCAGGCCAGGCTGAGGAAACCCAACCCTCTACACGAATTTCATGCACTGGGCCTGTAGTGCATATGTATTCAAGGATGAGAAACAAAAAGATAAAATTTGAGGATGTCAAAAATTTTAAAATTAAGTCAGAAGATAATATAAAACAGATTATATAAGGAAGATTAATTATAGTCTGATAATCAAATGAAATTTGATTTATAACCTAGTGTCATTATACATACACATGTATTACATTAAATATGCATGTATATATGAATATGTGTATATGGATGTGTGTCTATGTATCTATGTGTATACGTATTTATATGTATACATCCAGATCTGTGTAAAGAACTATGTACATCAGTGAGAAAAATAGTCTAATATAAAAATGAATATGACCAAACCAGTTTGGCTCAGTGGATAGTGCATCGGCCTGCAGACTGAAGGGTCCCGGGTTCGATTCAGGTCAAGGGCATGTACCTTGGCTGCGGGCACATCCCCGGTGGGGGGTGTGCAGGAGGCAGCCGATCGATGTTTCTCTCTCACCGATGTTCCTGACTCTCTATCCCTCTCCCTTCCTCTCTGTAAAGAAATCAATAAAACGTATTTTTAAAAAAAAGAAAAACGTAGCCGAGACCGGTTTGGCTCAGTGGATAGAGCATCGGACTGTGGACTGAAGGGTCCTGGGTTCGATTCCGGTCAAGGGCATGTACCTTGGCTGCAGGCACATCCCCAATAGGGGGCGTGCAAGAGGCAGCCGATCGATGTTTCTCTCTCATCGATGTTTCTGACTTTCTATCCCTCTCCCTTCCTCTCTGTGAAAAAAATCAATAAAATATATTTTAAAAAGAAAAAAAGAAAAACGTAAACGTTTCTTTAAAAAACGAGTAAAGACTACGGAAGCCTGACTAACAGGAAATACGGTCGGACTTTCCTGGCTCGGAAAATGAAACGTACCCGGTGGGGGTGGTCCCGCGGGCGGGGAGCAGAGTCCACAACCTTGTCATGTTTGCAAGGCGACGGAGAGGCCAGGCAGGGAAGGTGGCCCCCTCTGCGGGAAGCAAACAGTGATACCAACCTATATCCTGACTGTAACAGGGCAGACCAACTGTGCTGTAGAAAAGCAATGAGGTCACTTGTGACGGGCATTAAATCGGTAAACGTTGAATATCTAACACATGGAAACCGTGTGGAGCGGGAACTCCCAAATGCTGACGGGGTGGGAGTCAGCCCCACTGCTTTGGAAGGCCAAGCGGTGCTTCCGGTTTCAGGTGAGTGCGTGCTCGTGAGCCAGCGAGATATTCATCCGCGCACGCCTGAGGCAAGGATAGCATCGCTCATTCCAGGATGCCGTCGCAAGAAAACATTGGAAACAGCCCCGTCCGTCTGTCACCAGGGTGGTGGTACAGCCTATATAACAAAACCCTAATATGCAAATTGGCCGAACGACAGAACGACGGGTTGCTATGATGCGCACTGATCACCAGGGGGCAGACACTCAGTGCGAGAGCTGCCCCCTGGTGATCATGGTGCTCCCACAGGGGAGCACCACTCAGTCACAATCAGGCTCACGGCTGACGGGTGCAGCAGTGGTGGTGGGAGCCGCTCCTGCCTCTGCGGCAGGTTGGCGGTAAGGAGCGAGGGGTCCCGGACTGTGAGAGCCCCGGACTGCGAGAGGGATGTCTGACTGCTGGCTTAGGCCCGATCCCCAGGGGTACGGGCCTACACCATCAGGTGGACATCCCCCAAGGGGTCCTAGACTGCAAGAGGGCACAGGCCGGGCTCAGGGACCACCCCACCCCCCGCCCCAGTGCACGAGTGTCGTGTACCAGGCCTCTAGTAAATTGGGGTCCAAGCCCGAAACTCACGCCTGTGCCCTGACCGGGAATCGAACTGTGACCTCCTGGTTCATAGGCTGATGCTCAACCACTGAGACACGGCGGGAGTGGGAGCCATATTTTGTTACTTGATCTAACCCCGCAGCGGGATTTGGAGTAAGAACTGAGAGACTATGAGTCGGCAGCTGTCATTCCTGACTACAGAGAGAAATGTGCGGTTTTTGAAGTATGTCTTCAAAGGCCAGCTTTCCGTTCCCCTCAGCGTCCAGGCACTCTCCCAATTGGTTGAACGAATGGGTCCATTTGGGCTGGAATAGACGGCCTTGCCTCAACGCCGCCTCCCTGGGGAAATATTTTAATTGTTCAGGCTTTCATCGTTAGTCCTTGTGAATAGCGTTCCATATTAAATCCTCGAAAAACCCACCTAAGCGTTCCATGTACGTCCCCCAGCGTGTATGTGTAGCCCCACTGGGCGTTGTGAAGGTGAGCTCGTGCGGGGAGGCGGTCAGGGCACGGTGACCTGAAGCAGGCAGGTCTCGCTATGTAGGTCACGGCCAGCTTGACGCGGAGCTTGGAATCATAACAACTTTGAATGATTATTTAGCAAAAAACAGGGGGGGGGGGGGATGTGCGCCGCTGAACTGAGGCTGGCGTACCACGTAGTGTACACTTTTTAAAGAATCAGGGTCCAACATTGGCGTTACTCCGTTTTAAGATAACCTGCCACCGCAGTGCACTTTCTAGAAGAGCCTGATGCTGTTGAGTCTTCGGCCTCTGATGCTGTTGGTCATGTTCGCCTAACCGGACGGAATGTCTCTCCGAAGCGGTGTTTTCACTGTCCCGGGGATGCGAGAGGACCACTCCCTGAATGCCTCTTTTCCTTTCTCACCTGTGTGTTTGTGCTCTTGGCTGCCTCAGGCTCAGACACACGGACCCCGTGCTCCCGTCGATGAGGTCCAGAGAAATCCAACCAGGAAACCCAGCGGCTCAGCCACCCCTGAGCTGCGTCCTCACCCGGGGCAGCTGGGGATGTGGCCGGTTTGCTCTGGCAAGCAGGAATGTGGACCAGGGTCCCGGGGGGGTGGGGGGCTGTGCTGCCCAGAGTGAGGTGGGGCGGGAGGTGTGGACGGTGAGGCCAGGACGGCTTGTGCCTTTTGAAGGCTGGATATGACGTTGGAGGTCCCCGGTATTTTGGACAAAGTCTCTCCATTTGAGTCTGACTGCGCTGTGCTCGTGACTTGGTTGAATTGTGCATTTGGGGGGGCAGAATTCCGCAGACGTGGTGACCCCTCTTTAGTGCATCGGATCACAGGCCCCATGGCCGTGGGGTGACTTTTCACACGAGATGTTACCATGATGATGCATGTAGGATGCATATCTGTGCTGGGCGGGGGCTGATGTTACCTGGAAATGAATGAATAGCTGGGGGGAGAGATGCTTTATTACTATCCACTCATCCCATTCATCTCAAAGTTTCTTCTGAGCATTTTTCACCCGACGTATTTGAAACTAACTGGAAGCACATGGAAAGCTAAAATAAGGAGCTACATTGTGGGTATAGATGGATATTGGGTGTGTGTGTGTGTGTGTGTGTGTGTGTATGAGAGAGAGAGAGAGAGAGAGAGAGAGAGAGAGAGAGAGAGAGAGAGAGAGATATTCCAGGAACTATCTCTAAGGCATCCTATGTTTAAGCTTATGCTGTAGATCAACTTTCAGGCAAATTACGCCACTAATTTCTCGTCGTTGCTTTCATCTCGTGTTAATTGGATATGTAATACTTTAATCAGCGCCGAGTAATCTATAGCAACTGAATTGCGGCTTTGTCGGGGTTACTTGGAGTAGCTGTTTTAGAACAAACAATCTATTTACAAATGTTAATAGCGAGCCACGGGGAATTCAGACACAAAACCTCGCGAGGTGAGTCTGTCAGAGGCCGAGGAGACTCGCACAGCATCCAGAGTGGATGGCCCGTGGCCCGTACAGTGGCCTCCACGAGGGTGGGTTCGTCCCCGCCACGGAAGGAGGGTAAGGGTGTGGGGGTACCCTGTCCTGGGGTGCAGGGAAAATCAGAACCATGGGCCACAGTGCGGCCCAGGGCTGTGGAGAGGCTGCAGGTCCACCGGCCCTCGCACAGCCCCCATGTGAGAGCCACGCAGTGGGTTCCTGGTGAAGATCACCACGGGGTGCCGAGTTACAGCACGGAGCGCTCACCCCGGGCAGGCACCGTTCCCCCCAGTGGACAGCTTACAGAGCTGTGTCCTCACAGCTATGGAGCTACTGGGGCCGCCCGAGAATATCAGAACTCAAGAGTACGTGTCGGATGGACTTGTTAAAAACTCAGGACTGGCCAAAACCGGTTTGGCTCAGTGCATAGAGCGTCGGCCTGCGGACTGAAGGGTCCCGGGTTCGATTCCGGTCCAGGGCATTTACCTTGATTGCGGGCACATCCCCAGTGGGGGGTGTGCAGGAGACAGCTGGTGGATATTTCTCTCTCATCGACATTTCTGACTTTCTATCCCTCTCCCTTCCTCTCTGTAAAAAAAAAAAGAAAAATCAATAAAATATATTTTGAAAAAATAAAAAATAAATAAAAACCCAGACGTGCACTTCCATGTTTCTCGAAGCTTCAGGATAATCTCACCAGCTCCAGGCTAAGGGTGATGGAATCCAGGCTCCCCCCACCCCCACTCCCTCTTGCCCCGAGGCTGCCACAGGCCCCTGGGCCTGAGCTCACCTCCGGCTCCTGTGTCCAGCGGGATCCTTAAATCCATTGGAAACGCACTCAGGGGAGGGTGCGGGCGGGGAGAGGCTTAGCTTCTCCCAGCACTCCGTTCTGTCACGGACTTCTGCATAAAGCCACGACTTGCCCTGTTAGTTTAGAAATGGAAAAGCAAGCAAACACACCCAAGTCGAGGGGGAGGTGGCCGGCGATGCTCTCAGCTAGAGCGCTTTCCAGAACAGCCCCGGGGGCAGGAGGCCCGCTAACCTCTGACCTCGCAGCGCCTGCCTATTTGTCATCTCTGATGAGGCTAGACCATAGCAGGGACTTGAATAAAGGCTTTAGGAGAGCAGATTCGCAGGACTTTGGTTTTGTCAGGGCAGGAGCTGTGCTTTAGGGACGTCGTAGATGCCGGAAACAGGCAGAGATTCCCCCAGGACCCCAGGCACCGGAGCGTGTGAAAACAAGACAAGCAGCCAGAGGTGTTCCTGCAGGCGGGCTGGCAGGCAGGGCATGCCTCCTTCACTTGTTTCCCGTCTCACACCTGCTTTCCCGCGTCTGGTCGAGTTTTGGGAAAACGTTAAGCTTCTTTCACTGGGTTGCACCAGGCTGGGCACCATCCCCCCATGGCGTTCTCCCGGCTCGGAAGGAGACATCTGGGTGTCATGCGAGGATTTTCTTTCAAAAACTCCGCGTTGGGCCGCAGAGGTCTCTCCCGGGGAGTCCTGTGCACGGAGGATTGACAGGGCCGTGCTTCCCGCGGTCCGCGCCCAGGTCCCCATGGCTGGTCATGCTGCTCTCTGTCTGCCCCACGGAGGGCCTCTCCGCCCTCAGGCCTTCCTCTTGAATAACAGGATGATGCGCCCTTCTGTTGTCATTGCATGTGCCCACGCGTGTCCGCACATGCACTCACGTGTTTACCTTTTGGTCACATGTTGGCTATGGACGCTGGAAGCTCAGAGGGTAGGAGCCACCTGTCCATCATTTCCATTTAGACTATGTGGCGCTCGTGCATTAATGCCGTTAGGAAGTAAGTGTTATGATTGTAAAACTAGAGGCCCTGTGCACGGAATGCTTGCCCTCGGGGGGAGGAGGCCTGCCTGCCTGCAGCCCGGAATGTGAGAGGGCGCCAGGCTAGGCTGAGGGATCCCGCTGGTGCATGATCAGAGCCAGGGAGGGACATGGGAGGTTGGCCAGCCAGGGAGGGACCGTGGGAGGGCTCCAGGGCATGTCCAGCCCATCTTGCTCAGTCCCAATTGGCTGGACCCCAGCAGCAAGGTAACCTATAAATCAGAGCATCTGCCTCCTGGTGGTCAGTGCATCTCATACAACTGGTTGACTGCCTGCCGCCTGGTGGCCAGTGCACACCATAACGAGCGGTTGAGTGGTATTAGCATATCATTAGCATATCATGCTTTGGTTGAATGGCTGACAAGACAACCAGACACTTAGCATATCAGGCTTTTATTATATAGGATCACTGTTGCGTGTATGTGTATGGAAAAATCAATAATCATTTTCCACAAAATGAGGACAAATGGAAGAGTCGTTACCTTTATTTCACCTCAGCATGTTACAGGTAAGAAGGATGGTAGAGACCCCGGAGTACAGGCCTCTGGCCCACCACAGGGGTGAAGAGTGAGACCCGCATCTGCACGGGACTCAGGTCTCCTTTCACTCTACTCCAAGCCCTAAATTAAAGGCGGTGACCCTTTTCCTATAACGTTATTTCCAAACACCCATTAAGAACATGTTTCTGACGCGGTAAAAGGAATTCGCTCTGTGGAGGTTCTCCCTGCTTCCTGAGGACAGAACCTTTTTTAAAAAATCCCCAGCCCCTCCCTCTGGGGACTGTCAGCAGGTTCTCCATATCTGTGGGTGTGTTTCCCTTCCATTTACTTACTTTGTTGGGTTTCTAGATGTCGCATAAGCGGGGTCACACGGTATTTGTCTTTCTGCCTGATGAGAACCTCCATGTCTGTCCGTGTGGCTGTGAATGGTGAGGTCCCCTTCTGAAAGGGTTAATCAAGAAGTGCAGCTTTCACTCAGTGGGGGGGAGGGGGCGCTAACAAAAGAAAGCGTGTTCTATAGCCTAAGCCTTGCACACACGTGCTCCCCAGGAGTGGTTATTTCACAGAGATGCCTGAAGACCATGGCCCTGAACAGCCCCAAGAGGAAGGACGTCTGGCGCCAGCAGAAGGACAAAGGGCAAGGCCGTCAAACTATGACGGTGCATGGTGTTGTTACTGTGTCAGCCTAAGCTGTCTGCAGCAATTCGCACAAAAAGCCTGTTCCCTCCCCACTCTCTACTGACTTCTTTCTCGAACTCAGTCCCCCTGCACCCAGGGCCCTTGAAGAAACACCTTCTTGACTACACCGAGTCTTGAGTAGGTTCTATGTAACCCAACTCAGAATCTTTCTATTTTCATCGTCAAATAGCATTCCGTTGCATGTACATGCCCCCCATCTTCCCTGTCTGTTGTCCACCGAGGGGCCCTCGGGCTGCTTCCATAGCTGAGTTCTGGTGAAGGATGCTGCCATGAGCGCAGGGGAACACATTCATTTTCAAGTGAAAGCTTTTGTTTTCTTGGGGTGAGTCCTCAGAAGCAGACTTATTGGAGCACATGGCAGGCCTAATGGTAGTTTTGTTGTTGTTTTTTTGAGGAACCTCCATCTGTCCTGTAGGTCACAGAGGATGTTACCTCGGAAACTTACAGTGAGAGGCTTGGCGATCCA
The DNA here is from genome assembly GCA_027563665.1 of Antrozous pallidus. Taxonomy (NCBI): domain Eukaryota; kingdom Metazoa; phylum Chordata; class Mammalia; order Chiroptera; family Vespertilionidae; genus Antrozous; species Antrozous pallidus. The sequence continues at coordinate 96,713,436 of CM050519.1, read as the reverse complement.
TGCCATCACTGGGTCACTCTGTGATGGCTCTCAGCACTGGCCAGTTCCCCGCTGTAGGTGACTACCCACCTGCAAGCTGAGTGCAAAAGACACCCACCGGTGATGGGGTTGCGTGGCTAACATGTTCCAGCTGACACAGGCCCGGATGACACACAGCTTTCCTCTAAAAATGCTGGGGACACAGTCATGCCGCCGCCGGAGCCAGAGAACTTGCCTTCGCTGCAGATTTCAGTCCCAAATATAGACGATCCCGCCTCCCGATTCAGAACGCTTAGACGGCCCGTCACCTAGGCAACGGTTATTGGAAATGAGATAGCCGCATTCTTGCACATTTCTTTCCAAAATTTTACCTATTTTTACGTAGCTTTGGAGTGTGGGCTTTAAAGCGGAATGTATAATTTTCAGAGAAATAGGATGATTACGGCAATCTTGAAATCCATCAGCTTGAAATAAATCCTCTAAGTACAGATTAGACCCTCCGGAGCCCAGAAATCTCCGAGCGCTTCCCGTTGAATTGCAGGTTGTGTGTTCTTAACAGTTTGTCTCAAGCACAGTCGTCTCATTAGAAACCCAATCACTGAGTCTTCACAAGTGGGACTAGGGTAATCGAGTGGCTGTGTGTGTGTGTGTGTGTGCATGTGTGTGCATGTGTGTGTGTGTGCATAGTTTTTTCTTTTTCTGCAAGTAACTGTTATTACATTGAGTAACGACCCTCAGATTTAGAACTGACGCAGGTAACTCAGGCAAGCACCGAAGTAGCTGGAGTTTATCCCTAATATTTTATCCCCACTTCCCCTCTCAGAGCTCTCCTGTTCCTTCTCCTTCACATCTCCTTTCTGATTGAAGTGTCCAAGGACACCTTTGCCCCAAAGGCTTTGTGGTCCTCTCTCCCCATTTCTTCTCCATGAAATAGGGGGTTGTTCCACCTCTGCTTGAGACCGGCTGTCAGGGCATTGCCACGCAAACCCTCCTCTGGGCTGGAAAGACATGTGGGGCTCCCACAGTCGAGAAAAGGCTGAAGAAATATGCCAGAGTTCTTGTCCCAGCATTACAAAGGGTTTGGCAATCTGGAGAAAGGCTGTGTGTAGATTAAGTAAGAGTCCAGAGATGAAACATAATTTTGAAAGAGGCATTGGGGGGTCAGAGGAGCTTTAGCTAAAGAAGCTAAAGATCTAAATTCTTTCTTTTTAGTTCTTCTTGTCACAGGACCTCTCCCTTTTATTAACACAATTTGTCCTAAGTCAAGGTGAAGATAATATACTTCAAAGGGTACGCCGAGACCAGTTTGGCTCAGTGGATAGAGTGTTGGACTGGGGACGGAAGGGTCCCGGGTTCTATTCCAGCAAGGGCATGGACCTTGGCTGCGGGCACATCCCCAGTAGGGGGTGTGCAAGATGCAGCTGATTGATGTCTCTCTCCCATCGATGTTTCTAACTTTCTATCCCTCTCCCTTCCGCTCTGTAAAAAATCAATAAAATATATATATTTTTTAAAAAGGGTAGGGTACAGAAGCATTGTCAGGTTGGAGAATATACAGCTGTTCAGGTGTTTGGCCAACAGGAGGCAATAATATGTAGATTAAGATGCCCTGAGCTGTCTGGCAGCAAACAATCATCGTATTCAGGTTTGGGGGAAGTGCATTTTCAGCCATTCCAACTGGTGATTACCTATGGGACTCAGCCCTTGTTGAGCCCCCGAGTTTCATCAACCTTTTGATGAAACTCTTGTAATTATGACGTGCTGGAATTGGCCTCCAACAGAAATGTAGACTCCCTGTGAGTTTGTTTCCAGCCACTGGCTGACCAGGAAAGACCTCGATTCAGCTCTATGCTCCCCGGGGGGAAGAGTCCAGTGTCTCCGGGGATGGCAACAAATCCTTCGTGGCAGAACCCCCAGCGTCATGGTTGGACATTACTTAAGGCACGCTGAATGAACCAATGGCAACATCGTCCAAGAGTAAGTGATTCTGGGCACAACAAGCCGTGCTGAGTCCCTCCCATGATGCTTCCTGGCAGCTGCTCTGCCCCAGGCCTGGAGGACTCTCGCTGAATTCCATCGCAGCCGACGTGCACACGCTGCTCAGGCTAACGTATCAGCCTGGACACGGACTGAGAGGAACGTCGTCAACACAACATGAGCATATTGTGACAAAGTGAGGGTTTATTTGCAAATCTGCCAGCCCCCAAGGAGCCAGGAGGTGTGCGTGAGCAGCGACAAAGATGTTACTATGACAACTTCTTGGTATTTCTAAGCAAAATGCCTTGGGAGGAGCGTCTGCTGCTATGGAGGAGTCAGAAAGCCTTTGTTCCACGTGCTTGGACGATGCTTCTTCTCTCTAGACCCCGCGGCCACGCCAGTGATTCTGTTCCTCATGTGACCACGGCCCTTGAGGCCAAAGTCCTCTTTGTTTGGAAAGAATCAGGGAAGATGCCCTGTGGCGTCCCTGGATGGGTGCCAGATGTGGGAACCCCTTTCTCATGTCCAGCGTGATTCAGGGACCCTGGTTCAGGGTTCGGGTTCTGGAGAAGGCCGTACACAAATGAAAAGAGGCTCAGAAAAACGTTTAATTTGGAAATGGGAGCCATGCGGTAGTCCAACTCTAGTGGGAGAACTACTGGTCACTTTGGCTTTACCATCCCTTTTATTAAGATTAAGATTATAAAATACACCCATATCCCCCAGGCAGGAAACTCCAATTAAAGCCAATCAGTGAATCTACTTAACAAGTGGGGGCTGCTCCAACCACCAACATCCAATATTTGACCCTTCAGAGCAATTAAGGTTGACCAGCCCTCGATTCCCTGTCCACAGTCCTCCATCATTAAAACAATGATCGGCTTCTGGCAATGACCCTCTCCCTGCCATGCTCTCCCCCCGTCCCTCCTTTCTCACTTCCTGTATCCTCATCTCTGCTTGTTTCTCTCGCCCACTCACCCCCCAGCAACCTTGTTGCCATGGAGCATGACCTATTGAGGATCTGCTGCGTGTTTTCCTACCTGGGCAGGGAGTCACTGGCTAAGATTCCCAACCTGTTCTGGCCTCTACAGTGAAACCACCAATGTCACTGAAGCAGTGTAACCGACAACCAGGAGGTCTGGCTGCCTGTCCCTGCCTGAGTCGATTCAGTAGGAACAGGGTGGAATCCTGTATGAGCTTTCGTTCCAATCCCGCTGGCAGCAGGTCACCCATACACATTTGCTCTGCCCCCCCCCCCCTTCACTCCTCTATCAGCCCTGCTAATGTCAGGGAGGACAGAGGTTACCTGGGAAATAGGCAGAAGGGTATGCCAAATGGGCAGATTACAGGTAATTCTGGCTGAGCATTTGCAAAGTCTTTGCAGGAATACAAAGGCTGGGGGGTCTTCAAGGGTTAGTGATGTGCAAAGGGCTGGGGGGTCTTCAAAGGCCTTATGATAGCAAAAGGGTGGTATCTTCAAAGGGCTGGCTTGTCTGGTCCCCACAACAAGGTCATTAATCTTTCCATGTGTTGTAGCAAAATATAGAAAGGTTTAAAGATGCTTTAAAAATGCCTAAAAGCATTAGGAAGGTTTTAAAATATTTGCGTTACTTAAAACTTGCGTTCCTTGAAACTTACAGTGTGATATTAAGGACACAGTCCCCACCGCCCTGAAACGTGTGTAGCCCACAGATAAGGATTTGAACCTCAGCTACTGACTCAGAGTGACTTGTCAAGATAAACATATGCGTGAGTGATGTACTCTCCCTAGATAAACTCGCCCTGTTTGAGATTAACACGTGTGCACTGACGTGATTCATTGATAGCCACCTGGACTGCTGGTGTGGTACAGGCTTTCAAAATAAATCCCGGCCAGCTAACGGTGTTGGCCTGTGGAAACAGCCACAAAGGCATGTCCTTTTGTCAACCAGGCAAGCGGACACTGCTCCATGCTCCTCTCTCCTTGCCATATGACAGAAGAACAGCTAGTACCTCCCGACCGAGATGTGACTGAATGCGAGCTCTCCAGTGAGGAATGCCGCCCCCCTGCATCCGGACCAGCCCAGCCCAGCTGCTGGGCCCCAGAGGACAGCACCGCCAGGACCCGCAATTAAGCCTGTACCCACAGCATCAGGGACTTGTGTGAGCCATAAAGTGCTGTGAGATCTGCAACTGCATCTGTGTCATGCGGTGGAATTCCTCCGGCAGTTCATTGAATCAATTTAAAGTAAAGCTCCTGGTCTTTTTGGCCTTAGTCCTGCCCTTGGTCCGGCTGGTGTAGAGTAGCCTCTTCACTAGCAAGGACTTGAATGTCCCGCACCTGGACGGTTAAAGTTTATCTCAAGGGACGCCTTTCATAACACCCCAGACCCTTTCCAGGCATCTGCTTGGGACAAAACAAAAACAGCTCCCTGGTGGGGAGGACGGGCTGCACTTCGGGTGAGCTCCCAGGTCCCGCCAGGCCAGGTGAGCATGTGCTTCTTTAAGGAGAACAACACCCTCATGGCAGAGCTGGATTACCGTTTCTTATGATTACCTGGCCCTGGAGATTCTATCCCGCCTCCCTGGGAAGTGGGCTCAGTGCTGGGAGATGCAGGGCTTGAAGGTGACATCCTGCTCAGGAACACTCAGCTGTCACTCAGCCATGTCCCCACAGCTGCTGGCCCTGCAGCTGATGCCACAGGCTCTCATTTGCATGAGAGAGAGCCTGGCTTCCACCAGCCCAGGGCAGGGCAGGAAAAAATAGATTCATTCTCCAACCAGCTGAGCAGGCTGCCAGGAGGGCTTTTTGTGAATGTAAATCACAAAAGGGGGAGAGTGGGCAGGGTTTGCGGTAGTTACAGCTCCATACTTTTGTCTCCAGGCAGGGCCAGCGCTCAGTGATTTCCCACAGATGACTGCCCTTGGCATTCTTGCAGATCTCCCTGGGGGGAGATAAAGCTGGCTCAGAACTCATCCCTATGCTGAGACAACATCCCCTCTCCAGCTGCAGAGGGAGAGAGGCTCTCTGAGGGAGGTGGAGACCCTACTCCACTCCCAGGAAGAACACCCTCCCCCCAGAGGCAGGACTCAGGGGTGCTGCTTTATCTGGGGCCCCTTTTCTTTCCTCCAGCCTCAGAGCATTTTGGAACACCCAGACTGATGTTGAGATAGATGTTTACTTTTTTCTTTCTTTCTATCTATGTATGTATCTATGTATCTATCACTATCTATCTATCTATCTATCTATCTATCTATCTATCTATCTATCTATTTCAGACAGGAAGGGAGAGGGAGAGAGAGAAACATCAGTGATGAGAGAGAAGCATGGATCGGCTGCCTCCTGCACACCCCACACTGGGGATGTGGAGCCCACAACCCGGGCCTGTGCCCTGACCCAGAATTGAACCATGAATTCCTGGTTCATAGATGGACGCTCAGTCACTGAGCCATACCAGTGGGACTACTTTTTGTTATGCCCAGATTTCATGATCCCCAAAGACCACCAGGGAGCCAATTCGAAGCAACAGCATAGAGCCTTTATTACAAGCCCGGGCTTGGCTCTCTGGCCCCGCCGCCGCGGCAGCAGGAAGCCGAAGAGAGCAAATTCCCCACGCATGATGATTTTATAGGGAGATGGGACCAGGCGCGAATCAATGAGTTGGCCGATTCCAATTGGTTGGGTGATGGCTGGGGCTAGTGACGCAAATAATCCCTAACGCACGTGACCTGTCCTGTCCTTAGCTCTTGATTGGAGCTCAAGCGCACAATCTTTCCCGATTGGCTAATTCAAAGGGAGGGGATTGGTCTTTGTGATTTTAAGATGGCAGCCCCCAGCTAAGTTTCATGTGGCCAACATGGTGGCTGCCAAGTCACACAGTCCCAAGTGGTCTTTGCAGTCCCGCTCTGCCCTTTCACTTTTCACTTTTTTTTTTTTTAATCACACTGGAGCTTTCAATGCAGAAAACCTATATTATAGAATTCACCAGGTGACGAAAAACACACAGGAGTTCTTGGAGACACAGGGAAAACCCATTTATTTTTCGATGTTTTGCATGTACTAGCACCCTGATGCAGGGAAGACTGTTTCTCTCCAAATCCAGAGCAAACTGATATGGAGGAAGCTCCCCCTTTATCCCCTTTGGTTTATTTGTCTACCAAATATCCGTGGGATTTCGGGGCCTTTTTCGGGCTTTGTGAAAAGCCCTGTGTGTTGGGATGGGGGTGGGATGGGGACCCTGACACAATCAAAGGCCTGGCACCAGCGCTGATAACCCCTCCAGGGGTTGTGTATGGTTCATGGTTATGGCCTCTGTCATATATATATACCCCTCTCCCTTCTTCTCTGAAATCCATTAAAATATTTTTTAAGAAAGGAACTAAATGCCCATGCATGTAAGAAGTGTCTATGCAGCCCTAATCAGTTTGACTCAGTGGATAGAGGGTCGACCTGTGGACTGAAAGGTCCCAGGTTCGATTCCAGTCAAGGGCATATACCGTGGTTGTGGGCACATCACCAGTAGGAGGTATGCAGGAGGCAGCTGAATCAGTGTCTCCCTCATCAATGTTTCTAATTCTCTATCCCTCTCCCTTCTTCTCTGTAAAAAACCAATAATATATATATATATATTTAAAAGTGTCTATGCAAATGTCAAGCAATGATTTTTCTTTGAACGTACCTAAGAAACACTTATGTTAATGGAGTTCAGAATCAGCTGGGTGCACCTTATACTTTTGTTGGTATGCAGGCTCTGGCAATTCGATTCTGCTTTTTATTTTATTTTCCAGAGGAGGACGATTTCCCCTCCCCAAGGATGATTGTATAACAGCAGCACTCCCACCGGAATGGAAGTGACCTGTTACTGTGCACTCACTAAGTGCAGCTAGGTGTGCAGCTTGGTCTGTGCCTATTAATGAGGACGGAAAGAACACTGGAGTGACAGCTGCGTGCTCTTTCTATAAATACGGATCCCGTAAGGATTCGTGTCTCCTGGGGAGAGATACATGGAATCCACGTGCAATCACAACACATTGAAAAACATGATGCTTGCCAAAACCAGTTTGGCTCATTGCATACAGCGTCGGCCTGCAGACTGAAAGGTCCCAGGTTCGATTCTGGTCAAGGGCATGTGCGTTGGTTGAGGGCACATCCCCAGTAGGGGGTGTGCAAGAGGCAGCTGATCGATGTTTCTCTCTATTGATGTTTCTAACTTCCTATCTCTCTCCCTTCCTCTCTGTGAGAAATCAATAAAATATATTTAAAAAGGGAGAAACATGTGCTTGTAACTAGACAATTGATAATTTTATTTAAACCAATTACTAGAACAGGTTTTATGGAACTTATTTTTTGGCTAAAAGTGACAAATTTTAATATACTGTAAGTCTTTAATGGAAATGCATTTCTTTCCACCTAGTCTCTGGCTGAAATAAGCAAGGAGATTTGCTATTAATTTCTTCCTTTTGTTTGGCAGGGAACAGATGGGATTGAGTTTGCCAAGCACCGCCCACCTTCTCCCTGGTGTTCACGTTCACGTTTGTCTCATGGTTTGTGTTTATTATGTCTTTTTTCATTGCAACTAAATTTTATAGATGTGCTCCAGTACTTGGTAGTGTTGTATCTTTTCCAAACACCCCATGTTCATTTACTATCATTGAAAACTATACAAAGTTTCAGGAATTTAAATGGGATACTTTCTTGAGATTTTCATTTTCTCTGAACAAGGACATTTAATTTCATGTGGAAGAAAAAGTCTCAAATTAATGAATGTTAGGTATGAGTTAAGGTGATTCTCCCTTCATACATATGCACTCATTATCTCGAGCTTTCCCAAAAACCAAAATGTTGGAATTATTGGGCATGAGATACTGATGTGTGAACAGGACAGTGTGTAAATCCTTTTACAGGGATAATTCATACCAGTGTAGAGGGCATTCCCCTTCTATGCCCACCTGTAAACGGTCCAGCTATAACAGCAACAGTATGTTTCCGAATGATAATTTGAGTGACAGTCCCTCCATCCTCCCTCATACAAAGACCATCAATTATCATTGTTTCTCTATGGTTGATTTGGGATATGGGAGGTAATAAATATACAGCAATGTTGGTAGTAGAGAGATGGACAGGTGTAAGGATGGATGAGTGTATAGATGGGTGGATGGACAGATAGACGATAGATGGATGGATAGATAGTCAATGGATAGATGGATGTATGCATGGGTGGAAGGGTGGATGGATGCATGAATGGATGCATGGATGTATGGATGGGTGTATAAATGGATGGATGGATGGATGGATGGATGGATGGATGGATGGATGGATGGATGGATGTGTGGATGGGTGTATAGATGGGTGGATGGATGGATGGATGGATGGATGGATGGATGGATGGATGGATAGATGGATGTGTGGATGGGTGTATAGATGGGTGGATGGATGGATGAATGTATGAATGGATGGATGCATGGATGCATGGATGGAAGGATAGGATGGATGGATGCATGGATGTGTGGATGGTTGTGTCGATGAGTGGATGGATAGATGGATAGATGGGTGGATGGGTGAATGAAGGGGTGAGTGGAAGAGTGAGTGAGAGAGTCTCATATTTCAGAGGAGATTGTCTCAGATCTCCCCTGTCTTGATTACCTGTCTTTTCATCACACTTCACCTTCTAAGGCTTATCACACCCTATATAGCACTTTCTGAACTTCTTTATTTGCTGTAAAAAAAAGAAAAAACAGGAATGTGGAATCTGATATAAACTGCTTATGAACATGGAAATAATTTTAGAACTTTTGTCACTCTCTTCCTGGAGCACCCTGCCCTTCCCACTTTCCTGCCATCATGTGGGCATCATGTCCTCATAACCTCCTTCTCCTGATGTGGACTCCACCCTCTCACTCCACATCATTTCCTGCGTTCAGTCAGTTGAGCGTATTTTATGAATTCTGTAACCGCATTTTTGCTCTCCTTCAAAATTCAGCTTTTAGAGCAGACTTTTGGTTCCTTTCTTTGCTTGCATTTTGTTTTGTTCTCTCTTATGCATCTGAAAAGCACAGCTTGGGAAATAAATTGTGCCTGATTATATAAAGAATGGGGTGAATTAAAACACGAGGAAAATGGCTATGCCCCGTACTCTGTGAGTCTGTGGAAAAGAAGTTTTACTCAGGAAAAAAGTGTCCTTCAAAGACAGGGCAGAAGTGGTTTTCTCTGTAGAGAGGAGCAAATCAGGTGTGAGGAACAGGGCATGTGGGTGTTGGGTGAACAAGAGAGGCCATGGCAGTCATGGATTGGGGAGACCATGGGAATGTGAGTCTGGGAGGTCATCCCTCATCCAGCTGCTCTCTGCCTGGGAGGAGCAGCTGTGGCTGAGTCTGAGGGTGGGCCCAATTACATGGACCTGGTGGAGGGAAGATGGTGATGGGTTAGCATGTGATTCATCCTGACTGGTCAGGGGGAACAAGCAGTTCATGGGATCGTGAATGAGATGAAGAATGAGGATGTGGAGGGGCTGCCTCCAGCCTGGTCCTGGGCAATCAGGTGGACTGGTGAGGCGTGTCAAGCTGAGACGAGGGTGTTTCTTTGTCCTGAGACATATCTAGACACGAAGCCAATGGGGGTTGCGGGGCTACTTACCTTCCCTCTGTTTCCAGGACCACGGGACCTGGTACAGGTGAACATAACCACCAGGGCCCCAGGGACCATGGGCTGTAACAAGAGTTCACATTCATGTCTGCAGGGCAGTGGATAGGACAGAGGCAGAGACCAAGAGACAAACACATAGAAACAGACAGACACACATACAGCAAGACAGACACAGAGGACTGAAAGGTAGAGCAAGTGCTCAAAGAAATGACGGAAACATTCCCACTTTTTATGAAAACATAAGCCTATAGACTCAAGAAACACAGGGAACTCCAAATAGCATATAATTGCCCCCAAATCACATAAAAACATCCTAATTTGTCATCCTATCTAATAAAAGAGTAATATGCAAATTGACCATCACTCCAACACACAATATGGCCAACAGGGGAGGGAAGCTGGGATGGATCAAGTCTGCAAGGAAGGGCAGTTAGGGATGACCAGGCCTGCACGGAAAGACAATTAGGAGCAAACAGGCTGGCAGGGGAGCAGTTAGGCATCCATCACCTGGCAGGTGAGTGGTTAGGGAGTGATCAGGCTAGCAGGCAGAAGTGGTTAGCGGCACTCAGGAAGGCAGGCAGGTAAGCAATTGGGAGCCAGCAGTCTTGGTAGGATCGGGCCTAAATGGGCAGTCGGACATCCCTTGAGGAGTCCTAGATTGGAGAGAGTGCAGGCTGGGCTGAGGGACACACACCCCCATGCACAAATTCTGTGCCCTGGACCTCTAGTCTATAATAATAAAAGCATAACATGCTAATTAGACCAGATGTCCTTCTGGATTCCCTTCCAGATGAAGCTGGGGCTGCTAGGGAAGCCCAGGTCCTGGGTGTTAGAGGGAAGCTGAAGCCATGGCAAGAGAAAGAGCCTGGTCACCCCATCTGAAATTGTGGGCCCGTTTCTGAAATTAAAACATTTAAAGAGTGACTGAGGAACTGCCAGGCATGCTCATGTTTGCGTGAAACATAATCATGATCTTTAGAAACGGAACACGCCTGTCAGGTGCTGAGTGACATTTCCCAGAATCTGATGCAGACCTGACTGTTATGAAGTACAATCAGCACAGAAAGCTCTCAAAATGCTGCCCTTTGAAGAAATGACCATCCCCAGTCATAAAGGTGCTTCCTCTACCCAATTGGCAGATGAGGTGTTCTGAAGCATCATGACCTCCATCTTGTGTAAAAACCACTGTTTGAAAGTTTAACCTGCTATTCTGGCTTCTGTAAAGGCTGTTTGCTTGAATAATAGGGAAAATAAGATTCCTCCCATTCCAGAGAGGCCATAAACTATGCCCCAGACAGAGTTGTCAGTGCTGGCACCAGGCTAGGCCTTGGGATATGGTCTCATGACGCCTTCTCAACACTCAGGACTTCTTTCTCAGAAGGTCCGGAAATCTCATTCCAAATTTGGGAGACAAAGAACTAGAAAAATTAAAAATAAGAAAGACTTCCTCCATGCAGGGCCCAGAATTTGACAGAGATATTCTCCTCTGAGCCTGCTGGTGTAATAAAAGACTCCAAATTAATTTGGCTTGTTGATTAAGGCGTCTCATGTCGGCTCATTGATTTACAATGTAAAGTTTTGCTGCTGTCACATTCACCTCGATTCTCACGCGGCATTCACATCACAGAGACAGAAAAGATGACAGCCTGTCCGCAGTGGGGAGGGGGGGGATGCATCTCTCTCCGTGACTGTGGCCAACCGAGACCAGCCCACTTAATAGGAGCGTCACTGCAGGAGGCTCTGCAGGAAAAAATGCACCGGTTTTGTTAATGAGGAAAACAACAACAACAACAACAAAAAAAAAACATTGAAACCTGTAAAAAAGTTTTGTGAGTATACTTGAGCCACCCTGTGGACATACGCTGGGAAGCAGAACCTCAAGGAATTGAGATAATGCTCCGGAAAATGGCGGGTTACAATTCTATTTATACATCTCAATAAAAAGAAGGGACGTAGGTGGGTTCCATGAAATCCATTGGTGGTGGATTAGGGAGGTGGGATAAAGCAAAGCGGAGGAAAGCCCTGGGATTGGATAAAAAGAAAAATGATGGACACATACTTAGGTGGGTGCAGGAATAATTAACATGATAATGAAGGAATTTGTGGTATCCTGGCGCCCACCACATTTGGTTGTGCCCCAGGGATCCAGAAAAAAAAAAGGGAAGTTACAAGTTACCCAGACATTTTAAGGGTGTGTTATCGTAGATGCAAAAAGACAGATCAGCTCAGTTCAAGGTTGACCTTGTCAGGGAAGATACCAGCCTAGAACATAACTGCCCACCATCACTGCTTTTATTTCAAGTGTAAATTCAGACCATTCTTTGTGGTGACTGTAGGTCTCTGAGTTTGCAGGACCGCCAAGCAGGCCTCCCCTTTCGCCCACAGTTTCTTTCCTGACACAAAACTCAAAGTAGGGAGAGTACTGTCTCAAACGAAATAGAACAGCCCATGTGTAGTCCTTGTCTTCTGAAAGTAAGAACGTTCTAGAAAATATGGCGTTCCTGGAATATCTCTGGGCTAAGCCGTGTAGAACCAGGTGGAGAGCCTTTTCTCCCTGTTGCCGGCCAGCCGTGCTGACTGCCCCTGAGCCTCCTGCTCTGCTTGTGAAGGACGCGTTCAGAGAGTGGCCTCGGCCTGTCTGGACAGGTCTGAGCCTCACACTCCTGTTTCCATTTCAGAAGCAAAGCATTGCCAGGGTTCCATCGATCCAAGCAAATAATTTCCCCCTAAAAACCCAAACATCTAGCTCTATTGATCCAAGCAAATAATTTCCAAAAAACAACAACAAAAAAAAAACCACCCAAACATCTATTTTATTTCACCTTTTTAATTTTTTTGAATCTTTATGGTTGCCAGTATTACAGAAGTCCCTTTCCCCTCACCCACCTCCGTTCCAGTCAGGCCCCACCCTCCACTCCAGGCCCTCTGTGTCCATGGGTGATGCAGATCTGCACATGTGGTCTTTGGTTCATCTCTTTCCACTCGCCCCCCCCTCCCAGACACACACACACCCACCTGCCCTCTGAGCTTCATGTCTGTTCCATGCTTCTATGTCTCTGGATCTATTTCTTGCATTAGTTCATTTTGTTCATTAGAGCCCTCATATGAGTGAGATCATGTGACACTTGTCTTCCTCCGACTGGCTTATTTCCCTTAGCATGATACTCTTGCGGGTAGTATTCAAACGCTGACTTTTAAAAGCTTGTCACATTACAGGGAACATAAGGTCACCTTGCTGTGGTCACTGGGTTTGCCCTGGGGCCCGGGGCAGGCTCTGCCACCACACTTTCTAGCCACAGTGCCATCAACAGCTGCAAGGACTTCCTTCCTCAGCTGCAGGACCAGGACCAGCCTGGGCGCTGATTGGGCCTGTGATGAGGCAGAGGCAGCAAACGCACATGTCATCATTTTAATGAGATCCCCTTAAGCTTCAATAAGGTCGTCACCTCATTTTTGCCATGATGTGTTTTTAAGACAAAGGAGGGACGTTAATGTTGTCACGTTTGAAGTTAGTACATAGCCATGACATATATGTGCATATACTATATATTCACATGTAGATGTTATCCTTTCTAATAAAAGAGTGATATGCAAATTGATGATCACTCCAAAACACAAGATGGCTGTCCCAATGTGGTCAAAGATCTTGCCCCCATGTGGACACAAGATGGCTACCACAAGATGGCCAGCAAGGGAGGGCAGTTAGGAGGGACCGGCCCTGCAAGGGAGAGCAGTTGGGGGCAATCAAGCCTTCAGGGGAGGGCATTTAGGGGTCGGGAGGAAGTTGGGGCAACATGGGGCCTGCAGGGAAGGGCAGTTGGGGGAACCCACGCCTTCAGGAGAGAGCAGTTGGGGGGACCAGGCCTCTAGAGGAGGGCAGTTAGGGGTGACCAGGCCTGCAGGGGAGGGCAGTTAGGGTTGACTAGGCTGGCAGGGGAGGGTAGTTAGGGGCAAACAGGCTGTCAGGGGAGCAGTTAGGAATCAATCAGGCTGTCAGGGGACTGGTTAGTGGGTGATCAGGCTGGCAGGCAGAAGTGGTTAGGGGCAATAAGGGAGGCAGGCAGGTGAGCAGTTTGGAGCCAGCAGTCCTGGATTGTGAGAGGGATGTCTGACTGCTTGTTTAGGCCTGATGCTACCAGAATCAGGCCTAAACAGGCAGTCAGACATCCCTTGAGGAGTCCCAGATTGGAGAGGGTGCAGGCTGGACTGAGGGACGCCCCTCCCTGTACACGAATTTTGTGCACTGGGTCTCTAGTTACATATAACTAGAGGCTTGGCACACAAAATCTGTAGGTGGGTTCCCTAGGCCTGGCCTGCGATCAAGGCCATCTTCCCTGGCTGCCTGCAGCCAGCCCCGCCCCCTGCACCACTCACCCCTGTTTACCATCATATGACCAGAGCCTGACGGCTGGGGGAAGGGACTGAGAGGTAGAGAGCTTGGCTGCTCCCACTTGCTCACCGTCCCTGCTGTGGGTCGCCCTCTGTGTGTGGGCAACTGGCAGGCAAGGGCGTTGACCTGGTACCACCGGAATCCCCCGCCACCCACCCCAGTTTCCTGTTCGCCATTGTGCGATCGGAGCCTGCCGGCCAGGAAAAGGGACTGAGAGGCGGTCAGTGATCCTCGTAGTGACTGGTCGAGTGGCCTTTCTCGTCATTCCACCATTCGGGTCGATTTGCATATTACCCTCTTATTATATAGGGTTATATACAAGTAAGAAAGTCCAGCATATGAATTATACGCTCCGTCTTCTTGTTTAAACGTTTCATTCAGATTAGGAAATACTACACAAAATCAATGCTCACATTTACCTAATAAAACATTTTAACATGCCCTTCACATGAGCTTTAATGTGAGAAATATCTTAGTAAAAATACATGCTAAACCCTGGCAAGTTCAAAGCCTAGCCAAGGAACACACTCCTCTCAGATCCACCCCGACCCAGACTGACTTCACAGCGCGGGCAGCGAGAGGCTTCCCGGCATTTATTTCTTCATAGTGTCTGTGGTGCGACCCCACTTGGGGTGGTTAGGGACCAGGTGAGATTTCCGTAATGTAACATGTCTGTTGGCCCCTGTTAACGAAAAAACAAACGTTGAAACCAGTGAAGAATTTTAGTGAGTTTATTTGAGCCACCCTGTCGACATATGCAGGGAAGCAGAATCTTGATGAATTGAGATAATGCTCCTCAGAATGGCAGGTTACATCTGTATTTATACATCGCAATCAAAGGAGGGACATAGGTGGGTTACATGGAATTCATTGGTGATGGACTAAGGAGGAGGGATAAGCAATCCCACCTGGGATTGGATAAAAAGTAAAATGATGGACACATCCTTAGGTGGGTGCAGGAACAATGAACAGGATAATGAAGGAATTTGTGGCATCTGTCCTGGTGCCCACCTCACCTGGCTGTGCCCCCGGGGCTCCAGAAAAAAGGGAAGTTACAAGTTACCCAGACATCTCACAGATATGTTATCTCAGAGGCAGAAAGGCAAATGGCTCTCAGTAAAGATCTAAGCTGATCTTTGTCAGGGAAAATACAGGCCTAGGGACCTGACTACCCATTATAACCTGTTTGTAGTTAAATATTTAATTTTCAAACCATCTTTTGTGGTTATATTAGGTCTCTGAGTTTGCAAGACCGCCACGCAGGCCTCCCCTGAGCGTGTCAGGTTAGCATGTGGCTCCTTTCGTCCACAGCCTCTATGTCCATCTATGCCTACAGGCTGCTCTGTGGTGTGTCTGATGCAGCTGCCTTTCTGCTCCGACTTTGGAGAGTGTTCAAAGCAGGGTTTGTGCATTGGAAGTATTGGTGTGTGTGTGTGTGTGTGTGTGTGTGTGTGTGTGTGTGCAGAGAGATGGAGAGAGGCTGCTCTGATGTTGTCAAATCATCTCTCCATGTCTGTACGGAGACACACAGAGGTTGGATGGCATGGGTGCTATTCCGTAAAGAATTTATATGAAGATGTTCACACATACTGACCGACAGAGGGGTCTGTAGGTAATATCTGTCCATAACGTAGCTTCAACAGCTACCCACCAAGGGGAATGTGACTGTACCACCTGGCTTTGTGTGTTAACTGAGCTTCAACACAGACCCCAACACACAGTGCCACATGCGTGTGCATGTGGGTCCTGATGGAGAAGCCCAGTAAGAAGTCTGTTCATTCTGGTCATGCTGAATTTAATCATGTGATTTAAGCCCGGCCGGTGTGGCTCAGTGACTGAGCATCAACCTAGGAGCCAGGAAGGAGGTCGTGGTTTGATTCCCAGTCAGGGCACATGCCTGGTTTGTGGGCTCCATGGTTCTCTCCCATTACTGATGTTGCTCTCTCTCTCCCGCCCGCTTCCTCTCTGAATCAGTAAAAACATATTTAGCCTAAAAGAACGTGATTGAAAGCCATTTCTGCTGTAAGCAGCCTAGTGGCCAGTCTGTGGATATAGAAGACCACCTGTGGCATGGCTGTCCCACTGTGTGCCTGACATCTAATCACACATCCGGGTCACAGTGGCACAAGGTTACCTGGGGGCCTTAGGTTAGTTTCCTGGCTGGCCAATTGCTCAACAGTTAATAAAAAGTGACTCTACTTATGTTAAATTTATACATCATTTTGTGATTCCTTATTCATGACTTCATCTCTTTTTTTAAATAGCCATAATTACCTAATATCACCTTTTATGACACATTTCTTACTACTCTGCTGCTTTTATTTCTCAGAAAATAAGATTTTATATAGATCTACAGTTGCCTCACATTTAATTCCATTTTTGTGAGCCAATATGTATTCATATTTTATATGGATTATAATTGCATAGGTCAATTTACTTATTAATTTTGAGCCACCTATTCATCATGGGGTATATTATTAGAAAATATCACTATATTTTTGACACTCTTGAAGCTTTAAGCTCCGCTCTTTGAAGATAAACCTGAATTTTAATTGTTGTATATCACCAACCACGTACCAAGCTGAGAGCCTATTAATCACCAGGATGATATGGAAATTATGAGGTGCCCTCTGAAATTCACAAACAAAGTAGATCATTTGGGGAAGCTATCCGAACATAAAGAGAAACAGAACCATCAAGGAATAGGTAGAGGCAAGATTTAAATGATTACAGTTAGTGAGGAATGCTAAGGTATAATTAATTAAGCTAGCATTTTATGTATAAGGCTTTCCTCGGGCTCACTGGTGTTTAAATAAATGTGTGTTACAGACGAGTGAGCTCATTCTGCAGATCCTCGGGATGAGGTGAAAGGAAAGGGATGATCGGCTGGCCAGCATGGCTCCGTGGTTGAGTGCCCACCTATGAACCAGCAGGTCACGGATAGATTGCAGATCAGGGCATATGGCTGGGTTGCGGCCTCCATCCCCAGTGTGGGGTGTGCAGGAGGCAGCCGATCCATGATTCCAATCATTTATGTTTCTCTCTCTATCCTTCACCCTTCCTTTCGGAAATCAATAAAAATATATATAAGAAAGAAGACCAAAGGGGAGGGGGAAAGGAAAACATGTACTACTATTATACTGCAAAAAAAAAATCAATTAAAAAAATAAAAAAAAGAATACCAGAAAGAAAGAAGGAAAGAAAGGAAACCTATGGTCACCTGATAAAAACCGTACGTCTCAGCAAGTAGCAGCACGAGTTTCCTGTCTGTAACTTCAACGGAATTGTCAGGCTATAAATAGAAAACATGGCAAAACAGAAAAGTGAAGATCTGCTTGTTTAAAAGAGCACCTTCTGGTTGCGATGTGCTGAGAGGGTGATTGAAAGGGGAGGGACATGCTCTCTGCTGGGGAGGAGCCCTGGCAAGTGTGCAAGTGCAGATGGAGAAAGATCACAAGTTTCAGTGCCGATGGAGGGTGCCGGTCTTCCCACTGCCAAGCAGGTACATTCCCAGTCTAGTGACCACATTCCTTTTGTAGGAAAACCTTTCTCCTTTTTCATTATGTTTTAAATTAAATGTATGGGCTGGCATTGGTTAATAAGATTACATAGGTTTCAAATGTACACTTATATGATACTAGAGGCCTGGTGAACAAAATTTGTGCACTGGTGGGATGTCCTTCAGCCAAGCCTGCACCTTCTCCAATCTGGGACCCCACAGACCCACAAGGATTGGGCCTAAACTGGCAGTTGGACCTCTCTTTCCCAATCCGGGACTTCTGGCTTCTGACCACTCCCCTGCTGGCCTGATTAACACCTAACTGCTCTCTTGCTGGCCCCAGCACTCCCAACTGCCCTCCCCTGTAGGCTTGGTCACCCCCAACTGCCCTGCTGGCCATCTTGTGACAACATGGAGACAGCCATTTTATAATGATGTGGGAGCGTCCATCTTGTGACAATGTGAGGGCGGCCATCTTGTGATGCGAGGGCCAAATTGCATATGACTCTTTATTAGATAGGATATGATCTGTGTATGGCATTGTGTCTCTATAACCCAAAGCCATGTCTCCTTCCATCACCAAATGTTTGATATTGTAGATATTTATCATTTGCCCTCCCCAGCCCCTTTCCCTCCGGGGACCACCGCCCTGTGTTGGTGTCTATGAGTATTTGTCTGTTTTCCTTGTTTGTTCACTTGTTGCTTTCGGTTTTCCACCCCCCCACCGGAGGGAGGCCATGTGGTTCTTAGCTTTCCTGCCTGACTCGTTTCGCTCAGCGTGATACTCTCAGGACCCAGCCGTGTTGTCGCAGCATTTCTTTGTGGCTGAGTCTCTCCCGTTGTGTCTACGAGCCCCCTCTTCTTCATCCTTCATCCGCAGGAGGATTTTTCAGTTGTTTCCATGGCGTGGCTGCAAGGAGCATGGAGGTGAATATATTTTTGCCAATAAATGTTTTCATTTTGGGGGGGGGGGTAGAGATCCAGAAGAGAGGTTGCTGAGTCACCTGAAATTTATTCAGAATGCCATTGACTAGCATTTTGGAGACTGACACAGACCTATACATGTAGAGAGAGACTGGATATAGATATGGGTAATGTTAAATTAAACTATAGCTCTGATGGCACGTGTTCATCAGGAAACCATTTTTTTTAAGTAATTCTAGTATTACCAAATGTGGTGGTATAGAATGGACCTTCTGAAGACATCTTGGTGATAGGTTGGACTTTCTTCAACATGTGCATTTCTCTACATTTACATTTCTTTAAAACTAGTTTTTACTTTCATTTTCATTAGATGAAAATACAGGCTATTTTCAAACGGATTCTGATACTCTGTTACCTATTCTTAATTATTGATGCTAATGAGTTAAATTGAGTGATTTTCTGATTATACAAGTAAAAGGTATCGATGTTACTTTTGGACAGAGATTTAGTTCCTAGGGAAACCACTGTCCCTTCTTTTGGAAGGTTATTTCTTCCGAAGTTATTGTCCCTGAGTATGCAGACACAAACACATACACATCCGGTCTTCTTTTAAAAATTGATATAGCACTATACGTACACTTTGCCTTGCTGTTGTTATTTAAAATTACATCAAGATCATTTCCTTATTTTATTACAAATTCATAAAATTATTTTAACCAAGTAAAGTTTGATTTTATGAGAACTGTTATTTAAATAACGCTCTGTTTTTGTGCAAGCGAATCTGTGTTTTTCCGGTTACATTTGATGCTTTGAGAACAAAATATCTATACTATCAGCAAGGCCTGCCTGCTGACCTGTGTTGCTTAGTGGTTGGGTATCCACCCATGAACCAGGAGGTCAAGGTTCTACTCCTGCTCTGGCACACACCTGGGTTGCTGGCTTGATCCCCAGTAGGGGGTATGCAGGAGGCAGATGCTCAATGATTCGCTCTCCTCATTGAAGTTTCTATCTCTCTCCCTCTCCCCTCCTTTCCCTGAAACCAATAAGACATATTTTAAAATACATAACAAGACCTGATTTCATCAGTATAGATTTGTTTTAATGTCAGAACCATAGCTTTTTTGAGTTCTTGGTTTTGTGGCTCCAGTAGCACCCACACAGTGCCCAGGTCTATCCTTTCCAGCAGTGAACAGAAACAAACTGAATATTGCCTTAGGAAAGGCTTTGCACATTCGGACCAAAATTGTTTATCCAGTTCTTTTCATTCGTCTTCTTAGAACATGTTATGTATTGTTAATCTTTTTGTACACTGAAGTGTACCAAGAATATCACTTTCCTATTCAGAGGATGGTGTACACTTAGAAGGGGTGAGTGTGGATAGCCGCTGTGTACCAGCTAGGATGCCAATGTGGGAGCTGTTTTCAGCCACGCCCCTCCGCCCTCCTCGTGGCCATTTAAAGCGCTAAATAAAGGCCCTTCTGTTACTCGAAAATCAATATGTGCATCTGGTTTGTCCTTCATGTGCCCGGGGAAAGCTGATTCCTTTCATCTCCGCGTAGAGTTTCTTTTAACCACAACCCAACACACGCCCATGTCTTCTGATCTTGCTCCTTCTGTCGTTTTAATAAAATATAAAAGAGAGGTTATAAGTCTTTAATTCCTTTCATTCCTCCCATGTTTACGTACCGGCTGCATCAATAAAGAAACAGGCGGACAAGGATTCAACATGAAACCTGAGGGGAGGAATCTCAGAGCACAGAGCTGCGCCCCACACCCCACCTTCCACCGAGTCTCCCGTTGCACTCCGGGCCCAGGACCCCGGACTGACTGACCTCTCGGATCTTCTGGTGCTGGGGTGTTCCGGTCCAGCAGCTTCAGAACCCCCTTCAGCGGGTTAATGGTGAAGCCAGTGACCTACTGTGCGGCCTGCATTCTGCACTGTGCACCAGTGTGTCCCGCTGTCCCAGAGGCTGTGTGGGGCCATGCCTGGGGAGCCCTCTCTAGGGAAGTCTGGGTGTAGACCCTTTAGGCACTGACTCTGGGCACAGGTACAGTGGGAAGACAGTTTCAGGCGCAGCCGGTACAGTGTCTGGTGGAGGCAGCATTTCTCCTCGTGGTAAAACTTCTCTCAACCTCCAGGGTCCTGCTAAGGAGATGGGTCAGCGACACAGGCTAGGGCCTGGGACTCTGATGAATATGAGAGAGAGAGAGAGAGAGAGAGAGAGAGAGAGAGAGAGAGAGAGAGAGAGAGGAGAGCCTAATGGATGAGAGATCTGGGAGCCACACAGACAAATGTTTGAAGATCAGTTACCCGCTTGGGTGATTGTGAGTGCCATGTGCTTACACCGATCAATAAGACTTCTGCAGTTCTGGGCATAGGGAACACTTGTGCATTATGGATGTGTCAAATCCTGGCTTTCTGAGAAGCGTTTAAAGGAATGAAGTGTGAAAAGATACGATTGTTATTCCCACGTGTGCTGGGTGGGTGGTAAGAATTACGGGCTAGAATAGTAGTATCTTACTGCTGTGGCATTGTCCGTAGCAGCGTAAACAATGATGCTGGACACCCGTTGGACATAACTTGGCAGCATTTCATTAGAATCCACACGTTGAGACTGAAACCCCCCCTGGTTAGTGTGTGAACTCAAACCTAATTGATAAGCTTGCTTCTCTGTGTATGTTTGTTAAGTGCTTAGAAAATTGATCATTTCAGAGCTTGAAATGCTTACTCCTCTTTCTGTTTGGGGGCCTAATTTAACTTTGCAGAAGACACAGTAGTTTGTATTAGAATAACTTACAATGCATTGATGGAGGGGGTGCTATTTATGTTCAATATATTAATAAAGTATATATGCTGGGCCCTGCCAGTGTTGCTCAAGGGGTGAGCATCGACCTAGGAACCAGGAGGCCACAGTTCCATTCTGGGTCAGGGCACAGGCCTAGGTTTCAGGCTCCATCCCCAATGCGGCGCTTGCAGGAGGCAGCTGATCCATGATTCTCTCTCACCATTGATGTCTCTCTCTCTCCCTCTCCCTTTCTGAAATCAACAAAAAATATTTTTTAAAAAGTTTTGTCTGCTGGGGTAAACCCATGGTTGTATACTTCCACCCTGTGTTTAAAGTGACAAGTAGAGGGTGAAGTGGGAAATGCGTTCAGTTGTCGCTAACAGCGTAGTCATATCATTCTATGACCCCATGTGCCATTGAAGAACCTTCTAGAACAAGGAAACTATAATCATGACAGCAATCTACACTTGCTGGCACTTGGGGTCATAGAATGATACAGTGCCTTCAGGGGGGTCTGGTTCCTGTGTGGCCAGACCCCTGGTGTCCAGCGAGCTTTTCCTGGCCCTTGTCCTCCTGTTGGGGGAGCCGGAGGGTCGAATTGCCCTACAGGCCAAACAAAGGAAGCAGCGATGTTGGCAGCGTGCTGAAGGGAGGGTGGGTCGGCATCCCGGACCATTGTAGAGACCCCATTGGCCATCGCCCGCCTACAAATTCGCGGTATTTAATTAGAATATGCATGTTAGAATTGGAACCTCTCCTGGTAATTGACAATCTTGCTTGTGTGTGTGTGTGTGTGTGTGTGTGTGTGTGTGTGTGTGTTTAAGAACTTAGAAAACCATTTGGCTTCAGAGCATGTAAGAGTAAGCCTGAGAGGCCGAGTTACTTGGACTGGATGTATGGGGAGGGGGGAATGTGGAGGCAATCCTCCCGCTCCCTCACGTAGGCTGTGGGCGCAGGGACACAGCGGCAGGTGAGCGAGAGAGGCTGAGGGTTTTCTGCTGAAGAAACAGGTGAACACACGCCCCTCTCTGTGTGAGAGGCAGCGCTGACGAAGGCATGCAGTGAACACACAGAGCACACTCGCAGAAAACACACGCCAGCATCCGTGGCACAGGCCGTCCTTGAGGTATGTCGTTTCGTAGCTATGTCGCCATCTCCGTTTATTTATATATAAAAAAAATGTTCCGTCATTTCTTTCTTTCTTTTAAATATATATTTTATTAATTTTCTACAGGGAGGAAGGGAAAGGGATAGTTAGAAACATCGATGAGGGAGAAACATCAATCCGCTGCCTCCTGCACACGCCCCACTGGGGATGTGCCCGCCACCAAGGTTCATGCCCTTGACCGGAATCGAACCCGGGACCCTTCAGTCCACAGGCCGATGCTCCATTCACTAAGCCACACCAGTTAGGGCAGTTTTGTTATTCTGACATATGTACATATGTGCTTTATGTTTTTCATTATTTATTTCCCACACGTAAAGGTCAGGAATTGTTATCTTTCTTTCAAATTGTTTTCTGTGTCACTTCATCACGGCGCTGTCTGCCCCGCATGAGCGACACGGGTGCCCGCGGAGTTGGGTTCTGACTTACGGCGAAAATCGCTTACTTCGCTGTCGCAGCGGATCTCCCGTGTCACCCGAAGACCGCTTGTATGTGGAGTCAGGACGTTCACGAGGAAGGTGTCCCGTGTATATAACGAATGACTTAATAAAATGAGCCGCAGAATGAGAAACCCGCTCCTGTTCTCCAAAAGGCAGGCAGGCGAGCATCTTGCGGGCAGGACTCCAGGTAGCATCTGCTGGAGGGGTGTTTCCCCAAAAGTCTCTGACCTGGAGGTTCCCCGTCCGCGCCCCCCCCCCTCCCAGCACCAGCACCAGCACCCCTTCCTGCCTGGAGGGGATGCATTTGCCGGACATTCACTCCTTGGCCACTGAACTCAGCGTGGCCTTTGCTGAGGCCAATTTAACCCCCCACCTCGCCTTCGGGCAGTGAACCCCTTGTGTGCGTCGTTGGGTTTGGACTTTCTGCTCAGGTTCCTGGAACTCGGGCGTGCTCAGAGCCGCTCCTCTGAAGACGCCTGTGGCATGGAGAATAATTGTCTCCAATCTCTGGAGGAAACGAAATATAATTTGAAAATCACTTGGGCTAACCACACGTGTCTCTAAATAGCACCAACCATCTCCACACACAGGCCCAGCCCCACGTGGGGTCCCCGAGGCCCTGTGGGCCATTCACGCCACAGTAGCCAGGATGATACTCCCTTCCCCGGGGGATCTCCCAGGTGCGTTCCCAGGAGGAAAACACCAGCCGCCGTGGAGACACTAATGGGCATCACTCCATGACGGCGTTTCCCAGCGTCTCGTTTCATCAGCGTCTCCTTGGCTGGGCCCGGCCGCGGCTCCCGTGTCCGAGCTCAGCGCGATGTTCGAGAGCATGTTATATGCTGCCCATCGGTCTTGTCTATACAGCGACGGTCTCCACGGTGACGTCAGGCCGGACGTCCAGACCACCTCTGTGTGGGACAGACCTGCATGCGGCAGCCTCGCTGTGTCCCAGTCCCTTGGGCTCAGACGACGGGCGTCTGTGGCTTCGTCTCTGTTCCTCTCCGTCACGCCCAGGCAGGGCCTGCTCCAGACGCCGCGCCGCACACAGAGAGTGAACGCATATGGAGCGTGAGCAGAGCGGTTCCTCTTGATGTCAGGCGTTAGCATTCTAAAAATGGTCTCATCTTCATCGTTCGTGGGGAGGGGTCTAATAACCACAGTGAGTGTTGGCTGTTTGCAAAACAGCAACAAAACACAGTGTGTTCTGTGCCTATTATTAATAACTAGAGGCCCGGTGCACAAAATTTGTGCATGAGGAATAGGGGGGGACCCCTTGAGAGATGTCCGACTGCCCGTTCAGGCCTGATATTACTGGGAGCGGACCTAAATGGGCAGTCGGACATCCTTCTCACAATCCAGGACTGCTGGCTCCAAACTGCTCACCTGCCTGCCTCCCTGATTGCCCCTAACTGCTTCTGCCTGCCAGCCTAATCACCCCTAACCACTACCCTGCCAACCTAATTGATGTCTAACTGCTCCCCTGCCAGCCTGTTTGCCCCCAACTTCCCTCCTCTGCTGGCCTGGTCACCCCTAACTGCCCTCCCTTGCAGGCCTGGTCCCTCCCAACTGCCCTCCCCTGCTGGCCTGATCACCCACATCTACCCTCCCTTGCAGGGCCTAGAACCTCCCAACAACAGCTCTCCCCTGCTGGCCATTTTGTGGTGGCCATCTTGTGTCCACATGGGGGCAGGATCTTTGACCCCATGGGGGCAGCCCTCTTGTGCATTGGAGCGATAGTCAGTCTGCGTATTACTCTTTTATTAGAGAGGATGGAAGGTAAATGGTGAACATGCCGTACATTTAAAGTAGCTACAGTGTACACTACGTGCACGTACAGGTATCTCCATCTAATACACAGGATGCTCAGAGTTCCTCCCAATCATCTGCAGTATCTCCAGGAGCCGGAGGGCGGCCGAAAAGGCAGGACCACAAAGAGGGGAGCTGAGGCCGGAACAGAAGCCACAATGCCAAGCACGCAGGAATACATACGGCTTCGTTGGTTTTTAGAGAGCGAGGAAGGGAGAGGGAGAGAGACATCAGCCATGGGCTGCCTCCTGCACTCACGCTCCCTCCAGGTGACCAAGCCCACAGTCCGCGTGTGCCCTGACCTGGATCCAGCCTGTGACCTCTTCGTTCCGGGTCCATGCTCGAGCACCGAGCCGTACCTGCTGGGCCACATGTGCCTGTTCATTGTGGATGTAAAAACACACTCTGCCCGCCAAGCAAGGCTACTGCCTCCTTCTGCAGCCCAGGGGTGACGGCTGGCTTTGCAGCCGGAGGCAGGGGGCTGCAGGAACCAGTAGGACAGACACTGAAGCTCTGGGTCCCCTAACCCCACATCACGGTGACTTAGGAGGTTCCTCCCTTTCTTCACGCCTCGCCCAGTTCTCCAGGTGACCCTGAGGTGGCTTTAGATCCCGAGGGCTGCTTGTGGGTCCTCATTGGTGGTGCGTGTGATGTTTCTGTGTTCTGCTTTCGAAATGGTTTTGACCAATACGTGTTAAAATAGACTTATGTTCTTTCTGGCAACTTTGCAGAAGTCATTGTAGTTGGTAATTGTCAGACGTTGATTCTTTTGTTTTGGCTGCTGGAATGAATGACTGTTTTGTGTTTGATTTTCCCCCCAATATTTACTGTTTGAAATACTGAATGAAATAAACAATGCTTCTTTCCTTTCTTTATCTAATTGCATCAGAAAGCACTTCTCAAAAAGCAAGAAGTGAAACGGCTTTAGTGGAAATAGCTTTCTGTTTCCCGGTTAAGTTTGACACTGACTTTTGTTTTATAAAATTCACATACCGTCATATTTTCTTATAGTCCCACATTTGTTGATTTTAATCAAGAATCAAGAATGGATATTAAATTTTACTAGATGTCTTTGATTGCCATTTACTAAATAATTTTCCTTTTTATCCTCCAGGTTAAAGTGTTGAGTTAAAATATTTCCAAATATTGATTCACAGTTTCAGTATTGGAATAATTGTAATATAGTCATGATATATGGTTTCAAGTTTTGTCTGGAGTGTATCTGTTAACATGTAAATGATTTTTAAATTATACATCTAGTTTATAAGGAAAATTGTTTTCTATAACTTTTGGTAATGCTTCTTTCAGATATAGTATCATGTTAGTTCATGAAACGATGCACAAAAAGATTCAGATGGAGTTCAGGTCATTTTAAGCTCCTAATGGTAACATGGCATGTTTGTTTAAAATTACTTTTCTAAGTAAAAATGTATTTTAAAATAAAATAACCTTTCTAAAGGAGGATTATGAAGATAAAAATTATCTATTTTTAAATTTAGTGGACTCTTTATCAGCATTACAAAGTTGTAACTTCTGTCTAATTAGTCATTAATATAGCACTACCTACTATAATAAAATAAAAATGAATTTATATCGATATTTTCAAGTGGTTTGCCCATTATATAAAACATAGTGTTTTTCCCCTAAGTGCAGTGCTCCTCAGACCGGGGTGGTTTTTTTCAATAGAATAAGAACTTTATGAGGCTTCCCTGCAGTGTTACATTTCTATGTCCGTTTTATAGGAATCGGTTACCACTCTACTCAGAAAGTGTGAGGTTAAAAGCTTACAATTCATGAGTAGCCCTGGATGTTTGGCACCTGAAGTAGCTTAAATAAAAAGTCACTTAAGCCAGCACTGAATGGTCCGTCCCGAGGGTACTGGGGTCCGAGAAGCTCCAGAAGGGGGAGGACTAACTAATGACCCCTCCCCCAGGCGCGGGGTCTGTGAGGAATCAGCGCCTCCTTCCCCCACCCCCTCAGCACTGCAGGAGGGATTTATTACCTCAAACCTCACTTTGAATTTTCCTGCAGATCTTTACCTGTGGGGTCATGAATGGACATAAATAGCTAACTTTGCCAAAACCGGTGTTGGCTCAGTGGAAAGAGCGTCAGGCCTGTGGACTGACAGGTCTCAAGTTCGATTCCCATCAAGGGCAAGTATCTGGGTTGCGGGCACATTCCCAGTGGGAGGTGTGCAAGATACGGCTGATCGATGTTTCTCTCTTATTGATGTTTCTAACTCTCCATCCCTCTCCCTTCCTCTCTGTAAAAAATCAATAAACTATGTTAAAAATAAATAAATAAATAGCTGACTTTTACAGCAGCCCATGTGGCATAGGCCCCCGACTTACAAAGGTCATTGTCGCCTTAGGTGACCTCTAAGAACCCATCTCAGCCCGGCTGGCCTGGCTCAGGGGGTGAGCATTGACCTATGAGCCAGGAGGTCAGGGTTTGATTCCCAGTCAGGGCACATGCCCAGTGTCTGGGTTGCGGGCTCTATCCCCAGTAGGGGGCGTGCAGGAGGCAGCAGCCCATCAAGGACTCTCTCGTCATTGATATTTCTCTTCCTCCTTCTCCCTTCCTCTCTGAAGTCAATAAAATACACATGTGTCGTTTAAAAAGAGACCTCTGAGCTCTGACTTGATGCATTTAAAGGTATTAACACAGTTACATGACATTGGCTGCCTCTAATTTAATCTGTGGGACCATACTCTTGAGGCACTGGGTAGTCATCCCAAAGCTGATCAGAGTGCTTGGGTATTCCCTAAAACTTTCACATTTATCTTATTTTTAAAATAATTTATGGTACCTATAACATAAAAGTATCTATATATATAAAAGCCTAAGTGACCATTTGACCGGTAGCTATGATTCACATTGACCACCAGGGGGCAGATGCTCAATGCACAAGCATGGAAACATGGAACAGACTGATGAATCTCAGAGTAAAAGGGGGTGGGGGAAGGGTGGGAAGAGATTAACCAAAGATCTTATATGAAAACTAGAGGCACTGTGCACAGATTCAAGCACCAGGATGGTTTCGGCCTGACCCCCGCAGGCTAGGCTGAGGGACCCCACTGGTGCATGAATCCATGCACCAAGCCTCTAGTGTGTATATAACTCATAAAGAAACAAATATAATTTTGGAATTTTACTCCAATTTTTGAAACAGTCTACACCTGCTTTTTAACTGAGAATAACGGTGGTTAAATCAAGTGAGAGACTGGTTTTTCATTTGACACCTAAGAGTTCTAAATGACATATAATCCTATATAACAAAAGGCTAATATGCAAATTGACCAAATGGAGAAGTGACTACTTGTTGTGATGCACACTGACCACCAGGGGGCAGACGCACAAGCCAGTAGCTGCCCCTTGGTTGTCAGTGTGCTCCCACAGGGGGGAGTGCTGCTTAGACAGAAGCCCTGAGCTGGGGGGAGCGGGCCTCAGCTGTCAGTTGGACATCCCCTGAGGGCTCCCGGACTGAGAGAGGGCGCAGGCTGGGCTGAGGGATCCCCCGACCCCTGAGTGCACACATTTATGCACTGGGCCTCTCGTTCTAGAAAAGAAGCAAATTTTGATCCCAGACATGTCTGAAAGAACACTGTCTCTCAGAGCACGCCAAAACGAACGGATCGACATTAGTCCATGGTTTAGCCATTTCTTTCCTTGACGCAAAGATAAGTTTCATTATGAATCATGCTTGTTGTTACGCATACATTACGGGTGAGAGTTTGTTGGAATTCTTTTCACATCCCGTGTGTCCAGGATATCCATGTCAGGGTTCAGGATCTGGAGAAGGCTGCACACAAATGAAGAGAGACTGGAAAAGCATCAATTTGGGAATCATGGGGGCCAGGCGGGAGTCTACCTCTAGGGGAAGGACACCACCAGCTCTGACCTTGCTATCCCCTTTTGTTAAGACTATGTGTTACATCCATACCTTTAGGTCAGAAAATTCCAACAATGGGTCAATCAGCAAGAATTAACATCAGACTAATACGTGGAAGCTTCTTCAACTACCAATGTGTCACCTAAGCAGTGAGTGAATCATTCAGACTTAACATGAGACTAAAAGTGGCAGCTGCTTCAACTACCACTGTCTCACCTAAGCAGAGTGAATAGTTCAAACTTACAGAGCCATTAAGGTTGACCAGATTTCCTGCTTGTTCTATTTACATTTCTATTGGTGAGGCAATGACTGGTTTCCTGAAAGAGTTGCTGCCGATTCAGCTGCATATTTGCCCTGTTCCATATTTTTGACTTACCCAGTGAGCTTGTCACGGGAACTCATCCCCAGTTCGTGTGCACATGCTCTGTTCAGCACCCTATGCGTGCACTTTATTCTTGTACTAGAGGCCCGATGCACGGAGATTCGTGTGAGAACAGGCCTTCCTTCCCCTGGCTGCCCGCCCCGCCTTTGCCACGGCCAGAGCCGCCTTCTGCCTCTCGCCTCGTCGCGTCAATTTCCATATTCCCTCCTTATTGGCTGTGGGCGCCACCATCTTTGTTGCAGAGCTACAGTCAATTTGCATATTCTCTCTTTATTAGATAGGATGCTTGATATTATCTTCACTTTTTTAAAAAAATACATTTTATTGATTTTTACAGAGAGGAAGGGAGAGGGATAGAAAGTCAGAAACATTGATGAGAGAGAAACATCCATCAGCTGCCTCCTGCACACTTCCTACTGGAGATGTGCCCAAAACCAAGGTACATGCCCTTGACCAGAATTGAACCTGGGACCCTTCAGTCCATAGGCCAACACTCCATCCACTAAGCCAAACTGGTTTCGGCTATCTTCACTTTTTAGATGAGTTGAAGAAGTGATGTTGGCCTGAAAAGGTCTCAGGAATGATTGAAAATAGCACCTACTCCTGGTCTCTTAATTGGTATTAATTTTAAGACTGTGGCTGCCTCATTCTGGAGAAGGCCAGCCTGGGCAGAGATGGCTGTCAGATGCGAGGGTAGGAAAGCAAAGATTGGACGTCTCTATGGTCAGCTCTCCAAGTCCTTGAAGTCACCAGCTTCCGAAGTAAAATGCTCAGTCAGCCTAGAAAGCAAAGAGCTTTACCCAATAAAAACTCTCTCCCAGGCCAGTGTGGCTATCCTGGTTGAGCATCATCACCCCATGGACCAAGGTTTGCCCCTTGGATTCCTGGTCAGGGCACTTGCTGGGTTGCTCTATCTCCAGTAGGGGGCGAGCATGAGACAGCAGGTAGATGTTCCTCAAGTCCATGTTTCTCTCTCTCTCTCTATTCCCCTCTCTCTTCCTCTCTCTCTCTCTCTCTCTCTCTCTCTCTCTCCTCTGCTCTCTCTCTCTCTCTCTCTCTCTCCTTTCTCTTCTCTCTAAAACCAATAGAAACACACCTAAAAAAGATAATTCTCAGATTCAGAAGACCACCTTTTAGTTTACGAATAAGATCCACAAGAGGGAATTTTGAACCAATAATTATTTTTGCGCCCTGGGTTGAGACATAGAACCTTCAGAAACGTCTCCTGTCATTTGATCAAAGGTAGCGAGGCAGCGCTAGCGCCTCTCTAAGGAATATCATTAATAATAAAAAAAAATAGAATATGCCAAAACCGGTTTGGCTCAGTGGATAGAGTGTCGACCTGCGGACGGAAAGGTCCCAGGTTCGATTCCAGTCAAGGGCATGTACCTTGGTTGCAGGCACATCCCCAGTGGGGGGTGTGCAGGAGGTGACTGATCTATGTTTCTCTCTCATGGATGTTTCTGACTTTCTATCCCTCTCCTTTCTTCTCTGTGAAATATCAATAAAGTACATTTAAAAATAGAATATTTGAGGATAAACAGGCCTAGAGGTGTGCAGCTCGCTGAAGAAGAATCAAAAGGATTCTGCCCCACGTCCGGTGTCTCCACAGCCCACACACGCGCCTCCAGGCTGTGCTTTTAAACGGTGGCACACATTTGCCACCTAATGTTTTCATTCACCAGGAACAGTTTTTTTCATAAGCCTCTGATCCCTATTTTTTTTTAAACCACATAGTTGAAAGCATTTCGCACATAACTATATTCCAAAAGGGCTAAGCAATATTAAAATTGCCCAAAAAGTATGCATCCTTAAAACTATTTAAGAAAAAGGAATCCTTAATCAACTTAAAGAGAGGAGAAAAAAGTACAAACCCATGATTATGCAGAAGATGAAGAAAAATGGTTATATTTAATTTTCTAAGAGAGCAGATTATTCAACCCTTGAATGGGTGGCTAAAAATAGTTACTTGAAATTGCATGGTGAAATAATAAGCCATAACAGAAAAGGGTGCAGGGAGACGAGCGTCATAAAATTAAAATACATGGCAGAGTGATATTAGTCCCTTTCAATAAAACCCCTCATGCTTAAACACGCGGGCCCATCATTCATCACTCAAGGTCAAATGTTTAGCGATTTGCCCTTAAGTCACAAGTGCAGTGCGTGTGACTCACAGAGAGGATGGGGGACGACGTGGTATCAAAAAGTTCTAAGAAGAGACCATCAATTTCAAAAGGATGACAGGGCCCCGGGAGCTGTGGCCTGGGAAAGGGCATCCCTCTCCCAGATGGAGAGCCACAGCCCGCGATTAGAGGGCAAAGGATGGGGCAGGGCCGGGGGGCTGGGGGACGGAGGGGTGGTTTGGAGGGAGCCGGCGATTCTGTGCTCTTTCCCAGCTGTTCGGTCCCTGGGCAACCCTCCTCTGGATGTGGCCCGGCCTCTGCCCTCAGTGCTGTCCTTTCTTCACTGTCCTGTTCCTCGTTGAAGATCCTCACTTCTCCCTCCTGTGGAAAGCCCTCGGCCGCTGCGTTCTCACTCCCCTGCTCAGTGTCCATGCCCGGTCCTTGCTCTGCAGGCCGGGCCGGTGTGGGCTCGGCCCGTGGCCACAGCAGCAGACGTGACGTCCACTGGCCTCCCGAAACCCAGCGGCCCTTTCCCTGAAGTGGGGGCCCCCCTCCCCCCCCCCCCCCCCCCCCCCCCCTGTCCACAGGCTCTTGAAGATGAAAGTAGATGTGTTTCATCTATTTTTGTTACCCTTTCCTTTCCCTTTTTCTAATCCTCATTGCTGGAAGTACCGTGTTTTCTGTGTATAAGATGCCCCCGTCTATAAGATGCCCCCCACTTTCCAATCCCACATTAAGAATTTTTTTTTTCCAAAACCAGTGTGGCTCTGTGGATAGAGCGTCGGCCTGCAGACGGAAGGGTTCTAGGTTCGATTCCGGTCAAGGGCATGGACCTTGGTTGTGGGCACATCCCCAGTCGGGGGTGTGCAGGAGGCGGCTGATCAATGTTTCTAACTCTCTGTCCCTCTCCCTTCTGCTCTGTAGAAAATCAATAAAATATATATATATATATATAAAAAGAATTCCGTGTGTTAACCGTAAAGCAGAGCACGTTGCCGCTGAGGGATCGCGCCCGTCATGGCCGCAGACCAGCGCTGAGGGACGAGGGTCGCGCTGTCCAGCCTCCGCTGCAGCCCTGCTCGCCTCCGTCCCTTCAGCTCAGACACATGGCCTCCTCCAGCTCCCGCCGTGTCCCTGCCGTCTTCCGAGGCACGGTCCGGGCCCGTGAGACCCTCCTCACAGACGGTGTGGGCTTTCCGAACGGACTTGTTCGCGTTCCCACGGCCGACCCTTCTCCCCTCGTGACACGGAAGCGCCGTTCTGCCTTTCCTGTGGAGCCAAGCACGTCCGTCCATTCCGCTTGCAAACACCCTTCCTGGCCCCGAGTGAGCGTGGCTGACACCCCGCAGCCGCCTGGCGCTGCCCCGAGTCCCATCGGTGCCTCTGCTCCACGCATGCCCGTGGGCCGGTCCTCCCCTGGGCCTCCCGCTCTTCCTGCACCTTCTGGGCTGTTCCTCCTGTGTTCTCGCCGTCTGCTCACTGTCTCCGGGAGGGAGGAGGGCCACGTGTCTCTCCGCAGCTTGGTCTCCACGCTCTTTTGCAGAGCGGGTGACACTCGGTTTGGATTTTGCAGAGGAAGGCCATCGCTTACCGGTATTTGTCTTTTTATTTCTGACATTGTTATGGGCACAGAATGCTCCGGGTCCCGTTGCGTCTGCTCACTCTCCACCTCCACCTCCCAGGATGCCGTCAGCTGACCTCGGTGACAGGGAGGCCGTGATTGGAGGAAGCCTGATTGACAAGGTCTGGCCAGCTGTGCACCTGCACCCTCAGGGCTCCCTCCTCCGCTGACTTCCCTGTATTAGATGCCCCTTGATTTTCAGTCTATGGATTTTAGAAAAAAATAGTGTCTCATACATGGGAAGATATGGTATTATCTTATCCCAATTGGCCACTTCTTGTCTTTCCCCACCCCCCACCCCAGACCCTCACCATCCTATTGCCTGTGTCCATGGGCCATGCATTTGTGATCTTTGGCTGTGCCCCCCCCCCCACGCCCTCCTTTCCTCCGAGATTCCAGTCCGTCCCAGGGTTCTACATCTCTGGATCTATTTCATTCATCAGTTTATTTTGTTCATCCGTTTCCGCATATGAGTGAGGTCATGTGATTCTTGTCTGTCTCTGACTTATTTCACTCAGCATGATGCTCTCCAGGTCCCTCCATGCTGTGTGTAAATGTCCCACAGCTTTGTCTACTGAGGGGCCCTCAGGCTGCATCCAGATCTTAGCTATGGTGAATGGTGCTGCTATGAAAATAGGGGTGCATCCATTCTTCCTGATTGATGTTTCTGATTTCTAAGAGTATATTCCTGGGAGTGGGGTCATTGGGTCAAATGCAGTTCCATGTTTACTTGTTTGAGGAAACTCCGTACTGTTTTCCATTGAAGTGACACGTTCCCTCCCATTTCTTGTTACATTCGCCAGCAGGGAGCTAAGACATTTGCCCACGGGGTCTCTCAGCCACACAATTCTGTCCTTTTCTGAAGAGGAAACGGAGCCTATGCCGCTAAGCAATTTGAGCAAACTGTACGAATAGGCCGAAACGGGAGCTAGTGATTTAGACGCAAGTCTGTCTGCTTAATTGTTGTGTGTTTTTTCACCCCAAAATGCCCTGGTGGCCAAACACAGGCCTGGGCGAAAGGCGATGTGTAAGGGAGGGCGGTTTCAGCATTAGGCCCGCTCCGAGGGGCATTAAAGGAAACAGTGACCTTGCTCAGAAGCACCTCGGCCGCATGTGGCTGTCAGGATGGTTGCTCCGACAGCACCTGGCACAAAGTGAGGACGGTCTGTAACACGTGGGCAATCAGAGAGGCCCGTGCCACACCAGCCAGGCCCAGGGAAGCTGGGACACTGTGCTCAGGGGTTCCCCGATTCTGTGTGGCTCGTAACAATCTCAGCGTTAGCTCCGTCGGAAGGCCGTGTATCCCCATCTGTTTGGACAAACACCTTACAGTGTGTAAGGCCCTTCGGTTATCTTCCACGTACTGTCGTCATTCACAGTGACTGCAAAGCCCAGCGCAGGGCGAGATCCTTGTTGCCAAAATCAGATGCAACCAGTCACACGCAGCTCACATAGCGAGAGCCCATCCAGCAGGCAGAAGGGGCAGCGTCGGGTGGCTTCCGCCAGGTTACATTGAAAAGGGGGTTTCTATGAGTCAATCCGCAGCCAGTCACCTCAATGTCGTTACTTCGAGTTGCGTGGAAAATGGTCCATCGATCCCCCCCGCCCCCCCGCCTCCACATCCGCCCCGCATCATTGCTCATATCGGGCTCCCGGCTGAGGGACAAGGACTGCGCTGCCAACAGTCCGATCTCTGTGGGCTTTTCCAACAAGGTGGGTGTTTGGGAATCAAGATGCCGTAAAGAACCTATTCACAGGAATATATCTACCCTAATGCCCACCGGGAAACGGGCCTATAGAGATCAGGGACGCCCACCCCGGCTCTCCCAGCAGCACCCGGAGGGCCTCTGTGGCCGGAGGGAGAGGAGGGGATGGAAGCCTCCCTCAGGGTCCCCAGTGTCAGTGACCACAGAGTCCAGCGCTTCGGGGTGAATGTTCAGTCTGGTGGGGTGGACGTTGCCAAGAAATGAACTCTGCTCTGTGTTCTGAGGGGAAGGGCTCACACAGGGGGACAGACTTCTCTGGGCAGAAGGGAATGGGGAAGGTGTGAGAGCAGAAGGTCCTGGCACGGGACTTGAGGATGAGAGTTTCATGGGAGAGAAGGCCTTCCGGAACTCACTCTTCCCGGGTCCTGAGGGAGGCGCTGGGGATGGAGAAGATGATGGAGAGGATGGTCTGGCAAAGAGGCAACGTTTCCATGTGCTGCTGCTTCTTGGCTTCCTCCATGTAATTTTATGAATCACAGAATGGGTGTGTGCAGAGTGAGGAATCACCGGGGAGGCAGATGTTGCCTTGGAGAACAAAAGAAGGTTTCCAACAACTGTGTGCCTCTTGTGTGAACTGGGCCATTTGCGCGCCCCCGCCCCTCCTCCATCATGCTGCACCCCGATTCTAATTCCCATTCTCATTCTGCTCCTCTTGTGTGGACTGGGCCATCCACCCCCCACCTCCATCATGCCGCACCCTGATTCATTCTCATTCTCATTCTCCTCCTCTTGCTCTATTCGTCTCCCCTCTGGATGGGACATAGTCTCTCTTCCACAGAACTTCACACAGTCAGCTGCCTCCTGCACACCCCTCCCCGCCCGAGGATATGCCCGCAACCAAGATACATGCCCTTGACTGGAATCAAATCTGGCACCTGTAAGTCCCCAGGCTGATGCTCTATCCAATGAGCCACACCGGCTATGGCTTTGACATCCTATTTCTAGGAAAATGAGCACTCCATCTCCCCAGCTGGTTGAAGGGGAGAATGCCCCTGGCTGTCACATTTTCCACTGATTGTAAATGCATAGCCTTGTTTTCGTTTTTTTTTCTCTGACACATTCTCTTTTCCGTTGGCCTGTCAGACCACAGTTCTGTCCTTTTTTCTGTGAAATGGATGTGTAGGTGCCTCAGAAATTGGCAGGGAAATGGCAAGCACAGCTTTCCCCAGCACCTGCGTGTGATTGGCGTGCATTTGTGTCCAGAGCTAAAAATACACTCCTCATCAGCTGGGGTTCACGGACGATCCGTGTCCAATCACTTCCGCCACCAGCACCCGGGAAGGACGGTGTCGGCAGGGGCGCGGGGCCTGATTACGGGGTCGTGTCTGCGAAGCGGGCTTTTCCCGAGGGCGGGAGCAGCGGCCTGTGGGCACCGGCGAAGGGAAGTGACCGTCTTTCAACAGAGACACGGGATCTGGGCGTTCCTGGCATGTTTACACATGTTTACACTTTCATCTTTCCCGACTCCCTTTTGAGGTGCTCAAGGAGGGGCCCTGTTGAGGAGGAAAGACTTACCGAGACCCGACATTCGACGCGATCGTTGGGATAGCATCTGACGCGCAGTACGGAAGGCACAGTTTCACCGCTGGGGGGGAATCGTCTTGTATATTAAAAACCAGAGGTCGTGACACCCTAACGACCAGACACCAGTCACCCACCGCGGAGACCTCGATAACGCCTCATTGGCTGAACTGCTAGTCAGTTTAAACTTTAAGCTGGGGGTTATATCCCCAAACCATAATTGGGGCCTGTTTTTAATAAACCTTAAAGACTGTGTCGACAACTAGCACTTTCTGACACATGCTTAAACGATTGGGCGCATGTTATGGTGTGAGACGGATCAGGACATGCTTCTGGCGTGTAAAAAAAAATGCGTGTGTGGTGTGGCCTGTGTGGTGTGGCGTGGCCTGTGTGGGTGGGCAGGGCCGTATGATTTCATGTGCTCGGCTTCTAGTCATCATCTTATCTAATAAAAGAGCAATATGCAAATTGACCATCACTCCAACACACAAGATGACTGCCCCCACGTGGTCAAAGGTGGCTACCCCCATGTGGACACAAGATGGCCACCACAAGATGGCCAGCAGGGGAGGGCAGTTGGGAGGGACCAGGTCTGCAAGGGAAGGACAAGTCGGGGCTATCAAACATGCATGGGAGGGCAGTTAGGAGTGACAATGCTGGCAGAAGAGGGAAGTTGGGGGTGACTGGGCCTACAGGGAAGGCTAGTTGGGGAGAGGACCAGGCCTGCAGGGTAGAACAGTTGGGGGGCCCAGGCCTGCAGGGAAGGGCAGTTGTGGGGGACCAGGCCAGCAGAGGAGGGCATTTAGGGGCAATCAGGTTGGCAGGGGAGCAGTTAGGCATTAATCAGGCTGGCAGGGGAGTGATTAGGGGATGATCAGGCTTTCAGGCAAAAGTGATTAGGGGCAATCAGGAAGGCAGGCAGTCAAGCAATTGGGAACCAGCATTCCTGGATTGTGAGAGGGATGTCCGACTGCCCTACCAGGATCGGGCCTAAACAGGCAGTTGGACATCCCTCGAGGGTCCCAGATTGGAGAGGGTACAGGCTGGGCTGAGGGACACACAACATTATGCACAAATTTCATGCACTGGGCCTCTAGTATATAGTAAAGAGCTAATATGATAATTAGGCCAGACGGCAGAACGGCCTTCCAGAATGACCTTCTGGAATGATCAGTGGGCGGGGCTGCGAGGGTCGAGCCCCTTACATGAGTTTTGTGCACTGCGTCTCTAGTGAATTTTAACTCCCCTGTAGTTTTTAAAAGAAAATTGGTTTTCCAGCCTACAACTTTGAGGGTTGACATTGTACAAAGCATCTGTAATTCTCCGTCATTCCATCCACCCACCAGATACGGCCCAGGCATCACGCATGTTCCCAAGGAGCAGGTGGCCATCAGCTTTCTTCCATGGGTCCTCTGTGTACAAGTTCCTGTTAAGAAACATCCTTCCTTCCTTTCTTCCTCCCTCCTTCCCTCCTCCCCTGTTGGGGTTTTCCTCTCTTCTCTACGACCAGCGTGGAGAGAGAAGTAGGGTCCATATACTGAGTAGAGGGGCTGGGGTTTGAGAAATGATAGAAAAGAATAGACGACACAGAAGTAGAAATAAAGCTGGGGCTGGGTGGAATCTCTGCTCTCTGATGGAGAGACAGGGAATCCCAGCCCAAATGCAGGGTGTTTATTTATACTAAAACAGAAAAAGAGTTTCATATGAAAAGACTTAAAATCAAAGAAGCTTACGTGGGCCCAGACCCCACTCATTTCCTCATTCCCGGTCCTTCACTAAATCTACATTTCAAGGGCCTTCTCCCCGACAGGCAGTTGGGGTTTATGCCCTCTTTCTGTTCGGCCAGTACTGATTAAAGTCAGTACTGATAACGCATCCAACCCTTTTTTGGTGGATGCCTTTCCAAGACGTGACTCTGCCTGGTGTCTTGGATTCAGCTGACACTGATTTAAAAAAAAAAAAAAAGCCCAGGTGTCTTCCCTGGGGGCCCTCTACACTTCCCTCCTGTCCTCCTTCCTTTCTCTTGCCTGCCTGGCAACCTGCCTGCCATTTAACCCTGCCATTCTCCTTTTAAAAAATTATTTATGTTTTAATTAGAGCTCTTTTTTAGAGCAACATACGCTTCAACGCACCATCAAAGGGGCAGATACAGCAGGTTCCCACATGCCTCCACTCCTCCATATACACACAGCCTACCCCCCACCCCCCATTATTGACAGCCCCTGGGAGTCCGTTGGTTCCAGTTGCTGACCCTTTTCCTGGGGTCACTGCTCTGAAATCACCGGTGCTTCCCTCACGCATGCCCATCCGGCCGGCCCTGGCCACCCTCCGTGTTTGCCCTGTCCCCACAGTCCTGCCTTTCCCAGGATGCCGTTGGGTTGGAATCACACAGGGCGTGGCCTTGTCAGCTTGACTGTAGCACTCAGTCACATGCACTGAAGGTTTTTCAAGCCTTCGCGTGGTTGGGGAGCTCATGTGGTTTCCATGCTGATGCTGTGTCACTGGCTGGACCACAGCTCAGCCGTCCGTCGGCACCGGGAGGGCCTCTGGTGGCTTGCAGGTCGGGGGTGATGAGCACAGCTGTGTGCATGGACATGGCTCGGTGCCTTTGGGCAACACCCAAAAATGCAATTGCTGGACTTCTTGTTAAAATACGTTGCACTTGGTAAGAAAATGCCAGACGGCCTTCCCAAGCAACTGGAACGTGCTTCCGTAGGATCTTGGAGAGCTGATCCAATTCCCTCCGGACTCTCGGGCCAGGCCCTCCAGGTGGCAGACAGACTATTCGTGTAGCACAGCACGGACGGGGTGCTGAGCTGACATGAGTCCTTCAGCTCCTGAGTCTCTCCCTCCATTTCTTCCTTCCCTGCGCCCAGGCTCTGCCCTGCAGGGGCATCTGCGGAACAGCGGATGCTGCCTCTCCCCCCCGTCTTTCTGTCTCCTTCCTCTCTCGGTTCTTACATGAAGCACAGGTAGGAGTTCTGATCGCTATGCTTCATTTCAGTCAGATGGGGAAACTTTTAACACAAGCTGTGTGGCGTGAGGAAGGGTGGTTGTATAGTTAAATATGTGTGTCACTTTATCATGTGCTTCCTCTCCAGCCTTTGGTTTGAAAGCGTATCTGCTTTTAGTCAGCGGTGCCAACAAAATGGAAGAGAGAAGTTTTCATCCATCCCTCTATGTATCGTCTATCTACCAATCTATACATAGCCTGTCAACTAGACATGTGGGCTGTTGGGGCACCTGCGTACAGCCCCCCAGAAGGGAAAGTTGGGAATGCCCACACCTCCCCAGCATCCTCTGGAGGGCATTGTGATGAGAATGCCTGTCCTTCCTCTTTCTCTTCAGCCAGTGCAGCTCCTCCTTTTAAAGGCTTCCTTGCAGGCCTGGAAGGAAAGAGGTGTCTCTTGCAGAGGGCGCTGTGAGGGTCCATCTGAGCCTGCTCTTTCACCCCGGGGTAGGAGTAGTGGCCCTCTCTCTGTCATTCTCCTGAAACCTTTGGGCATAAACCCCAACTGCCTGGTCCTCCTGGGGCTTGAGACTCAGCCCTGCAGCTGAGCACCCCCCAGAGGCTGGCATGTGTTCCACTCACTGAATGGGGAGCCCAGGGTGGGCTCTGTCACCTGGACCTGGGGTGTCTACTTCCCATCACACACAGGTGCCATGAGGACTAGCAGCAGCCTGGGGCAGGTTTACTGGTATCTCTGTCTCTGTCTAGCTATGTCTAT
The DNA here is from genome assembly GCA_027563665.1 of Antrozous pallidus. Taxonomy (NCBI): domain Eukaryota; kingdom Metazoa; phylum Chordata; class Mammalia; order Chiroptera; family Vespertilionidae; genus Antrozous; species Antrozous pallidus. Next base: position 96,673,813 of record CM050519.1, on the reverse strand, counting down.
CTCTGTCTCTACATCTGTACCTATGTCTGTGTCTGTGTCTGCTTCTCTGCCTCTATCTCTATCTCTATCTCTATCTCTATCTCTATCTCTATCTCTATCTCTAATCTACATCTAATCTATATCTACCTATATATATCTATATCTGTATCTATATATATCTAATCTATATCTAATCTTTATCTATATATCTATATGTAACCTGTATCTATGTCTAAACTGTATCTACATCTACATCTATACCTACACCTATATGTATATACTTATACCTATACCTATAGCAATATCTATACCGATACTTACATATGTCTCTCTATGTTTGTGCCTATGTCTATATCTAATCTATACCTACATTGATATATATGTCTATATATCTATGTCTATGTCTATATCTATATTTATATCTATATCTGTATCTATATCTATACCTGTACCTATATATGTCTGTCTATTCCTGTCTCTATGTCTATATCTATACTTATGAATACATCTATGTCTATGACTGTCTATGTCTATGTCTATGTCTACATCTAATCTATACCTACATTAATATCTATGTCTATATATCTATGTCATGTCTATTTCTATATCTGTATCTATATCTATACTATATCTATAATTATCTCTATGTCTATATCTATACCTATGTCTATGTCTGTTTCTGCATCTAATCTATACCTACATCGATATCTATGTCTATATATATATATATATGTCATGTCTATTTCTATAACTATAGCTATATCTATCTATATCTATACGTATATCTAATATATGTCTATCTATACCTATACTTATACTATATTTATATCTATAACTATGTCTATGTTTATGTCTATGTCTAATCTATACCTACATTGATATCTATGTCTATATATCTATGTCATGTCTATGTCTATATCTGTGTCTACATCTATGTCTGTATGTCTATCTATATCTGTCAGCCAGGCATCGTTGCTCAGGTTTTAGAGTCTTTTTAAAGACAACTTATTAGGACAAAAGGAGGAAAGGCTGGTTTACCTTACTTAATAAACATTGGAAAGTCGCTTCGCAGATGTCAGTACGAATTGATACGCTCACTGCCATGTCCTATTACAGCTTGGAACGTTGTTTGTGATACGTGTTATTCTCTCTCACCCGCTGGGGGCTGACGTATTTTCCCTGTGAATGTACAGCCCTGTGATTGGGAGGGAGGGCACGCTCCCGTGTCTGCGAGTCGTAATCACAGTGTTCTCAATGCTCTCTTCTGCACGCCCCCCACTCCCCACCCCAGCACCCACAGGGCGCACATAGCTCCGTGTTTCTAAAACCCAGCGATTTTCTTATCTCATTTCTTTGAAACGCTGCGATTCTTTCCCTCAAGGTTTTTAACCCGTCACTTCAGAAGCGTGTCCAGCGCGGTAGGCGCGTTAGTCTCGGTCCTGGCGTTCTGAGAGCTCACGTCGCCTGGTCCTGTGAGGGGACACGTCCCCTGCGCTCCTTCCCGCAGGCGGAGGGCAGCCATGCTGCCAGCTTGTGTAGGACTCTCTGCATTCCACCCCTTTGACCCCTGAAACCTTCTCCAGTCTACGGGCCAGGGATGCACACCCGCCTCCCTGAGGCATGGCCCTGGCTTCCTCCCCCCGCCCTCCATCTCTCTCCCCGTTTCTCTCTGAAAACCCCCGAGTCCTTGGTTCAGCTGGGTGAAGATGCTGCACCCACTTCTTTTGCGAGTCCATCACAGAATTCCTTCTCCTCTACACACAACTCCTCCAGGCTCCTGCGCGGCATTGCTAGAGCCTGCCTGGTGCCCCCACTGAGCTGAGCAGGAGGCAAGCAGTGGTGAGGGGGGACTCTGCCTCTTCCGGGGGTCAGTGGGGGACACATGCATCTCAGTTGTATGAGGAGACTCTCAAGATGGTGAGGGGATGCTTTGCCCAGAAGTCCAGGGGGCTATGAGGAGGTAGCCCATCCACGGGCTAATAGGGTGCCAGAGACCAATCCTTGCCTCACTAATAGAGAGAAGTGAACAGGAAAATCCAGAAGGCTGGTTAACCTGAATCACTCTGAAAGGTCAGAGCTAATCACTCACTGTTTAGTTGAGACATTGGTAGTTGAAGCAGCCTCCACCTGTTCATCTTATCTAAATTTCTGCTGATTGGCTGTTGTTGGAATTTCCTGCCTAAAGGCTATGGGTGTATCCCCTCCTATCTAATAAAAGCCTAAGCAACTGTTGCAGTGGGACAACCAGAATGACTGGTTGCTATGATGCACACTGACCACCAGGGTGCAGACGCTGTCCCCAGGTGGTCAGTGTGCTCCTACAGGGGGTGCACTGCTCAGCCAAAAGCCAGGCTCATGGCTGGTGAGCACAGCAGTGGTGGCTGGAGCCTCTCCCATCTCCGTGGCAGCGAGGGGCAGCGAGTAGGCCAGTGATAAGGAGCAAGGGGTCCCAGACTGCGAAAGGACACAGTTCTGGGCTGAGGTAACTACCTCGAGTGCACAAATGTTGTACACCAGACCTCTAGTAGTCTTAATAAAAGAGAATAGCAAGGCCAGAGCAGGTGGTAGTCCTCCCCCTAGAGGTGGACTCCTGCCTGGCCCCCAATATTCCCAAATTAATACTTTTCTAGTCTCTTTCATTTGTATGTGGCCTTCTCCAGATCCCGAATCCTGACTGGAACCCTGGCCTACACGGGACATGAGAGGGGTTCCTACAGCAGGATGTGCCAGGGCGTCTCCTCTGACCCACACTGAGAGAAGGAGGAAAGGGCCAGGCCCTGGAAAACAGACCAGGAGGCAAGGCTTATGGCTGACCTGGTTCCTACAGCCCCTTCCGCCCAGCCTTCCATCGTGAGGGTTCCCCTGGTGGGTGCATTGTTGGGGGGCGGGGGGTCTTAATGTGCCAGATTCACCAGAGGAAGACTTTCCTGTGGAAGTGGTTCCTGGGGACCCCCTAGGCTGTGCCTGAAGTTCGCAAGGACTCAGCCACAGAGGAACACGCCACAGGCGGCCTAGTGAGGGAGGGCGCAGGGAGCGAAGGCAGCTCGGCTCCTGCAGGCATGCCTGGCCTGTCCGCAGAGAGCCTGCAGACACATTGTCCTCGCGGCTGGGACACAGGGGTAGCTCCAAAGTGCCGAGAAAGCCAGGACAGGGCTCCTGATGTGGCAGAGTCTGAGACCTGCCCTGGTTCCCGGCCCAGCCGTGCCACTCCCCGAAGGAAGCCACAAGAACGGTGTTTCCATGGGAACTCCTCCTGCTTCTCCTGTGGATTCTCCTCGCCCTCTGTGGAGCAGCCTTCATTCTCCCGGGAATGAGTGCCCTCCCAGAGCCACGAGCTACAACACCCCCACCAGCCTGGTGCCTCCTCCTCACAGGAAGACTCCCTGCTGCCCGCAGGAAACTTCCCCAGGAAGCCTTCCTGAGACTCACCCCTTCTCCTTCCACACCCCCTAGGACCTCCCCCCTAAACAGAAAGGAAGAAGGAAAGGGAGTGAGGGATCCTGGTCTCTGAGATGCCAGGCCCCTGACCTTGGGCTCAACAGCAGTCACACACCTGCTCCCTCCTGGTGGCAGGGCTGACAGGTGCTGCTCCCCTGCAAGGCCCTCCAGCCCTCCCCCCCTCTGCACCAGGAGCTCCCTCCCCTCCAGCCCTCCCCCGTCTGCACCAGCAGCTCCCCCTCCAGCCCTCCCCCCTCTGTACCAGGAGCTCCTTCCCCTCAGCCCTCCCCCTTCTGCACCAGGAAATCCCCTCTCCAGCCCTCCCTCCTCTGCACCAGCAGCTCCCTCCCCTCCAGCCCTCCCCACCTCTGCACCAGGGGCTCCCTCCCCTCCAGCTCTCCCCCCTCTGCACCAGGAGATCCCCCCTCCAGCCCTCCCCCCTCTGCACCAGGAAATCCCCTCTCCAGCCCTTCCTCCTCTGTACCAGGAGCTCCCTCCCCTCCAGCCCTACCCCCTCTGCACCAGGAGATTCCTCCCTCCAGCCTCCCCCCTCTGCACCAGGGGCTCCCTCCCCTCCAGCCCTCCCCCCTCTGCACCAGGAGATCCCCCCTCCAGCCCTCCCCCCTCTGCACCAGGAGATTCCTCCCTCCAGCCTCCCCCCTCTGCACCAGGGGCTCCCTCCCCTCCAACCCTCCCCGCTCTGCACCAGGGGCTCCCTCCCCTTCAGGCCTCCCCCTCTGCACCAGGACTTTTCCCCCAGTCTTGCCTCCTTCCCTGTGAGGGGGTTGCTAGTAGCAACAGGAGTGACCTGACACCCTTCTGCTCATTCTCTCAGGTTCACACTGTGCTGAGGGTCTCCCTCCTGAGGGGGAACTCCAAGCCTGGGACGCCCTGTGGCCTGTGCATTGTTGAGAGGACCAGCATTCTCAGAACAAGTGGGTTCTGATGTGCAGGGGAGACATGAGCTCAGAGAGTGAGAGGACAATCAGGTGGGAGGGAAGGAGGAATCAAAGGGATCAGAAGCAGAGCAAAGAGCATGGGCATAGCCACCCCCCCTCTTCTTCTCCAAGACTCACAGCCCGAGGCTAGTGCTGCCCCACACCAAGGCTCTTTGGAAGCTTCCCTGCAAAGGCCCTTAGCCCTGAAGCACAATGCAGACTTATTCCAATTAGATCACTTTCAAATCTCCAAGAAGATCTAAGGGCATTTAGAGATGGGAGGGAGGGAGGGAGGGAGGGAGGGAGGGAGGGAGGGAGGGAGGGAGAAAAGGAAGGGGAAGAAAGAGTGAGAGGGAAGGGAGGGAGGGAGGAAAGGGAAGGGAAGGAAGGGAAAGAAGGAGAGAGGGAGGGAGGGAGGAAAGGGAAGGAAGGGAAAGAAGGAGAGAGGGAGGAAGGGAGGGAGGAAAGATGGCGAGAAGCAAGGAGGGAGGGAAGGAAGGAAAAAGCCCTCTTAGGACTTGGATCCCAGACCTCTTCATGCACTTGACGGGCCGTAGTTTGAGGGCCAGTCTGTGGAGCAGGAGAACGTGCCCTGTGGCGTTCTCCGTGCCGATCAGCCGGTCAAGCTGCTGTCCCAGTTTGAGCCACTGGAGCCGTGGGGCCACCGGAAGCCTGAACTGTGAGTGCTCTGGGAGCAGAAGGAGCATCTGTGTCCGCATCACCTGGAGGTCTTGACAGACAGCACAGAGCACACTGCTGAGCCTGCAGCCGCCTCCCCGGTGGGGCGTGCTGCCCGCTCACCTCCCTCCTCTGAGCCTCCCCTCGTCCTCGAAGGCTCCTCCGCAAAGGCAGTCTTCCCAGAGCCTCCTGCCTGTCTCCCTCCACGGCCTCCAGGTGCGCTCTCCATCACCTGGGGGTGCGCCCATTTGCAGGAGGCATGCGCTTCCTGGTCGTCTCTCGAGTCTTCGCCACAGGTAGAGTCATTCTTTGTCACACGGCTGTCACCAATATTTGGTAACAAACCAGTCATTAACGAAGAGATGGTGGCTCTGACGACGTGGAAAATAATAGATTCGCCCCCGGGAGAAGGAGTCCCCCGTGTTAGCGGGTGTTCACCCCAAAGGCAGGGCCGAGGGGTACGGTTAAGCTCCTCTCCGGGGGCCTCGGTGGTGGGTGTGAACACCGGGCCGCTGTCCCTCGCAGGCTGTTTTGTGGCCCGGAGCCAGCCGTGGAGAGGATGGCCGAGATTTTTAACTTACGGTTTCACAGAAGCACAGGCGTTCGCGTCGAAGGTGGGGTGCTTATGGGAGGTGTGGGCAGAACCTTCCAGGAGGTGGGGGACACAGGCTCAGGGGGAGGCCGGGTGTGAATCAGGATCAAGAAGCTGGCCCCACAAGGGCCCTTGGAGCCGTTCCTTTCACAAATATTTCTGGAGCGGCGGCCTGTGTGCCAAGCCCCGGTGGAAGCCAGGAGAGGGCGGGACAGTGCGGAGAGATGCGCATTACACACAAGCACGGGGGCTTGGTGGGGAGGCCAGCGCTGGAGCCGCAGGGGAAGCACTTGGTGGAAAGGAGGAACACAGCAGAGGGGAGGCCTGTCAGAAGACGTTGAGGAGCGTTTACAGCCAAGGAAACATCGAGAACCGGCGAGGTGAGGAGGCAGCTACAGAGAGCCAGCGGGTCAGCTTGCGCCCGGCCATGAAAGGGTGACATGACCCTATGGACAGGAGGGAGCCGCCAGGGGCGACCCGGGCTATGGATCGAGGAGTAAATGACTGAGAACCGTCATGTTAGCAGCTGTGCAGTGGATGGATGGCTTGAGCAGGTCAGCTCGGGTGGTGGAGAGGGACCCGGGTGGTTAAGGCTCGGGCATGAGGAGGCGGGGTGTCTGCGTTTGCTGTTCGCTAAGAAGGCAGAGAGGACGGGAGCCTCCGGGGATCTCTCCGGGGAGATGATCCGCAGAGCACCAGGCTGACTCGGAGAAGAGAGACACAGTCAGACAGTCGAGGCGATGCGGCCGCAGGAAGAAGGTGAGGGAAACACCCGCCAGGCCGGGAAAGTCCTGTCACATGACCACGTGTGTGCGACGGGACACTCGCCCGTCGCCACGAGGCCTGCAGGCGTGTCCCTGGCCGTCAGCGCGGAGAGCCGGTGCTCCTGGGCTCCGTCGATGAGGAGCAGAGCTCCATGCGTGCGGGTCCTGTCAGCGTCACAGGGAATGTGCACCCTCTCCCCCGACTCCGAGAGCAGCCCAGCGCACATGAGCGAGGGGAGCGGCTCGCGTTCGTCACGGGGAGGTGGCGCCCCCAAGAGGGGGTTCCGGGTCTGGAGGAGAGTGTGAGACACGCGGCGTCCGCGGCGTGTGACAGAGGGCGTTTCAGCGCGGGGATGGAGGGCGCTCAGACGGAGCTGTTGGGAGCGACCCAGCGGAATGGAGGAGTCTGATCGTTATCGATGACGAGGAAACTGGCTGTGTTTCTCTCTCCATGTGATGGAGAGATGCCAGCAGCCATGACAGAGTCCTGACTGACGGCAGAGTAACAGGAGGGCGGTCCCTGGGCCAGCAGGCAGCCGTGTGGCTCTGGTCCTCCCCATTCCCTGTGCCCAGAGGAGTCCCCAGAGCCTGACCCGTCTCCTCCTCTTCGCCTCCACGCAGCCTCACTTGCACCCCGTCGTCCCCTTGTCCTTCCTGGCTCACCCGCCCCCCAGGCTCTGTCTCCCCAAACCTTAGCTGGAGGGTGAGACCGCCCCCTGCAGTCCCTCTGCCCTGTATTCTCGCTGCAAATGCCCGGCCTGTGGGACTGGAGTGTGCAGTTTATGAGCCTGCACTTTCTGAAACTCTGAAAGGGGCATTCCACCTCAGCATGACAAGCCTGCCACACACACACACACACACACACACACACATACTCACCCTCCCGACACACACACATGCACACACACTCTCACATACACTCGCCCCTCATAAACTCATACACATACTCTCTCACACATGCACACACACATGCACACACACTCATACACATCTGCCCCCATAAAGTCACACACATACTCACACACACCGACCCTATAAACTCATACACACGTGCATATATACACCTGCTCCCATAAACTCACACATACATACACACACACCCGCCCCCATAAACTCATACACACACATACACTAGCCCCCATAAAGTCACACACACACACACACACATGCACACACGCTCTCTCAGACATGCACATATACACTCACACACACCTGCCCCCATAAACTCATATTCGCACACATGCCACACACCTGCACACACACACTCTCTCACACATGCACACACATACACTCACACACACATGCACACACGCATGCACACACACTCTCACACATGCACACCCACATGCACACACACACTCACAGACAGTCTCACACATGCACACACACACTCACACACACCTGCCCCCGTAAACTCATATTCGCACACATGACACACACCTGCACACACACACTCTCTCACACATGCACACACACATACACTCACACACACATGCACACACGCATGCACACACACTCTCACACATGCACACACACATGCACACACACACTCACAGACACTCTCACACATGCACACACACACTCACACACACCCGCCTCCATAAACTCATACAGAGCGCAGCTCACTGCTCCAGGGATGGCCCATTTCTGCGTTCATCTAGTTGCCAAGCAACAGTCCTCCTCCAAGTTTTAAAATTCATTAAAAGCAAAGAAAGCTGGCATTTGATTTTTCTTTTGAATTGTAAGAGGGGAGGCCAAGGTGTTTTATTTCTAGACTCTGTGGAGGCCACGTCTGTATTCATGCCACACTCAGGCTTACTCACCACGTGTCCTCCCTTTGCCGGTTAGAGCCCAATGTGGCTGAGAGGGGCCGGGTTCTCACGGGGAAGAGAGGACGTGGCTCTGAGAGGGGCCTGGTGCTCATGGTGGGGGAGATGTGGCTCTGAGAGGGGGCCCTGTGCTCACAGGGGGAGGTGGCTTTGAGCTCTCAGGTTCCAAAGGAAGAGCTTTTTTGCATAGGGCCCCGAGGAACTTTCCAGAACCACCCGCTCGGAGCGCGAGACCTGGGGTGAGTGGTGCGATGGTAGGCCATGGCTGCTGGACTCGGCGACTTCTTACACCACATCCCAGCCTCTTCTCCCGGAACCCAAATGCACCACATTCATCAGCTCCTCACCACACACCTGTAATTGCAGATAAGACACACCGCACACTCGCCAGGAAGGAGGAGGCCGTGTTCCCTCCTCTGGGTTCCCAGTCCTCTGTGCTTGGTGTTGAGAGGTGTTTCCAGGGAGATTTCTGACCATGAAAGCGAGGGAGGATTCTCCGTCAGCGTTCCCTGAAAACGGACCATCGGAGACCAGGATCCCAGAAAGGGTGCACAGGTGTCTGGGAAAAGGGTTCAAGGGGAGACCAGGATCCCAGAAAGGGCAGAGGGGTGTCTGGGAAGAAGGTACAAGGGGAGACCAGGATCCCAGAAAGGGCAGAGGGGTGTCTGGGAAGAAGGTACAAGGGGAGACCAGGATCCCAGAAAGGGCAGAGGGGTGTCTGGGAAGAAGGTACAAGGGGAGACCAGGATCCCAGAAAGGGCAGAGGGGTGTCTGGGAAGAAGGTACAAGGGGAGACCAGGATCCCAGAAAGGGCAGAGGGGTGTCTGGGAAGAAGGTACAAGGGGAGACCAGGACCCCAGAAAGGGCAGAGGGGTGTCTGGGAAAAGTACAAGCATCTGAGGCACTTAGGTCTTCCCGTGCCAGGGCCAGAGGTCAATATTCAGTTTCCTAACTCAGTGGTCTGCAAACTCATTAGCCAACAGAGCCATATATCAACAGGACAACGATTGAAATTCCTTTTGAGAGCCACATTTTTAAACTTAAACTTCTTCTTTTTTTAATATATATTTTATTGACTTTTTACAGAGAGGAAGGGAGAGGGATAGAAAGTCAGAAACATCGATAAGAAAGAAACATCGATCAGCTGCCTCTTGCACACCCCCTACTGGGGATGTGCCAGCAACCAAGGTCCATGCCCTTGACCGGATCAAACCCGGGACCTTTCAGTCCAAAGGCTGACGCTCTACCACTGAGGCAAACCGGTTTCGGTAAAATGTAAACTTCTTCTAACACCACTTCTTCAACATAGACTCGCCCAGGCTGTGGTATTCTGTGGAAGAGCCACACTCAAGGGGCCGACCATGGGGGCGGCTCTGTGAGGAATGACGGTACTAGGAGGGATGCTGAGTGAGGAGCGATGTGTGGATTCTTTTTTTTTTTTGCCAATTTAATAGTGTTTCTTCCCACCCAGTTTGGCTAAACTTCCCTTGGAAAGCACAGAAGATAAAAATAAAAATCGGTGCATCCGAGCATGCAGCCGGTTCTCGGAAAGGCCTGGAACCTCCTCACTGCCCAGGGACGGCTCTGTGAGGGTGGTCCCGGCATCGGCTCAGGTGCTCTGAGTGGATGCAGACCCCAGAGCTGTCTGAGGGCCTCAGAGGAGGAAAGGCACGAAGGGGATCAGAGGGTCTGGGGCAGGGATGTTGGGTTAAAACGGGAGCGAGAAAGATGACCAGCTGTGCACCTGGTTTCCTCTGTGTGGCTATGAAATCTCAGGGCCCTGGTGTTTGCAGTAAGGCAGGGACAGAGGAAAGCCTTGCTTGTGAGCTTGTTCACAATCATGGTGAGGAAGTTCCTGTCTGTGTGCAGGATTGCCCTGCATCAAGGCCTCCACGTCTGTAATAAGACAATGAGGAGGCACTGGGAGGACGGAACACAGGAGCCCCTCTTTACACAGGCCCCCGGAGGGTGAGAATAAATCACTAAACCAGCCGAAACCGGTGTGGCTCAGTGGATAAAGCCTCGGCCTGTGGACTGAAAGATCCCAGGTTCAATTCTGGTCAGGGGCATGGACCTTGGCTGCAGGCACATCTCCAGTAGGGAGTGTGCAGGAGGCAGCTGATGGATGTTTCTCTCTCATCAATGTTTCTAACTCTCTATCCTTCTCCCTTCCTCTCTGTAAAAAATCAATAATATATACGTATATATATAGTATATATTTTTTTAAAGATATATTTTATTGATTTTTTACAGAGCAGAAGAGAGAGGGATAGAAAGTCAGAAACATCGATGAGAGAGACATCGATCAGCTGCCTCTTGCACACCCCCTACTGGGGATGTGCCCGCAGCCAAGGTACATGCCCTTGCCGGAATCGAACCCGGGACCCTTCAGTCCGTAGTCCAACGTTCTCTCCACTGAGCCAAACCGGTCTCGGCTAAAATATATATTTTTAAAAAGACATTAAACCAAAGAACAAACAGCAGAGCCCTGCCCACCGCAGGGCAAAGCTGCGCCCAGCCTGCCCCGTGGATGTGGGGATGGGCAGCGGGCGGAGGGGGCAGCACCGAATGTCCCCAGGGGGACCCTGGAGGCACCACCCCGTGCGGATAGACTGAGTCACGCTGACCTGGGCTGGGTCTGGGAGGTGGGAGGCGATGGAGGGAGAGGGCTCCCTCTTGATGACTAGAGAAGAGGTAGGAGGGGGTCCGTGGAGAGGAGGGGGGTTGGGGGAGGTCCCTGGCAGGTGGGAACCCCGGGCCTGGCTGCAGGGGGACTCCCACCATCACAGCGGCGGGGAGCGGAAGGGGGGATCCAGCAGGTTGGCCTTGTTTGTCTGCAGGGAGCCGGGAGCCACCTTACTGATGGGGCGCTGGGAGCAGCATGCAGTGAGGAGGGAGACCCATTGCAAGCCCTTTGCTGTTCAGTGACCTAGCACTTCTTCCCACAGCCTCAGAAACAGAGCCAGTGCTGGGGAACCTGAGGGGACACCCAGAAGAGGACACAGAGGCTGGGGATGAGGGTTTATGGGCAGGGCAGATGCTTCCTGCTGCCCAGCGTGTGCTGGGAAGGCTGCATTTTCCTCTGTCCTGGGACAGGGGTGCTCGCAGACACACTTAGAAAAGTCCTGCCCTCCTGCCCTCCCTCCGCACTTCGGATGGAGAAGTCCTGCTGGGTGACTCCAGCCTCGGGCTCAGCAAACCCAGTGCAGCAGGGGGTGGTGGACGCTGGCTTCCAGTCCCACCAGCAGCACCTACCCAGGCCCCTTCCTGGGCTCCATGCCTCCAGGCCTAGCACCCTGAGCTTCCGTCCTTTCCCACGCATCCCCGTCTCCTGCAGGCTGGCTTTCTGTCATCGCTGCACATGGCTGGATTTGATGGCGCTCCCTCATGTCCTTCAGACGGTGGTTTTCAGTAAGAAAAAGAACACAGAGGGAGCCCAGGCCATCTGACACTGGAGTTAAAAGTAAATCTACGCTCCTAGCGCATCTTAGGTTAATAACCCGCAGACGGCGAGTGAATCTGAATCGGAGCGTCGGTGATCAGCCCTGAGAGGCCCTGGGGAATTCGGAAAGCAGGCCACTCCTTTCCCCGGGGAAGTGCTTTCTGGAAACGACTCAAATAAGACCTAGTTCACTCGTACCCGCCTCCTCCTCATCTCTTCCTCCGTGCCCCCCTTGTCTTCGACCGTACATGTAGCCACAGCAACAGCATCTTCTTGAAGAGGAAGACGTTGTATCTTTGCCTGATCGCTGTGTCTGTCTTCATTTCTTAAACTCTCCCCAGAAGTTCATGTAGTTTACATCAGCGAGATCAGACTGCGCGCGGACACGCGTGTTCTGACATCGTCCTCGGTAGACGGGAAATCTGTTTCTCGGTGTGGGAAAAGCTCAGTGGCCCCAAGGACCCACCCTATGGTGGACTGTTCCCTTGTGGAGTGGATTTTAGGGCTTTCGCTTTTCTCCATTTAAGTATTTCAGGCTACATTAAAACCTAAAAACAGGTTTCTGGGGATGGAGAAATTAGACTCATTAGTGTGAACACCATACAGTTCTTGCCCAGTTCTGACCTCTTGCTCCCAAATCTGAATCGATTGATAAGTAACATCTGTAGGCCTGACATTACATCTACTTCCACCTAATTATTTACCCGTTAGCATGATCAGTTTTAATAGTTTGTTTTTCTAAGAGATTATGAAACATTACATTACCTTTATTGATTTTTATGTATTTATGCAGTCATTGTAAAAAAAAACAAACACAAAACAACCCTTTATTTGAAGCTTAGAGGTGAGTGTTTTATAATTTATGTAACAATACATACAACATTTCCAGTTCATAATAAAAGTTATGTTTAAGGATTTTCACTGTAAGAAATGTTAATAGCTTGCTAACAGTTTGAGACGAATAAGTAAAATAAAATTAACTTTAGAGAAAGTTCAATTTCCGAAATAACTATAAAAGTTGGTAAAAGAGTAAATATGGTTGACTTTTTAAAATCTTCCTTAAATGTATGAAAAAAAAATTAAAAATGGTTATTCTGCTTGATTGTTAGATATTGCTCATTCCAGCCGCTAAAATTAACATCCACATGGTTCAGATCAACCATAATTGTGGGGACTAATTCTGTCGTTTGAGAATGACAGTGACGTTTATTCCTTATGTAACTTTCACCTTACATCATATTTCTCTTACGTTGTCATCTCCGATCTACCACGCTGTAGACACATTACGTCAAACAATGGAACGAAGATCCCTGAGAAAATCAGAACATGCTTCCTGCCTCTGGGGTTAAGAACCCGCCTCTTATAAATGGGGAAAACAAGGACATACATATTTGGAAAGGGGGTACTGTCTGTATACTATTTACTAAGGCATTTTTAAAGGGTATTCATTTTATACATTTACTAGAGGCCCAGTGCACAGCATTCATGCACTGGGCAAGGGGGGAGGGGTTCCTCCTCAGCCCGGCCTGGGCCCTCTCACCGTCCAGGACCCCTCGGGGGATGTCCACTGCTCTCGCCAGCCATGAGCCCGGCATCTGGCTGAGCAGCGCTCCCCCTGTGAGGGGCATGCAGGAGGCAGCCAGTCAATGTCTCCCTCTCATCATTGATATTTCTAGCTCTCTCTCCCTTCCTCTCTGAAGTCAATAAAAATGTGTTTTCAAAAAAAAAAGACTTCATTCTTTTCTCCGGATGAGAGGCATTCCGTTGTTCCGTGTCTTGGTTATGCTGAACCATGCTCCAGGGAACCGAGGGGGGAATAAACTGGTTTTGAATTAATGTTTTTTCATGCTCTGGGTAGATATGCAGGAGGGGGATTGCTGGGTCACATGGCTGTCCTGTTGCTCATTTTTGTGGGCCTCTGTGCTGTTTTGCATACTGGCTGCACCGTTCCACATTCTGGCCAACAGTTTGCTAGGGATCCTTCGCCCCCCACCCAAAGCCTGCTGGGTTTTTGGTTCATTTGTGTTTGTGGTCGTTGCTTTGTTCATCGCCATTCAGCCAGGTGTGAGGTGACCTGGGCAGGCTGGTCATTGCTGAGGATTCTTGGTGAAATGTCTATTCAGTCTCCTGCCTCGTTCAGGGTTTTTCATACGGCGCGCGTGCCTTCTTTATAGGTTTTGGATGGTAAACCCTGAGCAGGTCCGCCCTTTGCGAAGATTTCCAGCTGCTCCGTGTTTGCCTTTTGGTGCTGCCCATGGTGGGGTGCCGGTGGGCAGCTTTGTCGTCGGAGGCAGTCTTGTTTATTTCTGCTTTTGTTGCTCTGGCCCCGCGGAGACTGGTCCAAACAAACATCATCGCTGAGGGAGAGTTTTGTGGTTTCAGGCCTTCTATTCAAGTCTTCAGTCATTTCTTGCGTTTGTTTGTGGCCCTGTTTTCGTTTGCCCAGAAGGTCTGTTGATATTACAGGGATTCAGCTGAAATAATCAAAAACGTGTTTCAGGCTCTTCAGCCACAAAATGCATTAAAAACCTTTCCCTTCGTGGGGCTGTTGGAGCAGTGACATTGCATGTATAAGCAAAGAATCTGGTGCATAATTAACACTTAAAGAATGGGAGTTTGCTGAGATGAGGAAGGGATAAGGCACATGCCAAAGCTAAAATAACTTCTAGAACTTTCCCCTAATAAAATGTATCTAAATTTTTTTAATCTTGCCCGGCCAGTGTGACTCAGGGGTTGAACATTGACCTATGAACCAGGAGGTCATGGTTTGATTCCCTGTCAGGGCACTCGCCTGGTTTATGGGCTCGATCCCCAGTAGGAGGTGTGCAGGAGGCAGCCGATTAATGATTCTCTTTCATCATTGATATTTCTATCTTCTCCCTCTCCCTTCCTTTCTGAAACCAATAAAATACCATTTGATATTTTAAATGATTTAATCTTTACTCTAAATTTTACAGTAAAATAAGAATAAACAGAATCCTTTCAAAGGGGATAATTTAAAAACGAAAAGACCACAGATATATTAATTACTAGTGGCCTGGTGTATGAAATTCATCCACATTAAAAGGGGATTAATTAGAGGAAATATTTTAATATTGCTATTTGCCCTTTCTCTATAATAGAAGTGTCAGAGATATAAGGAAACTAGTAAAATGTATCTAAAATTTCCCTCCTGTCAGAGTTTGGGGCATGCTGTAGAACATAGAGTCAAGTCCCCACCCACCCCTGGTGCCTCAAAATTGCGGGAGATGCAGATCCAGCTGGCCCCACCCCCACTGAGCTAGATCCAGACCTAGCTCTGGCCTCACCCTTGTCAAGCTCTGCTGGACAGGGGGGCACAGCCTCAGGTCTCCCAATGCATGCAAGGCAGAGGATGTAGCCCTAGGTCCCCCAGCACATCCTCACATCCCCCAGCCTGGTGCCGGGGCAGGCGGCACAGCCTGAGGTCCCCCGACCCAGCACTGGGGTGGGGGGTGCGGCCTGAGGTCCTCTGACCTGGCGCTGGGGTGGGGCATGACTTGAGGTCCCCCATGAAGCCCTGCTGGGTGGGGGGCACAGCCTCAGATCCTCCAGCCTGGTGCTGGGAAAATGGCCCAGCCTCAGGTCACCTGTCAAGCCCCACCTGGTGGGGGCCGCAGCCCCAGTTCCCCAGACAAGCTCTTCTGGGTGGAGGTGCAGCTGAGGGTCCCCCAACCTGATGCTGGGGTAGGGACACAGCCTCAGGTCCCTGTCAAGCCCCACCAGGCAGGAAGCGCAGGTTCAGGTCCCCTGCCCCGGCCCAGTGCCACGCAGCCTCAGGTCTCTGCTAATTGCTCCTTAAGGCTGGTACAGGAACTAGGCCTTTGCTATGGGCGCAGCCATCTTTGTGATAGTGTGACGGTCAATTTGCATATTCCCTCTTTATTAGATAGGATTACAAATTGTATTTTACTTTAGATTTAATCAAGTAGAAATGTGAAGTGAGATTTTTTTTTTATTAAACCAAGGAATTTCTTCACCAAATACTCTAATGAAGTCAGCAAATGTTAATTAGGTTTTCAATGCTGGCAGGGACTTAGCTTCCTAATTTTAACTCACCCGCATGAACATATCTCTGTGTATGTTCATATCTTCGTGTTTCTTTCCGAAAAGAGTTCAGACCTGGGCACCCAGCTTCAGCTCCCGGGTTCTGCAGGACCCCGGCCTCCAGCCCCGAGGAGACCAGCTCTGCCTGTGATGTCAGAGCTGCTCCGAGCGGACAGTCACCGCAGCGGTGAAGGGAGGCGAATGCTCTTCCCGCCACCAGAGACCTACGCAGTGGGTGAGGGAGGCCCAGCCCCCTTTGTGCATCCGCGTCTCCGGTTAAACCGCTGGTCTGAGCAGGGCAATCGGTGGGGGAGGGGATGGGTCTTGGGATCAGTAGCAGCTGCACATTCATATGTCAGTTCTGTCCATGGTCATGCATGAAGCAGGCATGGGTGGGGGGTGGGTAGTAGATGCATGCATACTCACATGCATACACAGAGATATGTTCATGCAGGTGAATTAAAATTAGGAAGCTAAGTATCTGCTAGCATTGAATGCCTAATTAACATTTGCTGACTTAATTAGAATATTTGGTGAAGAAATTCCTTGGTTTAATAAAAAATCCCACTTCATATTTCTACTTGGTTAAATCCAAAGTAAAATACTATTTGTAACCCTATCTAATAAAGAGGAAATACGCAAATTGACCGTCACACCATCACAGAGAACCCACTGTCTCTCTGGCGTCTCCTCGCTGCCCACACCCATGTGTGCATGTGCCCAGCCCCCGAGCCCCACTTCTCCCTCCACCTCCAGTGCCAGCGAGGCCTTTCCCCCAGTCCTTTGTCCAATGGTGTCTCCTGTGGCCGTGGCTGGGAGCTCTCAGATTAGAGAATCGTGGTAACTGGGCCTCAGATACCAGGACAAACACTCCCTCCACGTCGGGGAAAGAGCCACATGTGGGCCACCACAGGGCCAGCCTCAGGCTGTGGCACCGTGGCATCTCTGGGGAGGGTGTTGTCCTGCCGAACAGATGCTGGAAGAGACCACCCCAGCCCTGGGCACCTCCAGGCGTCCACGCGCTGCCCCTCCTGGACCGTGGCTCCATGCCTGGCCACACCGTGTTCGTGGGCCGAGCCACATGCCTGCTTCATTGGTGCTTTCTCACGTTGAGGTCCTCACATGGGCCAGCTTCCTTTCTCTTTATGACCATCGCCCCCTTACATCTTCTCACATCACAAACTGAACGCTCCTTTGCGCTGTGTGTGCCCAGACACCCTCCCTCCCACCCTGTACCTGGGTGGGGTGGGGGGGACCCCACAGCTTACTCAGCAGCATCTTTACGTCACTCACTGGACCTCAGAACCCAGTGGGGCGGGAGGACTCTGCCCTGGAGGGGATGCACCCTGATTGGGGGAAGACTGGACGTTGATAAAAATGAGTTTAAATTGAAGTGTAAAAGTAAATGTTCCTATGTGTTTACTTTTATACATTTTATACATCCCCGGGACCTCTGCATCCTTCCGTTCTGGTGAGAAAACCTGAAGAGTGAAACGCACACATTTGAAAAGGGGTGTCCCCGCAAGAGAGGCTGGGAATGCCCCCTTCTCTCCAAGCGACTGAGACGCCCCCTTCCTGAGGCGCATCCGGGGAGCGCATGGAACCCAGGACCCTGCCAAGGGGAGGCTCCCCTCCTTAGACCCGTGGCCCGCAAACCACAGCTCGAGAGCCACATGTGGCTCTTGGGCCCCTCGAGTGTGGCTCTTCCACACAATACTACAGCCTGGGCGAGTCTATGTTGAAGAAGTGGCGTTAGAAGAAGTATAAGTTTAAGAAACTTGGCTCTCGAAGGAAATGTCAATCGTTGCACTGTTGGTATTTGGCTCTGTGGACTGATGAGTTTGCCGGCCGCCGCCTTCGAGGGTCGTGTTGACCACAGCGGCCGCCCGCCGGCCAGGGCGGGTGGTGACTGTGTTTCCTCAGGAAACGCTCCCCCAGGAACCCAGAGGCGGGCGCTCATTGCGGGGCTGGGACCCGCCTCTCCATCTCTCCTCATCCAGAGGACGCGCTGGAGGCACAGACAGATGTTTGTCTGGCTCCCAGTTGTTAGGGTTCCGCCAGGGCCAGTGCGGGGGTCCCCCGCAGGGTCCCCGCCACCAGGGTGTCGCTCACAGACCTGCCCGCACCCACCTGCGCGGCCAGAGGTGCCCCCTAGGAGTTCTGAACCCTCCCTGCACATGCGTGTTTTAGGAATTCTGAACCCTCCCCGCACACACGTGTTTTAGGAATTCTGAACCCTCCCCGCACACGCGTGTTTTAGGAATTCTGAACCCTCCCCGCACACGGGTGTTTTAGGAATTCTGAACCCTCCCCGCACACGGGTGTTTTAGGAATTCCGGACCCTCCCTGCACATGGGTGTTTTAGGAATTCTGAACCCTCCCCACACACGCGTATTTTAGGAATTCTGAACCCTCCCCGCACACGCGTATTTTAGGAATTCTGAACCCTCCCCGCACACGGGTGTTTTAGGAATTCTGGACCCTCCCTGCACACGCGTGTTTTAGAGGCTCTTTTCCTGTGCCCTTCACGTCTGGAAACGGGCAGGTCCTTTGGTCCAATGTGAGGAATGGAGGGAAGAGAAAGGATTGGCCAAGGCCCAATAGGGCTCATTTTTTCAGCTCAGATGCCTCTGCGGGTGTTGTTGATTGCATTCCGTGTTGTGTGTGTGAGTTTGTTCAACTCCCCGGTAAAAGGAGAATGCACGGCAACTCCCTCTGGCATCGAGTATCGGCTACGGCAGTGGTTGACACACTGCGGCTTGGCTTGCGAGCCACATGCGGCTCTTTGGCCCCTTGAGTGTGGCTCTTCCACAAAATGCCACGCGTGCACGTACAGTGCGATTGAAACTTCCTGGCCCATGCACCGACGTCGGTTTCCGGCTCTCCAAAGAAATCTCAGTCATTGTACTGTTGATATTTGGCTCTGCTGACTAATGAGTTGGCCCGCCACTGGGCTACGGACCGAGTCTATACTTGGACTCAGTCCGGAGCCGGTCATTCGAGTCGTGAAAGGCGATCCATCATGGGTGTCAAGTCACATTTGCTCTGAGCTCAAGGTCAACTACAGAGAAAGTGGTGGGTGGGGTTCGAATGCCTCTGTGTCTGAGTTTATCTTGGTGTTTTTAGATCCTGAACAGCCACTGGGGTTCCCTGTGTGGTATTACATTTCATTTTTTAATATATTTTATTGATTTTTTTTTACAGGGAGGAAGGGAGAGGGATAGAGAGTCAGAAACATCGATGAGAGAGAAACATTGATCAGCAGCCTCCTGCACACCCCCGACTGGGAATGTGCTCACAACCAAGGCACATGCCCTTGACCAGAATCGAACCTGGGACCTTTCAGGCCACAGACCAATGCTGTATCCTGTGAGCCAAACCAGTTTTGGCTTACATTTCATTTTATTCAGGTGGTTAAAGAGGAGGATGAGCCCTGGCTGGGAGCTCAGTGGGTTGGAGCATCATCCCGATACCCCAAGGTTGAGGTTGGACCCCCAGGCAGGGCATGTGCCGTCCCCCCAACTGTCCGTAGGACAGTAAGTGGAACAACGCACCGATAAGTGGAGCAACAAGTGGATGTTCCTCTCTCCCCGTCTCTGTCTCTCTACTTCCCCTCTCTCCCCTTCTCTGTCTCTCTCCTTCCCCTCTCTCCCCTTCTCTGTCTCTCTCCTTCCCCTCTCTCTAAAATCTTCAATAAAAATTTAAAGCAAAAGAGGCGCATGTGACATCTCAGCCTCGACAACCACAGAGGAAGCAAATCTCATTGGGATGTTCAGACTTCAAGTGAATGATTGCCAGGAAAATTGTAATGATGATGATTTGTAGGTACAGGCTGGATGCTTGTTCAGGATTTCATGGCAAATCAAGGCAATTTTCCAGATATCCAAAGCCCTTGAAATGTTAATAGTCACCGTTTTTCACTCCGCTTCCTTTTTTTTCATGTTGCTCGCGAATTACAGTAACCCCACCTGGGTGGTAAGATTTATGTTTCATTTTCTGATGATTACTTAAACATTTGTCAGAGGGAGCCATGGTGGAGGGGAAATCTCTTTCTCTCTCTCTCTCTCTCTCTCTCTCTCTCTCTCTCTCTCTCTCTCTTTTTGATAGTAAAACCTATAAAAATAAAATCAACCAATTTTCCCCCAAACAGAGTGTCGTTCTTGAGTCTTGAATTTGTAGAAATATTTTAAGAGGATCAGGGATCTGATCCCCTCGAAATGGCATCAGATTAGCAGCGCTCACCTGGCTCCGCCACTTGAATCCTTGATTTATTCGGGGCGCAGCTCGGGGCCTTGGGAAGAAGCAGAGATGAGTCCGTGTCTGCCCGGCACGTGCTCTGTGGGAGGAAGGCCCCCGGTGCTGAGGACAGGCGTTCGGAGGACAGCTGGCACTTGGGGACACACTCTTATTTGCCTTTCTAATTTGATATTTTTCCGGGAGCTGAGACGCAGCAGAATCATAGGACTTGACAACTGAAACCACGAGCCTCTATTTTTGTCTTTGGCCTATCACGCTTTCCGTCATGTGGCCTCATCGATGCATTTGGGAAGTAAGCTCCAGGCACGAATCTCAAACAGATAGAAGCACACCCCAGGACCCTTTCCCGTGGTGGCGATGGGGGCAGGGATGGCGTGTGTGTGACGTGTCCGCACAGGAGTGGGCACCGCCTGTCCTCTTCCGCTCACCTGTGCATGTGGACTTCGATGGCCGTGCGTGGGGTTCATGGGGGACGCCCCGCATTCAGGTGTGGGTTAGGCAGGACACCCGCTCCAGGGACGGTCCTCCCACCCCGCCCGATATGGGTACAGGTGCGGGATGGACTTCCGCTTTTATCTGGTTTGTACGTAACTGCAGGAGTGGCTCAGTTACTTCCCTGCACGCGGTTGCTAACATGGTGTAAGGAGACCTCCGTGGTTCTGAGACCAGAGCTGGCCGTGCAGGGGAGCCACTCCTGCCATTCCATGACCTCTTCGCGCTTCAGTTCTGTTACCGTAAACAGAGTGCATAACCTCGAGTCCCTTCCTTTAATTAACTGATTGATTGATTAATTAATATGTTTCTTGTTGATAGTATGACAGATATCGCCCATATTCTCCCCCTGCCCCCCCCTTCTCCCAGCCCCTCCCCACTCAGGTCTTCACCACCCTCTTGCCTGTGTCCATCATAGGACATCCCCTGACTGTGAAAGGGGCAGGCTGGGCTGAGAACCTCCCCCACAGCGCACAGATTTCGTGCATTAGGCCTCTAGTCTACATTATAAAAGGCCAGGGTCCATAACGTCCAAAACAACCAAACAGACGATGCCCAAACACCAAGAAGCAGTTAGGGGCGATCAGGCTAGCAGGCAGAGATGGTTAGGAGTGATCAGGCAGGCAGGGGAGCAGTTAGGGGCATCAGGCAGGCAGGCAGGCAGAGTGGTTAGGGGTGATCAGGCAGGTAGACAGGTGAACGGTTAGAAGCCAGCAGTCCCGGTTTGTGAGAGGGATGTCCGAGCACAAGTTTAGGGCCTAAACCAGCAGTCAGACATCCCCTGGGGGGTCCCGGATTAGGGAGAGGTCAGGCTGGGCTGAAGGATCCCCACCCTTTGCACTAATTTGTGCACCAGGCCTCTAGTAAGTCTGTAAGTTCTTCTGTTTATCTCTTCCTGTCCATCGAGTCTCTTCCATTTAAAAAAGCTAATGCTTCTAGATCAGCGGTCTAGATTTTAAATGTTAATTTGCATTTGCATTTCTGACTGTATGGTGTGACTTATTTCACTTCCGTACTGGTCTGTTTGTGCTGGGCTCTGATTTCGCTAAGGACTCCAGGTGGTGAGTGTTGTGTCAGCCATTCTGGGAAGGAGCTGTGTTTTGCAGGCGGGGAGCTGAGGCCCAGGGAAGGTGACTTGCCCATGAGCTGAGAGAGTGGATTCTAATTTGAATCAGCTGAGAGGAGCCCGAATCACCGGTTCTGAATCAGGGCGCTGGGCCTCCTGCCTTCTGTTCAGAGGGAAGACATGAACGTGTCTCTTGAAGTGGCAAGACTGAATAGTTTAGACTCGATCCAAAGCAATAACTCCCAAACCAGCTAAACTTGCACGTTTTCAAAGCCGTGCCCTTTTCATTGGTCCCACTGGAAAATCTGGCCACGTGGTTACATTTTTCCTGATGAGCCTGTTTAATTTTCATGATGTACCAGGATATTTCCTTCCTGTTAAAAATATTCATTAGGGCGCAGATATAAAATCACGTTGGAGCAGTGATGGCATCAGAATCTACGGCTTCATAACCCAGGCTCAGGGGCCTCTGACAGGAACACAGCAGTTTGACCTGCAGACGTGTGAGCCGAAGGCACTGGGCAGCGGGGGGCTTTGCTGGACTTCATACTTCTAGGAGCACAGCCGGGTCTGGTGGCAGCGTCTTCGAGGGAAGTAGGGGGCCAGTGCCAGGTGGAGGCAGCTGTCATTAGATATATTGTGATTTTTTGGTAAATCACAGAAACACACTCTGTGACACTATATATTTCCTTATTGTTGTTCGTGCTCACCCAAGGATATTTTTCCCATTGATTTTTAGAGAGCATGGAAGGGAAGGAGGGAGGGAGGGAGAGAGAGAGAGAGAGAAAGAAAGAAAGACATTGATGTGAGAGGGACCATTGGTAGCCTCCTGCTGGCTCAGAGCAGGAATTGGACCTGTGATCAGGTATGTGCCCTTGACCAAGACCCACACCTGTGACCCTTCAGTGCTCGGGCCTACACTCTAATCACCAAGCACATGGGCCTTGGTTTGTAATGGCTTCGCTAAAATTGGAAGCTGTGTGAGGTTCATCATCATCATTATTACTAACTAGAAGCCCGGTGCATGAAATTCTGCAAGAGTAGACCTTCCTTCCCCTGGCTGCCCGGTACTGGATTCCCTCTGGCACCTGGGACCCGGGCTTCCCCTCCAGCCTGGCTTCCTCTGGAAGAACCTCTAGTCTAATTAGCATATTCCCTTCTAACTATTGTAGGTAAGTGCCCGTAGCACAGAGCTTCATGTTACATGACTCAAAATCCCTTCCTTCAGCAAAGACATTCGGAGGGTCTCTGCACATCCCATGCAGAGGGAGGTTCTCATCCAGGTGGCTGCTGGGATGCAGGCACAGGTGTGTCTGCAAGGGTCTGGGGTGGGTCGTCCCTCATCACAGAGAGAAGCCTGCACACCTCACCAGGGCTCTTGCAGTGAACAGAGACATTAGCATCAGGAAGTGTCTTGGCAGTTGACAGACACCCGTGGTAGCTAACCAGAACTGCCAGGCCAGGCTTTACCCAATCAAACATCATGTCTGTTCCCACCCAGCCCGCCTTCCCCCGTGGCTGCAGTGTCTGAATGAACTGGATGAGCAGAGGCTCATGGCTGCACGTCACTCCTTCAGTCCATGGGTGTGGCCGTGACAGGTCCGTGCCCTCTTTCAGGTCCCCTAGCAAGCATGGACACTTCATGTTTCCTGGTCTTCTCCCTCTGTTCCCCTAAATCACAGCCCAGGGTCCCTTGCCCTTCCCTCCGATGTTTTCCTTCTATATATGATTTAAGTAATTACAGAGTATATTTCTACTAGAGGCCTGGTGCACAACATTTGTGCACGCAGAGGGGGTGTCCCCTTAGCCCGAACTACACCCTCTTGCAGTCTGTGAGCTTTTACGGAGCGAGTCTAAGCAGTCAGTTGGACATCCTTAGTGCTGCCACGGAGGCGGGAGAAGCTCCCACCACAGCCGCTGTGCTCGCAGCCATGAGCCCGGCTTCTGGCTGAGCGGCACTCACCGCCAGGGGGCAGCTCCTGCATGCATCTGCCCCCTCACACACCCCCCCCCCCCCCCCGTGGTCAGTGTGTGTCATAGTGACCCGTCATTCCGCTATTTGGTCAATTGGCATATTAGCCTTTTGTCATAGAGGATGTATTTAGTTCTCTTCTTTATAAAGCTAGAACGTGTGAAAACCATCTTTTGAAAGCGTGTTATTGTCTTAGTCGGACGAAAGACAGGGATCCTAGCCACAGGATCTCAAGTCTGCATTGAGCTATGGAGCACATTGGTTGAAGGTGTCTCCCTAATTCTGGTATGTTCCCGGTATCTTGTAATATACCCAATACATGGTAACTATCCTGTTGATGATAAATATGGGGGGGGGAAAACACACAACTGTGATGACAGTATTTAACAAGAATGAAAGCCGAGGCCCTCTGGCTTCATCCAGTCCCTCTTGCTTTATTTCAAAACTCGTCATTGCAAAGATCACCAGGGAATATGGATCCTGTCCCAGGCGATGATGCAGGAGAGAAACCCCGACCCTGGACACGCAGGGCAAGAGCCGCCTCCAAGGGCTTGGCTGATGTGTTCCAGGTCATCAGAGTCAACTTCCACGTACATTCAAGTGCCTCTTTCCGCCAGCATCACCTTTAAAAGAATTACGTGCAATTTACATCTTTGAAGATGAATGTGGTGAAGGCATATGTGTTTAATTAAGTGCCGTGCACGCTGCCAGCAATCCCATCTCCATTTGCGCTAAATGAACGCACCTGTGTGAGTAGGAAGACGCGTGCACACTTCTTCTTCTTCTTTTTTTTTTTTTAAGATCTTTCGGCTCAGAGAAGATGAACGCGGGGAATAGAGGCCTCACGGGGTACTGTTTACTGTGTGTGAGTTGAACTGTGTGCGTCCCTGTGGGGCCTGAGGTTCCACGGTGAGCGGCTGGGAGGTGGTGGTGTCTGCAAGCTGAGGCTGCTGCGCTGGGGGTTCTGCCTCCTTGCTTAGGGTCAGGGACCGGGTTGTATTTCCTGTGGGAACTCAGCTGTGGCTCCTTACTTTGCCCTGAACAGAAGGCACCTCGGAAAGCCTCACACACTGCTGACGTCTGCCAGTTTACGGGCACTGAGTCCCAGCAGGCCCTTTGATGGCTATGCCGGGCGGGGCAGGCCCATTCCCTAAGAGGCTCTATGCATTCTCTACGGAAGCGACAGGGGGCTGTCCCAGAATGCTCTGGGAAACTCATTTTTCATCTGAACTGAAAGAACAAAGACACAACTTAGACAGCATCCGTAGTCATCATCAGTCCTGAATAAATCCTTTTCCATAACTGCAATTACTCCTGATTCCCTATTGTTGTCGCTATTATTATTATTATTATTATTATTATTGGTTCTCTGTTGTTCTTTTTGTTCTTCTTTAATATTTTCTTGGTGCATTCGAGCTTTAGAATTGGAAAACGATTGGAATATATGTAAAATGTACGGGTGCCTGTTTATATAGATAGCTATGTCTACATGGGTGTATATGAGATTGTGTATACTTATAATACACATCACTCCCCTCTTCCCCCTGTCCCCACATCAAGCCCAGCATCGCCTGTTAACTACTTGTCCCCGGCGTTGTGGTTATATCTGTGACATCCTGTGGACATCAGATGAGGCGAAGGAAAGTGGCCATTGTATCGGTGCCCATGCCAATTGGAAACGGCCTTTGGTGCATAGTCCGCTCGCAGACGGAACAGCTAACGCTGATCGGTCCCAGAAGAGCGTCGCTCGGTCCGCTCTGCGTTATGGCTGGCATGCTCCGGGGCAGCCTGACACAGAAACGGGGTAGGAATGAATGGAGTCCATTGTTCTCAACTAATCCACGGCTTTTCTTACAGTCGATGGGGTGTAAAGACAAAGTAACCTAAGAAGCACCTTTTAAGCACCTGAAATGACAATACGCTGTATCATTGTGTTTCTTCTACTCAGGGACATTACATATGATTATTATTAGCAGGGATTTATAATAAACTAGAGGCCCACCGCATGAAATTCGTGCAAGAGCACGCCTTCCTTCCCCCGGCTGCCCACACCGGCTTCCCACCGGCACCTGGGACCCGGGCTTCCCTCCCAGACACAGCTCCGTCTGGAAGGTCGTCCGGAAGGACATCTGGTTAATTAGCATATTACGCTTTTTATTATTATAGATGCGAAGTCAAATTGGCCATGGTACATGGGAGTCAGACCATGTTCCACAGTCTCCTTGGCTTTTCACGCAGATCTACCCAAACCCGTGGCTCCGCCTCCCCCCATGTGGGTCCACCAGTGGTTCAGTGCCGGGCTGCTTCCTGCACCTGGGGTGCTGCTCGAGCTTCGGGATCTTCCCGGGCTCCTTGCCTGCGTGGGCTTTCCGGGGGCCAGTTGGTGGAGAGGCGGGGAGTCAGTGCTTTGGCCGTGGTGAGCCACTGTCACTGGGTGGTTCCCTGGCCCGACACAGGCAGGGCAGCTCTGGCCACGTGCAAACCTGGGGAACAATGCACAGAGGCATCGTGATCCCAGAGGAGGGGTGAGTGCCCTGTGAGCGGTGGAGTGAATCTCTCAGGAGAGACGCAGCCATCAGGATAAAGACCCTGGAGGGAGGAGGACCCCGAGATAGGATAGTGCCACGTTGCTGTCTGTCCATCACTGTAAGATCTGGGCTGGGCGGGACCTCCTCCAAGCTTTCCCTCGGGCGGCTGGCCACCCTTGGTCTTGACCACCTGGGCCCCCAAAGGGACGCCTCCTGGACTTCTCCAGGGAAAGTGATCTGAAGTGATGAGAGAAAGAGAGAGAGGGAGAGGGAGAGAGAGAGAGAGAGAGAGAGAGAGAGAGAGAGAGAGAGAGAGAGGGGAACTGCGGTGTTTCTGTAACCCAATGGAGAGAGTGGTTCACACGTCAGGTGACCATATTCTAGTTGGCACAGGCAAAGCCAGGGCAGCCTGCAGTGCAGGGAGGTGGGTTAGACGCAGGGGGTGAGGCCCCGTGTCACCCTAGGTGCTCACGGCCACACGGGTCCAGTGGGTGGCTCTCCTCTGCAGCCGAGACCCACTGAGCGGGTGCTGCCGATCCCCCGTCTGCGGTTTTGCCGAATGAAGGAGACTGAGATGGTGCGCCTTGCGTGCGCCTGGAGGCTGAGGGAGCTACACCGGCATGTCCCGTGTGGAGGCCACGGACACCATCTCTCATTAGACTTAAATTGTATTTGAAATTAAGTTGGATGTGCCCGGCTGGTATGGCTCAGTGGTTGAGCGTTGACCTGTGAACCCGGAGGTCA
Organism: Antrozous pallidus; assembly: GCA_027563665.1. NCBI lineage: Eukaryota > Metazoa > Chordata > Mammalia > Chiroptera > Vespertilionidae > Antrozous > Antrozous pallidus. The sequence continues at coordinate 96,647,029 of CM050519.1, read as the reverse complement.
CAGTTGGATTCCGGGTCAGGGTTGTGGGCTCCATCCCCAGCAGGGGGCGTGCAGGAGGCGGCCGACGGATGTTTCTCGTCGATTTCCCATCTCTCTCTCCCTCTCCCTTGCTCTATCTCTTGAAAAAAATCAATAGAAATATGTTTTTTTTAATTAAATTGAATTTCTTAATGTTCTCCATCGCATTCGCCATACTTCTCAGGATCCGTAGGCGCCGGCGCCGGGAGCTCTCGTCTCCCAGGCAGCGGCGTCGCAGCCGGAAGTCCCCGGGGACAGGGGCAGCTTGGCAGCACCTGGGCCATTTCTCCTGCGACAGTCGGCAGCGGGCAGCGTCTTTCTCACAAAGACACGGGCGCCTCCGTCACGCTCTTCTGTTCATACCTTGAGCTGCTCACCTGCCAACAGGGTGTGTATCATCACCTGTCCCCGGTGCCCCTGCCCCTGAGGGGGTCGCTGCACAGCGCACAGGGCTCCTCCTTCTGTCTGAAACCACTGTCTGTTTTGTGGGTGGTATTGAGCTCCGATACCCAAGTGCAGAATGCTGATTATTATATTACGCGGGGGGAAAAGAACACAAAATCTAGTGTATCTATTGCACGGCGTGTAATTTATGTAAAAACATGCAGACAATTGCACTCGAGTATTGATGTAAGTAATGAGAGAATCACCCATAATGGGCATTTTTTAATAAACCGAGATTTAGTTGATTTGTCTTATGAATGAAGTTACTCAAGCAAATTGGAAGGCGAGCACACACACACACACAAAGAGGATAAATTAAAACGGTGGGGATTTCAGAAGCGCAGCACAGATATGCCAGGACGAGCAAACCCGCTTGGCTGTGAGCAGTCCACCCATTTGTCTGCTCAGGAAAGAGTGGGCGACGCGGGGGGGATTTTTTTCGGCCAGGGTGTACTGATGGGCCACGTGTCACTCCTATCCAGATATTGTTGGACATTGTGTATGCGTCCCCTGCAGTGACCGTGGGGTGCAAAGCTTGATCAGACACAGGTCTGTTCTTTTTAAAATATATATATATATTTTATTGACTTTTTACAGAGAGGAAGGGAGAGGGATAGAAAGACAGAAACATCGATGAGAGAGAAACATCCATCAGCTGCCTCTTGCACACCCCCTACTGGGGATGTGGCCGCAACCAAGGTCCATGCCCTTGACCAGAATGGAACCTGGGGCCTTTTCAGTTCGCAGGCCGAGGACGCTCTATTCACTGAGCCAAACCAGCTTCAGCCACAGGACCGTTCTTAGGACCTCCTCCCTCAGAAGTGGGGGTGAGTTGAGCAGAAAAATGATCGCAGTGCCTCTGAGCCAGGTTTTTGTATTATATAAACTCAAGGAGGGCAAGGAGTTTGGCCTTTTTGCTGTCCTCATGCCGGCACCTGACAAAGAGCCAGGCATCGAGTCCACATCCCACAGAGGCTGAGTGAGTTTAACCACAGTGGCTCAGAGCTTGAGCATCCATCCACCTATGAGCCGGGAGGTCATGGTTCCATTCCTGGTCAGGGCACATGCCTGGGATGCTGGCTCCATCCCGAATAGGGTGTGTGCAGCGGGAGGCAGCTGACCCATGATCGTCATCACCGATGTTCCTAAGGTGGCTCTGAGGAGATAGGAGACTCCGCTTGCCCCTCAAGGAGGTCCTGGCGATGGTGAGGGCAGGGGAGGGTCCTGGAGGGCAGAGGGACCGGAAGGAAGGACAAAGGGCAGGAGGTGGACGTGGCCATGGATGAGCCACACGGCGGGGGGGGGGGGGGAAGGGAGGGGCGGCCGGTGCTGTGGGGACAGGGCCTGGGGCGGCAGGGGAGGCTGTGTAGGAGGAAAAGGGAGGATCGGTCTGTGGTCAAGGGAAGAGGAGGAGGCATTTCGCTTGAGGAGGCAGGGAGGTCAGAGGGCCTTTTTGTTCACGTTTCCCTGCATTTGCAATACTCACGGGCGTGGTGCCAGGGACAGTGTTCTCCACCCAGTGCTGACCCCGCATCTCCTCGGAGACCCCCTTCCCCCTCCGGACTGGCCCCCCGGCTGTGGGCCTGTAACTGGGGTTCAGCCAGCCTCCAGGAGAGGCCCCTTTGGGGTACTTTCACTCCTTCACTATTGAGAAGGCAGAGCTTTGCATATGTCATAGGACTTTGAAGAAATGGCCTCTGTATCTATTTCCACACCCCCCCCCGTTTCTTTCCTTTAAAAAATTTTGCATCTGCATACTAGAAATAAACATATAAGAACAAAAAATGTTTGAGTCTCAATTTCAATGTCCAACGGGGAAGTTGAGGGGCGGGGGCTGTAAGAGATCAACCGAAGGACTTGTATTCATGCATAAAAGCATAACCAAGGGATACCGGACACTGGGGCAGGGGGGCAGGTGAGGGCATGTGCTGGGGGAGAGGACAGGCCGGGGGGAGGTCAATGAGGGAAAAAAGAGGAAACATGTGTACTATTATTTGTAATACTTTAAACAATAAAAAAACAATAATAATAGTAAAAAAGAAAAGGAAAGCTCTCAGTTACAGCTGGTCCTTTGAACCATGAGGATTTGTCATTCTAAGCTGGCCCTGTAGCCAGACAGCCTTCCACTTGGCCAGCTTGAGTCTTCCCAGCGGGCTCCTGATCCCAGCCCTCCGGAACATCGGCCCTTCCGTCCCTGTGCCTTCACGTAGTGGGGCATCGGCCGTTCATGTCTGGGGAAAGCAGGCTCTGCTGCGGGCCAGCGGCGTCTGAGTGAGTCTGGAGAAGCTGTGGACTCAGCAGCCTCCCCGCCCGAAGCCCCCTGTCACCACATGGGCCACCCCAGCATTTGCATCGCATTAATCTTCCCATCTGAGATGCTTTCAGACAGTTTCTTATGGAAATTGGAGTTACCTGGCAACCTTACAAAGCCTTACTTAGAGACCTCTGGCTCCAGGAAAGGCTGTTTCTACAGAAACTAGCAAGGTATTAAGTAGAGAGGATGTGATTTATGGACCCACAGTTTCCAGTTGTAGCAAGAACCTAATTTTCTGCCAGGCAAAGGAACTCTTCTCTGAGAATTAGAGATCTGGGCAGTCCGGCGCAGGTCCCCCGGGCAAACCTCTCCTCCGCCACCTCGGGAGGAGCTGACGACAAAGTGACACAGGAGCCCCATCGAGGGCTGTGTGAGAACCGAGGTGTTCACATCCATGTTTCAAGCGTGAGTTCCCTTTACGCTTCCTAACACTCACCTGCCTTCCTATGGTGACGTGGAAACCGCATCACCCCCACAGGTAGGAGGAGAGAAGACGCTTCTTCCAGAAGGTTGCTCCCCAGTATCAAAGCCAGGGACACCTCCCTCGGCCGCCTTTAAACGTTATTTCATTTGAATTAAGATTAATTCAAACCCTACCCTTTGGCTCAGTGGATGGAGCGTCGACCTGCGAACTGTAGAGTCCCAGGTTCGATTCCGGTCAAGGGCATGTACCTTGGTTGGCAGGCACATCTCCAGTAGGAGGCGTGCAGGAGGCAGCTGATCGATGTTTCTCTCTCATTGATGTTTCTGACTCTCTATCCCTTTCCCGTCCTCTCTGTAAACAATAAGTAAAATATATTTTTAAAAGTGTAATTCAATTTTTATGAATATATCTTTGGATGGTGTATCTCTACCGTTTTTATTCCCTTTGCTCAAAATATCTGCTTGTTTTTTTTTTAAACTGCTCTCAAAGATCCAATATTTTGACTACTTCTTAACATTTTCTTCTTTTAAAAAATATATTATTGATTTTCTTACAGAGAAGAAGGGCGAGGGATAGAGAGTCAGAAACATCAAAGAGAGAGAAACGTTGATCAGCTGCCTCTTGCACATCCCCAACTGGGGATTTGCCCAAAACCAAGGTACATGCCCTTGTCTGGAATGGAACCTGGGACCTCTCAGTCTATAGCCCGATGCTCTATCCACTGAGCCAAAATGATTTTGGCTTAACATTTTCTTCTAACATGCTATTATTAATTCATTAAAGTCATAATAATTTTTGAAGTCTACATTTTGAAATGTAACTTATGATATGATAACATTTAAAATAATTTTCCTTCACAGTTTAGTTGAAATATTTTGGGGTTTTTTGTCCTGTTTTTGTTTTATTATGTTTTATTTAAGTTAATCGGGTAACACTGGTTAAAAGCTGTATGAAGTTCAGATGGTGGCCTTCTAATACACCTTCTTCTACACCATGCGCTCCCCACCTGAGGCCTTGTCTCCGGCTGTCCCCAACGACTTGAGCCCCTTTACCCGCTTTCGGCGATCTTGTTAGATTTCAAGAATCAAAACTGTTCATCAACCTGGTTTAAAACTTTTTGTGCATATTGAATTCACCCCTCGTGTGTCACTTACTCATGTCTTATCAATTGTGCTACATTCTCAAAGGCTGACTATCACATTAGCACTGAAAACATTTGCAGATCTAAATTTATTTAAGAAAAATAAGAAATGAAACTGTATTTGTTGTCGGGCCCATCCTTTAAACTTGGGCGAGTTTTCTTAAGCAAACTTTATCATTAGCAAATCTCCCAGCATTCACTGGGGGATGGTTCTTAGATGAATACTGCTAAAGTAACAATTAAAAAGCATATATCAGACTCTGGGAAGAAAATGCACTCAAAGCAAGCACTGAAACTAATTGTGATGAGTTCGCAGGCTGAGTTTATTTAGATTCATTGTCCATGTATTATTTTAGTGTTTCAGTGTTGCCTTAATGCTCGCTTGCTCATCAAGGTTGTCTTTGAAGACAATTGCTCTTTCAGTGGCGTCACACGCAGACACATAATGGAGCATCAACGTGCCGAAGCCACAAAACGAAGTCACTTCACAGCACACCCCGCCACACTTACCAGATATTTAACTGAAGGGATATGAGCTGGCGACGTCTTGAGCCATTGTCAAATCTTCCTATATAATAAAAGGCTAATATGCAAATCAACCAAACAGTGGAAAGACCGGTTGCTATGATGCACACTGACCACCAGGGGGCAGACGCTCAACACAGGAGCTGCCCCCTGGTGGTCAGTGTGCCCCGCAAGAGTGGGGCTCATGGCTGTGAGTGCAGTGGTGTTGTTGGGAGCCTCTCGTGCCTTCACTGCAGCACTAAGGATGTCCCACAGGGAGAGCGGGCCTAAGCTGTCAGTTGGAAATCCCCCAAGGGTTCCCAGACTGTGAGAGGGTGCAGGCCGGGCTGAGGCCCCCCCCCCCCCAACCTCTGTGTGCACGAATTTCATGCACCAGACCTTTAGTCTTTAAAATAAAGATTTTCTCATAAGAAATAGGCAGAAACAAGTAAAACCTGGCTGTTGGATGCAGATCACAGCTGTGGTTTGATAGCTTGCTGCTCCTGGCGGAATCAGTGAGACATGCTGTCTGCTGTGTTTCTCCTGCCGTGTGCTGCAAGGTTGTGTCTGCAAGACAGGAACCGCTCGCATGGTGTGGTTTCCCTGGAGGGAACATACTAAAACGTTGATGTTTCAGAGTCAGGTATGTGTCCAGACGGGCCCACTGGGGATGGGTCCCCACGGGAGACCGGGCCGAGTGGGAGGAGGCCACTGACATGGTTATTCCACTTGAGTTTTGTTCCTTTCTTTTGGGCTCAACCACTGCAGGACCTCGAGCGAGCCCTCCAGCGCATTCTCGGTACCCATTTTCTCTTCTCCAGAATTGAGGAGGAATGTCACCGTTCGGCTTGCTTCCGGTGGTGGCGAAGAGCCTGCCTGCTCACAGTCAGGGGGACTGGGCGTGGTGCTCATTCCGTCCCCTGGTGGTGATGTCACCCGGAAAATGCTGTCCCTGGCTGAGGGGCTCAGACCCACGGCGGGTGTCCGTAGTGCCGCCCTACGGGGCGTCGGGGGTTGAGTGAGACTCCGGAAGTGCCGCCCTGCACACGCCCCCTCATGCTTACCTCCCGTCAGGGGAGTCACAGGGTGTCCTCCGCGGGGAGCATTCCGTTCAGCTTCCAGGTGGGGCTGTGGTGTCTCCTTAATCGGGAAGAGAAAAGGAAAGGGAGAGGCTTCCTAAGGAATGACGAGCCTTTTAAATGTAGCTGCTGATGTCAGAGAGGAAGGGAGAGGGAGAGGGAGACAGAAGCATCGAGGGTGACAGAGAATCATGGACCGGGTGGTGCCTCCTGCACGCCCCACGCTGAGCATGGAGCCTGCCACCTGGGGCTGGGCCCTGACCGGGCATGGAACCCTATTTCCTGGTTCATTGGTCGATGCTCAACCACGGAGCCAGCCGGCCCGGTGGGAATGGCAAACACTGGAATTGTTACGATATTTGCACAGAATGGTGCATCTCACAAACCCATCCGGTCACGTATGTGGTCACTTGGAGTAGAGGAGTTCCCCGGTTCCTCGGTGGGAAAGCTCGGCACTGGGACCTTCCGGGAGCATCCGCGGAGGCAGCTGCTGTGTGAGCGTCCTGGGCTCCCCCCCGCCCCCCGCCCCTTCCAGGTCCTGCCTGCGCCGTTAGCTGGGGGAAAATACAATGTCCACGGACAGGGGCCTGGCTGCACTCGGCGTCGGCTGTGGGAAATCACCGCCACTCCTGTCGCTGTCGGAAATGCCGGCCGGTGGGGAATGTTCCGGACAGTTTGGGAGAGCCACACAGGCACCCCTGGAAGCGAGAGGGCCGGGCAGTGGAGCAGCCGCAGGAAAGGACAGCTGTGTTTGAGATGGAGGAGGAACCTCAGGGAGAGGCCAGGAGGGAGGGGGGAGGAGGGGAGGGTCCAGAGCAGGTGGGCCCTGCTCTCTCCCTGTGGTCGCGGTGGCTGATTCCGAAGGCGGGTTACCTCCATGCAGGGACCAGGGGGCAGGCTGCTCACAGCCTTTTGCTGACTTACCTGCCTGGGCCACAGGACCCACCGGGACCTCCTCCCTGGGAATTGTGTTTTTGTTACTCCTCCCTGAGGATAGGCTTCCGTTGATTCTTAGGGAGAGAGGAGAAGAGAGGGAGAGACGGAGAGAAACTTCGACGTGAGAGACACATGGATTGTTTGCCTCCTGCACGAGCCCCGAGCAGGTCCTGGGTGGGGAGGAGCCTACAATGGAGGTGGCATGTGTCGTGCCCTCAACCTGAATCGAACCCAGGACCCTTTGGTGGCAGGTTGATGGTCTATCCACCGAGCCACGCCGGCCAGGTGCCCATGGGGGATTGATGGTCCGGTGAGTGCCCGTGTCATTAACTTCGTTGTTGACAACAGGAAAGAGGCCAAGGAAAGGCCGCGTGCCAGAGCCTGTCACGTGGGCGGCTTCGGTCTGTCCGTCCCCCACAGATCGCCGGCGGGAGGGTCTGGATGAGGAGGAGAGAGACATGGACGCTGTCCTGTGAAGTCGGGGTGCCAGCAGGGCCCTGTCTGACAGTCACACTGGGGGGGGGGGGGGGGCGGACAGGCCGGTGACCAGAACGGGTGTGGCCACGGCAAAGCCCTGCAGAGCCCTGTCGGGAGGAGCGTCTGCAGTGCCGTCTCATTTCAGTGCTAACGAAGCTGCCAGGGAGAGCGGGCAGTGTGCTGTGGCCACGGGGGCCGGGGCTCCGAGGGCAGACAGGAAGCCTGGTCCCCTCCTTCTCTCTGCCAGCCCCCACTCCGCAGACTGCCTCTGGGTGCGGGGCCGAGTCTCAGGCAGTGTGGCCACGGGGGCCCGGGGCTCCGAGGGCAGACAGGAAGCCTGGCCTCCTCCTCCTCTCCGCCAGCCCCCACCTCTGGGTGCGCGGCCGAGTCCCAGGCCGTGAACGTCACGCTCTGATAAGCCGCAGCCCGCGCCGCCCCACTTGTGAGCGGTCTCCGAGCTCATCCCGGGAACTGGGGCGCGGGCTCGGCTGCCTGGGGCTCCGTGATGAATGCCGCAGACCGACCGCTGGGCTCCGGGCAGAGTGTGCCGTTTTAGGGCACCCGGGGCCGCACTCCTTCCCAGCTCACTGCTGCCAGATCCGGACACAGAGGGCTCCAGAGCGGCCCATCCCCTCCCCCTTTTTTTTTTTTTTTTTTTTTTTTTGCTTTTGCCCTATTTTCAAAGCTCTCGCTTAATTTGCAGCCCTGTCTGTTACCATTTGTGGTTCTGAGGACACATGTGGTGTGGAGAGCAGGAGGGCAGGAGCGGGCGGGAGAGGAAGCCCATGGGACTTGGTGAGCGTCCGGCTCCAGACTGGACATCGGCTGGAGATGCCTGCCGGGGTGGACTGTGTGCCCGGAAGGAGCTGGCAGGAGGGTGGAGCCTTTGAACCTTTCTTTATTTGCAAAACGATATGGCAGAGATAAAGTCTTCGTTATTCGACCCGGGTTAAGATGTATTTGTTTCTTAACCCTTTCAGCTTTGCCACGGAGACTGGTATTTCCTCGAGGAGGAATGAACAGACTGTCATTTTCCGTCATAGTTTCATCTCCCCATCAAGGTTCCTGCCAGGCCCAGGCGGGGGGCCACTTCTCCTTTGAAAATGAAGCAATCGCCTGTCGGCGTGGCTCCCTGGTTGAGCGTCAGCCTATGAACCGGGAGGTCAGGGTCCGATTCCTGGTCGGGGCACACGCTCGGTTTACAGGCTCCGCCCCAGTGTGGCCTGCGCAGGGGCAATGGATCGATGACTCTCTCTCGTCGTTGACGAGTGGCCCGGTGCATGAAATTCGTGCACGTTCAAAGGGGATTAATCAGAGGAAATACTTTAATATTGCTGTTTGCCCTTTCTCTGTAATAGAATTGTCAGAGATGAAACATAATTAGTAAAATGTATGTGAAAACCTTCCTCCTGTCGGAGTCTGGGGCATGCCAGGGGACCCAGAGTCAAGTCCCCGCCCACCCACATGAGCCTCAAAAATCATGCAAGACCCAGACCTGGCCGGCCCTATTCCCATTGGGCGCGACCCCGACATTGGGAGGTGTAGGCACAGTGTGCACACCCTGTGGCCTGGGCACCAGGCACCAGGCTGAGGGGACTCATGACTGTGACGCACAGCACTGCCTGGCCATTGCGACGCCGCCTGGTGCTCCTCCAGCAAGAGGCGCACACCCCATGAAGGTCACACAGAAGAGGGGCCAGGACTGAGCCAGGTGCACACTCAGAGCCATGGTTTCAGACGCACCGCCTATGCACGACTCTATCACACCCGGTTAGAGTGTCCAGGGAATGGAGCCAGGAGGACGTATGTCTGTATGTGTGTACATGTGCCTGTGTGTCAGTGTGTCTGTGTAAGTGTGTGTATGTGTCTGTGTCTATGTGTGTACGCCTGGGTTTACGTGTCTCTCTCTGTGTGCATGTGTGTGTGCATGTCCGTGTGTCTGTGTGGAAGTGTATATGTGTATGTGTGTACATGTGTACGCATGTGTCTCTGTGTATACAAGTGCATGTGTGTATGTGTCTGAAGGCATATGTGCATCTGTGTGTGTGCCTGTGTACATGTGTCTCCGTGTACATAAATGTACATGTGTATGTATGCATGTGTGTGCCTTTGTGTGTTTGTGACTCTGTGTGTGTGTACATGTGTCTGTGTAATAGTGTATGTGTGTACCTGTGTACATGTGTGTATGCATATGTGTACCTTTGTGTGTATGTGTATCTCTGTGTATACATGTATGTCTGGGTGGAAGTGTGCATATGTCTGAGTGCACACGTGTGTACGTGTGTTTGTGAAATATGCCTGTGTGTGCATGTGCACATGTGCAGAATGAGGACTGGCTCAGGGGGCCATGGAGGCTGAGGAGCACCAGATCGCTGTCTGTGAGCTGGGTCAGCTGGGCTGTGCCTGGTTCATGTCAGTCCAAGGTGGGGCCCAGGGGGAGATGCTGGTACGCCTGCCAGCGAAGGCAGGAAGAGGGCATGGGTGTCCATCTCTGGGGCAAGTGCTCCTCCCTCCCATTCAGCTCCAGCAGGCTCGTGCTGTCCCCTCACTGGGAGGGGGTCTCCTCCACCGTGGCCACGATCCACCACTCACGTCGCCCGGAAACACCCTCCTGACGCCCTGAAGCCATTTGACCCGGGCGCCTGAGGCCAGGCGGGAGGCCCCGGGAATGTCCCTCCCCCCTGCCACCTGCTCTCCGTGCACCAGACACGCCCTTCCCGCGTGTCCCAGGCCGCGCCCCGGGGACGGCTCTGCCTGTGGGAAAAAAGACAGCCCGGTCCCGGCGGCCGGCCAGCGGCCAGTGTCTGGACGGAAACCTGTGCCCGTGTTCAGCGTGGGTCGATAGCCGACACGGATTAGGCCGCTCAGCGAACCTTCTGGGACCTGCCCACGTCACGGCGCCCGTGACCACCCATTCTCCGCCTGTAAACCGCCGCCGATGCTACACATGTTAGAGAAACAATGCGCTCCAACCAGCCGGCCCTCACGGTGATTCCAGACCCGCCCGCCGGTGCGGGCTGTGCCCAGAACTCAGCCTGGTTGTTATGGTCACTGCTGTTCCTCAGGAGTGGCTTGCATGTCCCTAAGAAAAGGCCAGAGGAGGTGACCGGTTTCCTTTTTCTGAGCGGAAAGCAGAGAGGAGGTGTTTCCTTTGGAGAAAGTGAGCACGGCCTAGAGGCCAATGTGACCGCCTCTCCTGAGAGCACAGAAGTGGCGTCCAGGCTCCCCTCGTTCCCTTGCTGACGAAGCCCAAGGCCACATGCACTGCCCTGGGGGCCAAGGTCACATACACTGCCCTGGGGGGCCAAGGTCATATGCACTGCCCCAGGGGCCAAGGTCATATGCACTGCCCCGGGGGCCAAGGTCATATGCACTGCTCTGGGGGCCAAGGCCACATGCACTGCCCTGGGGGCCAAGGCCACATGCACTGCCCTGGGGGCCAAGGCCACATGCACTGCCCTGGGGACCAAGGTCACATGCACTGCTCTGGGGGCCAAGGCCACATGCACTGCTCTGGGGACCAAGGTCACATGCACTGCTCTGGGGGCCAAGGCCACATGCACTGCTCTGGGGGCCAAGGTCACACCCTCGTGCCCCAACCTGGGCGCAGCTCCCTGGCAGACAGGGTTTGGGGGCTGCACTTCCTGCTGCCCACCTGCCCAGCCCTGTCCCTCCCCCTCCTGCACCCCAGGAGAATCTAGACGGTCGGCAAAGCCCGTAGGCAGATCTGTGCTGGTCCCTCCCATGTCCATATCCAGGGAAGTGGGGCTCAGAGGCGCCTGGGACACCCCTGGACAGAAGCCCCAGGAGAGCAAGTCAGGGCTGTCCTCCACCTCGTCTCGCTGTGAGTGACAGGGAGGAGGCGGACAGCGATTCGGAGAATCTGACCCAACTGGAGAGGAGACGGAGGTCAAGGCCGGAGATGCGTGCGCCCATCTGAGTCAGAAAAACTCTACTCACGCCCGGAGGCCCTGCTGGCGAAGCAGGAAAGAGAAATGAAGGTGTGAAGGGCAGGGAGTCAGCGTGTGAAGGGGTTGGGATAGCCAAAATGCGACAGAACAGGAAGTCGTAGAACAGCAAGCGCATCTCTCCACGCGGCCGACCACCCGAACCCAGAACCCCACCGGCAGGCAGACAGCTGAGAGGGCGGAGCGGGCTGCGGGCGCTTCCCCAACTCCGCTGCGCGGTCAGAACTGGGTCGTCTCACCAGCGTTACCAATGGGCCACGTCTCTCTCTCAGAATAAACCCGTTTCCACAGACTCTACGTTTCTGCCCGGCCGCCACCTGGCCAGCCTCACCGGTGGCTGACGGGGCCCGGCGATTTCTTTCCAGAGGGTCACGAAGCAAATCGGAAAAAGCGAGACATTCTTTGAAGTTCTGCAACGTGAAGCTGGGAGCCAGAGGACGATGTCACGAAGCCAGGCGGGGCGGGGCTGAGCAAGGCAAGGCACCCTTAATGGAGGGTCCGGGCAGCGGGCTCTGAACACACGCGGCTTTGTAATCCACCTGCTCAGCCACTTCCCCCACGGCCGCCCCGGGAGAGGGCTCGGGGAGCCAGGACTGCCTGTGCTGTAACGGATTCATCCTATTTGTAACTGAGGTAGAACCGAGCCCTGTGTCTCCATCGGAGAACGCTTTTCACTCAGTCGCTTTGCAAGTGCTTAGGCATCTGACATGTTCTGTCGCTGATGAAAACACTTCAACAGACGACCTCAGAATCATCGCTCTTCTTCGTTTTTATGCCTCATCAGCTGCGGATCTTATTAGCAACCGATCAAGGGCAAAACGGCATGGCTCTTTTAAAATAACTCATCGCCCCCTGGTAGAGGTTTCATGATAAATATTAGGGGCCCAGTGCACGAATTCGTGCACCTGGAGGCTGCGGTGGGCACAGGGTGGGTCTTGGCACACTCTCCACACCCCCCGTATGGCCCTTCGCACCACAGCCTCAGTCCTGGGAAACTGAAAACATGGTCTTTACCTGTCTCTGAAATTTTACACACTCGGATGTACCAAGTGCCATCCACAAGTTCAGTTCTGTATTTCAATCGGTATTTGTGCTCACATAACTTTGTGTGCGTGTCCCATCTTTTCTAAGAGGACAGACCCTTTCGGAGGCTCCTGGGAAAAGTTTTTATGTCACATTTTTCCTGAGACAATCCAGTGTTTCCACAAAGTGCCCTTTACCATCCTGCTTTGGCTTAGACCGAGAATTGAAAAGATAGGCATTGCATATTTGATGTAAACATCCATAAGTTTCAAAAGAATTGACTTAGAACCACTAGCTGAAAAAGTCTAATGCATAGCATAGGGAATATAGTCAGTAATAAAAGGATCATATATAAAAGGCTACTATGCAAATTGACCCTAATGGCTGAATGACCGGGAACCACTGTTCTCTATGATGTGCACTGCCCACCAGGGGCCAGCTGCTCAATGCAGGAGTTGCCCCCTGGTGGTCAGTGCGCTCCCACAGGGGGAGCACTGCTCAGCCAGAAGCCGGGCTCGTGGCTGGAGAGTGCACAGCATGGCAGGAGCCACCTTTCCCTCCCTCCGCCTTGGCAGTACTAAGGACGTCTGACTGATGGCTTAGGCCCAGGAGCCCTTAGGGGATGTCCACCTTCTAGCTTAGGCCCACTGCCTGAGGGCTCCTGGGCTGCCAGAGGGATGTCTCACTGAGCAGGCCTAAGCTGACAGGTGGACATCCCCTGAGGGGTCCCAGACTCCAAGAGGTCACAGGCTGGGGTGAGAGAACCCCTCTCTCCCTCTGAGTGCACACATTTCATGCACTCGGCCTCTAGTACTGCAATAACTATGTACGGTGCTGGGGGGGAGGGGCGGCGCTGGAAATACCTGGGGAGCACTGAGGAAAATACATGTTGTCCAACCACCGTGCTCTACACCGAAACTAACACAAAATAGCATGGAATGAAAACTGTGACTGAAAATATTGGAATGAATTGACTTCGAAGTCGAATGCCCTAGAGACACATATACTTTAAAGTTCTCCTTCTGTAAGTTCCAAAATAGTTTTGATTTCTATGGAGACTTTGTCGGATAAACGACAGGGTATGCTCACCTCCAGGGATGGGCGTCGTCCACGATGTTGGCATGGACTGTGTTGGCATCACTCTCATCGACTGGCTGGCTCCTGGTTGTAGCAGAAGCAGCTGTTCACACACACCCCTCCGAGGCAAGGAAGTTATCATCCCTCTGATGGGCAAAGTCCTTGGACTTCTTCCTCCTGTATCGCCCCGTCCCTGGCAGCTGACAGGGCCCTGCTCCTTCATCCTCCTCCCCCCACCCCCCAGAATCAGTCCTCCCTTCCTACCCCATGCTGGTTCCTCACCTCCAGAGCATCCTTCTTCCCAGGCCTCTTCTACAAGCTTGGTTTTGGACTTTGGGGAAATGTTGAGGAAGGTCCATTTCTTTTGCTCCCTATAATTCCCCTCCCTCCCTCCACCCTTCTTTCCTTAGTTACATCCTTTCTTCCATTTATTCACCTTTAGCTCAGGAACTCTGATGGGAAAAATATTCCCGGGGAGCAGTCCACGTCTCCACAAGGCTGGTCCGGAGGTTAGATAGCAGCTGTGTGCTGAGCGTGCCTTTCCCTCGAACTCTGGTCAGACTTTTAGCCTTTATGTGTGATAGTCCATGGGGCTCAGACATGTTCACGTGAGGCTTCCTTATGGAGACACCGTTTAGGGGGCACCGGGTGAAGGTACTGCGTGGACACGTTCACAATGGGCGTCTGTCGGAGCCAGCCGGCATCGGTCGAGCAGTCCCTGAAAGGGGGGTGAGGCTTACGGAAAAACAGAGATAGAAAGATGGATAGCAATAAAGAGGAAACAAAAGATATGGGATCAGGAGGTCCACAAAGCCCTCTTTAGAACTGTGGCCCCGAGTTTATGTCACTCCACTCTTTTAAACAGTTCTGGTTTACATATCACACAATTCCTTGTTCCCCAATCAACAAAGCTACATTCCATTGATAACATGTTTCCCCAATAAAGCCCTTATCTTAACTAACTTCCTTAGGCTATATGTCCATCCAAGGCGCCACCTAAATCTTTTCCCAAGTGTCCCATAGACATTTGGCTATTTACGATGTTAATGTGCTGGAGGGCAGTGTTGTTTGCTAAACTACAATTGAAGGTAATCATCCTCCTGGGGGGGCAGAGAGCAGACGGGAAGGCCTGTCCTCTCAGGGAACGTTTTGTTCCCCGAGGGCGCTCTCCACAGGCGCCCCTCCCCAGCAGGGTCATTCTGACTACATGGCCAGGGACGCTTGCAGGTTCTAACTTGAGCTCCTCTAGACCCGCCCGCCCGTGGGAGGCTGGTGTTGATAAATAAGACACAGACGTGCACAGTGGCCAGGCCATGAGGACTGCCAGGGCCTCCGAGCGACTGTCTTGGGAGTAATTGGAAGCTGTCGGTCGATTTGAAACCGTCCACTTCAAGGGTTCGCTTGATGGTAAGAGTGCAGCCCTCTGACCCTGTGCTGAGTGGCTGGGAGGCACAGCCAGAGGCAGGGGGATGACTGAGGAGGCTCACACTCTCTAGGGAGCAGGATGGTGGGGAGGGAGCGAAGGCAGGGGGACGGAGCATACCTCAAAGGGAGAATCAGAGAGCCAGGTGGCACGTGGAGGTGCCTGGGTGGTAGGTGGATGCGTTTGTGGCCGTCGGAACAGAGTCCCGTGGAAGAGTGTTGCCTCGTGGTCTGGAGGCCGGTGTCTGCGATCGAGGCTTCGGGGGCTGCTCCTTCCGGGGCCTCTCTCCTTGGCTTGTCAACGGCCATCTTCCTGCGAGGTCACATGGCCTTCCCTCTGTGTACACGCACCTCTGTGTCCAACTTTGTCCGATGTTCAGGGCATCAGTCATTGGATCAGGCCCATCCCAAAGGCTTCTCTGTAACTTAATTACCTTTCAAAAATCCCGAGTCACTTTTCTGGGCACTGAGTGTTAGGGGTTAGGCATGTGACTTGGGGTAGGGGCACACTTCCTCTGTGTGTGTGGGTGGGGAGGGGGCTCATACTCTATGGAGAGAAAGTGAAGCTAACACGCATTTAGTTAGTGTGTAAATTAATTCAGCCGTAAATCCAGAGCTAATGCTCTACCATCACCAGTGATAAGGCGGACGATGCAGTGAGTTTATTAGACCACCTGCAATCGTCCTTCATTAATGGGTCATCTCCGTTAAGAGTTTTTAAAGGTCACGGTAAGGTAGCCTGGCCCTTACCTTGTGCGTGAGGCACTGACGCTGGAAATGTGAGTGGGCTCGGCCATGCCCGGCTACAAAGTGGAAAGTCAGCTTTCCCCCGGGTTTCCCCGGAGAACGCTGAGCTGAGATTTCTGGTGAAAACGCCACTCCCTGCAGGCCACACTGGCCGTCGGTGGGACATGTATTTCAGTCATGTTGGCAAGACGCTTCAGAATGTCTGAAACCAGCCTGTGCCATTCACCGCCGGGGAGTGCGCTACTGCAGGGCAGGCAACCCATGTTCTACACATGGATTCCTCTGGAGCTCCCTGCAGAGTGAGGAGCGGTGCTGCCTGCACCACGCTTGGCACTAGGAATGTGTGTTACCCCTGTGGCCACTGATCCTGGCTTCATGTGTCTGGACCCATGTGACCACTGATCCTGGCTTCATGTGTCTGGACCCACATGGCCACCGATCCTGGTTTCATGTGTCTGGACCCACGTGACCACCGATCCTGGCTTCATGTGTCTGGACCCACATGGCCACCGATCCTGGTTTCATGTGTCTGGACCCACGTGACCACTGATCCTGGCTTCATGTGCCTGTACCCAAATGGCTACCAATCCTGGCTTCATGTGCCTGTACCCACATGGCCACCGATCCTGGCTTCATGTGTCTATACCCACATGGCCACCGATCCTGGCTTCATGTGCCTGTACCCACATGGCTACCAATCCTGGCTACCAGTCACCATGATGCGGGGTGGGAGAGCAGAGGAAGGTTGAGCAGGGCGGGCTGTCCCTCGCTGGCCGAGATGGTGCCAAGAAACTTTGTTCCTAGAACATTTCTATAAATACCTGGTGGGAACCTGCTACAGCAGAGAGTGTGACCTGTGCTGTGAGGTGCCCCTGCCATGGTTACAAGGAGGCTCACGGTGCCAGGTAGGGGCATTACAGGGGGCTCCCCGTGCCAGGCAGGGGCATTACAGGGGGCTCCCCATGCCAGTCAGGGGGCATTACAGTAGGCTCCCCGTGCCAGGCAGGGGCCTGGCTGGTCCTCAGTCTGGAGTGAGCTGAGCTTTGGGAGCAAAGGGTTGGCCGAAAACCTTAATAGCATCGTCTCACATCTACCACGTCCTGCAGTTTTCATGACTCAGCTGTAATTTTATAGAAATGTAGTATTTCCATTATTCCATACGCTTCCATTATGTGTCTATGGGTTTTATATAAGTCTGTAATCTATATCTGCCATCTATCTATCTTTTAGTTATGTCTATCACTTATCTATTTACAGCTGTCATTTGCCATCTACCTGTTTATACCTGTCATCTGTCTGTCACCTGTCATTGCTTTACGTCCGCCCCCTCCGACAGGCTGTGCCTCTCTGAACCGCCGGCATCGGCTCCTATCTGCTAATATCCCGACTCGGGGCTGAGGCCCGAGGTACGGGAGGTCCAGCGCTCGCTGACAGCGCGTCAGGCTATCGCGAAGTATGCAGATGAAATATGTCTTGGGCTTAGGGACAAATGCCAGCGTCTCTGATACAGGCATTGTAAGCGGCAGCTAATGTATGCCGGGTCAGAGAGGGTCTTGTTGACCGCCACCTCTACATTTTCAAACTCTCCCCGGCGGAGGGGAATGCATCATAACGTGTATCGAATCACCCACATTCTCGCGGAATGTGAAAATTAATCAATTTCGCTGTTTTAAACCACAGTTTCTATAAATAGGCACCCTCCTCAGACACCATGCTGGAGAATAGCGTGAAGAACAGACTCATTAGATGAGAGCTAGAAAAAAGTTCATTTCCATTCTCCTTGGCATCTGGCACTGAGCTTACCGCCAACGAATCAATGTTGTGTGGGATGAGGTTTCTGGGATCCCGTCATCATCGATGTCAGTGGGGAGTTGGGGGTGAAGGGAGGATGACCCCCCTGATATTTTTTTTAAATATATTTTATTGCCGAAACCGGTTTGGCTCAGTGGATAGAGCGTCGGCCTGCAGACTCAAGGGTCCCAGGTTGGATTTCCAGTCAAGGGCATGTACCTTGGTTGCAGGCACATCTCCAGTCGGGGGAGTGCAGGAGGCAGCTGATCGATGTTTCTCTTCATCGATGTTTTAGCTTTCTGTTCCTCTCCCTGCCTCTCTGTAAAGAATCAATAATGTATTTAAATAAATATATTTTATTGATTTTTTTTTTTACAGAGAAGAAGGGAGAGGGATAGTTAGAAACATCAATGAGAGAGAAACATCATTCAGCTGCCTCCTGCACACCCCCTACTGCAACCAAGGTACATGCCCCTGACCAGATTCGAACCCAGGACCCTTCAGTCCACAGGCCGGTGCTCTATCCACCGAGCCAAACTGGTTAGGGCACCCTCCCCCCCAACATTTTTAACCAAAATGTTTGTCTAACCTTATACGCACGTTTTAAGGGATAAAGTCTAAAGCTTTCATGTAATTAAGAAAGAGTTTTGCGACTAGAAAAGCAAATTAAAAATAGACACACACGGAGAACAGTAAGTAGCGAACGCGGAGAGAGGCAGATGGCGGGAAGGTTAGCGTTCCTCCGTGTGAAGTCCTGAGGCTGTGCAGACCGTGATGGGCAGGCCCAGCTCAGCACCAGCGACTGCAGTGGTGAGCGCGCTCCTGCGGGTTATGATGAAGCAGTCACTTCCAGGGGCTGAAATTAGAGCAAAATCCATAGTTTTGGGAAAAGCATAGCTACGTCCATTAAAAATGCGTTTGGTTAGCCGATTGTGTCTCATTCTCTTTTACTGTCATCCCCTCCGGCTCTGAGCTGCAGACTTGGGCTAAGTGAGCTGGAAGAAAATGCTCATTTGCATAGTAAGGTCCTGTTATTCTCAGCCGCTTCTCCATCATCTCGGAGTGAGGGTGTGTGTGTGTGGCAGGGGGGGGGGGGGGTGGATCGTTCCTTGTGACATCAGAAACCTCACGTTTCAGAAACCTCACTTTTCCTCTCTACCATTTCCCTCGCACAGCTCGGCCCTTTTTCAGACCCTGATGGACTTTGCTGTAGAGTGTTAGTCCCCCAATGGTTTTCTTGATTTCTGTGTGTGTGTGTGTGTGTGTGTGTGTGTGTGTATGACTCATATTGCCCAGAATTAGATTTTTTTTTTAATTGATCCTCACTGGAGGGAGTTTCTCCATTGGTTGTTGTTAGAGAGAGTGGAAGAGAGGGGGAGAGACAGAAAGAAACATCTATTTGAGAGAGAGAGACCCATGTCGATTGGTGGCCTTCAGCATGCTTACCAGGATCAAGCCTGCAACCAAGGCGTGTGCCCTTGACCGGAATTGAGCCCGGGTCCCTTCCGTGGATAAGCCGACGCTCCAGCCACTGAGCCAACCTTGGGAATGAGATTTTAATGATCCCCACCCTTCCCCCTCCTTTATGGGTGTGTGTTCGCTCTCTCTCTTTTTTTAAGTAGTTCTATTGAAACCTGTGTGGTTTAGCCCGTCCATCCATGAACACAGAATCCGGCCTGCGTCACGTGATTAAAAACAACAGACAACCAAAGCTTGGAGACATTATTTCCCAGCATTTTCTGCTCGGGAGCCTTGTGGGAAATACTGACGACACTGAAACACAGAAACGGACTGTGGACGGTGTCTAGAGCTTTTCCTCCTAACAGGTGGGAGGACAGGTTTCTGGGTGGCCTCTGGCGTTGGTGGGAGACGCGGGGCGGCGTGG
This sequence comes from Antrozous pallidus, assembly GCA_027563665.1. Classification (NCBI taxonomy): domain Eukaryota; kingdom Metazoa; phylum Chordata; class Mammalia; order Chiroptera; family Vespertilionidae; genus Antrozous; species Antrozous pallidus. The sequence goes on along the minus strand of CM050519.1, from coordinate 96,627,779 downwards.
CTGAGGACGGACTGGAAGGCCCGCAGCCTTTCCACCGAGTCGCGTGCACCGGCGTATGGCTCCATTCTCAGGACGCTAAGACCTGGATTGAAGCTGCAGGGCGTCAGGCCTCCCTGGCTCAGGCCTCTCCTCTGGGCCCTGCTTCCCTGATGCCGCCTGGCCCCGTGTCCTGGGAACATACAGTCACACGGAAAAGCCGTGTAAGTGACCCGGTGGTGCCTGTGCAGGGTCCCTGCCTTGGGACGGATAGCTGTGACGCTGGTGACTAAGGAAGGTCCGCTCCCCCATGTGCCTGTCACCTCCCCAGGCTGTGGATTGGGGTCTGATACTCTCAGAGCATCACACACGGTTGAGATAACGGTTCCCTCCTGACAGGCCCCACAGAACGGGGACCCGGCCCAGACCAGGCTGGCTGTGAGCTCCACCCGGCCCCGCTGTCTGTCCCGGATGGCACAGGGAGGCCCTGTGACTTGGAACATCAGGGCAACACTGGCGAGGTGGGTGGGGTGGGCAGGAACTAATGATTAGGGAAACCCAGGTCACACGTGTGTCTGGGCACCCAGGTGTGCAGGCTGATTTATGGGTGGTGTGGCTGGCTCACAGGCCACCGTCACATCCTGTAAGACAGTGCGTGCTGGCTCACGCATCTGTCCGTCACAGGCGGCCATGGCGCCGCCCTGGGCCCCGGTCACCTCGCCCCCGTCAGCCTCTGCACCCCTCCAGCCCTGCACTCCACTTGGGGCCAGAGGACACCCCAGAGACCGGGAGCCCTGCTGAGGCCGGGTTTGCGCCCCGGGGACCGCAGAATCCTCTGCGCGCCTTGTGTTTATTCTTCATACATGTGACCTTGCGAGCTGAGGTGCAGACGGGCGGGACACGGGACTGTCTGTCCATTCCAATCTCTGAGACCCTCACTCTTACAGTGTGTACTTGTGCTGGCGTCCCTTTACTGTATTTTATTTTATTTATTTATCTTACTTTATCTTACTTTATTTTATATTTTATTTATTTTCTTACTTTATTTTATTTTATTTTACTTTATTATTTTACTTTATTTTATAATTTTACTTTATTTTATTTATTTTATATCTTATTTATTACTTTATTTTATATTTTATTTATTTATTTTCTTACTTTATTTTATTTTATTATTTTACTTTACTTTATTTTATATTTTATTTATTTGTTTGTTTGTTTGTTTGTTTGTTTACTTTATTTTATTTGCATTGTGCTCTAAAATTCAAGATCGAGGACTGGATGCGCGGAGTCTGCCTTCTCTCCCGGAAACAGCAGTGGGGGTTTGTTGGGTAGAAACGAGGATCTTGCGCCCAGAAGACAATTCCAGGCATTGTTTTCGCTCATCAGACTCTCGTGATTGCCCTCATCACTGTCATCTCTTCCCGGGAGCTGGGTGTTTGGGCCTTTATTGTCTTCAGGCGCTGCTGGCTCTGTAGACATTTTCTCATTTGCTCCCTCCTCACGGCTGTGAAATTGACGTTTGTAATCAGTCCGGTTGATGAGCCTGCGGCTGGGCAGGGAGAATGCGCGCTGGCCGCTCAGGGCTGGCGAGTTGCTGCTTCCCTCGAGGGCTGGGCGGGTGCTTGGAAGGGACGGGGCAGAGGGTGGAAGAGCGATGGTGAAACAGAGGCATCCTGAAGCCTTCCGTTAGTGACCGCCCCATGGGTGAGAGAAAGGAGGAAGTGAGAGAACACAGGTGATCTTATGGAGCACCCTCCCGGCCCCTCGGCCTGTCGGACCAGGGGGACCGATCCGGGGGCCACACGGTGTTGCTGTGTCTCTCTGCGCACCAAGGGGTGGACAGAGACATGATTCCCCGGAGTCGGACCCCAGGGAGCGGGGAAGGTGGGGTAGCCTCCCTCCAGCTCCATCCCGGGCACACGCTCTCTCTGTCAGGGGTTCTTGCATTGCTGCGGGGGGGCTTCAGTTTAGCGTCAGGGCCCTCCAGTGAAGCTCCGCGATCAGAAACAGACCCCTGTGTGTTTCCGTCTCGGCTGCGTTCTGCTTGTCTGTCTCGCTTTATCTTCTGTTGTGGGAAGTGCACTGGCCGTGCGATCAGCTGCCTCGTGCACACGGGTGGGCGTGCGGTGCAGTGTGATGCCGGGCGCCCTGTGGGTGAGCCCACCGCGGGGTGAAGCCGCCAGGACGGGAGGCCGTGTGCTGCGGGTCCGCGTGGAGGAGGCCCGGAGACAGGGTTGCAGTGGCCAGAGCTCATGCAGGCGTTGGCCAGGGCCACAAGGGGCATGGGGTTGCCAAGCAACAACGAGACTCCCCAGGCCCAGGGCTCTGGAGAGGCCTGCCCCGGGTCCCTGCCGTCAGGCCGCTGTGTCATGTCCCTACAGGTGTCCTAAGGGGGCGGCCGGTGCTCAATGTCTGACCACGCACCGCCCTGGGAGTGAGGCGAGCGGGCAGACACGCGGGCGGCCGGGCTGTGTGCGGGTGCGAGGACTCTGGGGAAGCCTCCCGCATCTCCTCGGGAAGGGCCCCTGAAAGATGACACAGAAGGAGCAGGGAGAGAGAGAGAGCAGGGTACCAGGACACAGACTATATTGAGGCGACCCTTCCCAAGGGAGAAAGAGCTCACGTGCGGGGTAAAGGCGGAGAGACCAGGGGAGGGGAAAAGGGGACCCAGCCGGACCGCCTCCCAGACTGCCTGGGAGAACAGTCCGGGAGAAAAGGTGCCACGTGGTGCACCGAGACACCCTTTTTAAGGCAGGGGTTGGGCCCAGGGCGGAATGGGAAGGGGTGGGACACAGGGCACTCTGGCATGTGATTGATTGGTGGCTCAATGTCTCTGAGGCAGATGTCAATTACATCATAACTCCGCCCACCAGTTGGGAAGGGGATACCTATCAGCCCAGGCAGGACCAGGTGGGCTGTCCTCCAGGGATGCAGATAGGGACAGAAGGACATGGGGGCAGTGAGCTGGGAGGACAAGGACTCTGCAGGGACCTCGGGGAAGCACTGTGCCGGGAAAGGCTGAGGCGGCAGCTGGGGGAGTTCTCCTTTCAGAGCAGGGCTCTGAGGTCTGGGAGGAAAACCACAGGGGCGTGTGTGTGTGTGTGTGTGTGTGTGTGTGTGTGTGTGCGCGCGCGTTTTTTTTTTTATTGATGTCAGAGTGGAGGGGAGAGCGAGAGAGAGAAACACCAATGAGGAGGGAATCATTGATCAGCTGCCTCTTGCACACCACCCCCCTTCTCCACCTTCCTCCGCCCCTGGGGTTCGAGCCCACAACACAGGCATGTGCCTGACCTGGAATCAAACCCTGACCTCCTGGTCACAGGTGATGGTCTGCCCCTGAGCCACGCCGGCGGGGCGGATTGTGCTTCTTTTATCTGTGTTTTTACTCAGATGCGGAGGTTTATTCAAGACCCAGGGAAGGCAGTGTTTCCGGAGCATGATGGGGGGCGGGTTTGAAGGACAAAGGAACCCGCTGATTGATCCACCGATCGATCGATCGATCGATGCCTTACCCGATTCTAAATGTTTTCGCCTCTATCACCAAAGGGGCTCCCGTTGCCACAGCAAACAGTGGACGACGCGCTGAAGGCGCAGAGCGACGGGGCGGGTGTGAGGTCTCGGGGAGAGAGATGGGGTCACAGGTCAGGCCTGAGTCAGAGCTGGGGTCTTGGGCTGAAGGAGGGAACAGGCGTTGAAGGACGGAGGAAGGGAGTCCAGATTCCTCAGGAAGTGTGACAGGAAGTAGAAGCAGGGGCCAGTTTTGAGACTCTGTGTGTGTGTGTGTGTGTGTGTGTGTGTGTGTGGACGTGGACAAGACTGGTGCTGATGTGAGGGTTCAAGAGAGGAGCAGCGTATGGGAGAGGGAGGGCAGGGAACGGTGATGAGGAAACGCCCAGAGGACAGACAATCGACTCCATTGCCCCTCTCCCTGCTTGTGCTGCTCCGTCTGTGAAGAGAGCCACTAGCTTTGAAAACCTTCACTCACCACCAAGACACAGGTGTGGGGTCCCCCACGCAGCCCCGCAGGGCCCGCCTCTCTGCTGTCCCTCCCCAGGCGGTGGGCCAGGCCTGCTTCTCATCTTGCACACAGACGTCGGCGCAGCGCCCCACGGAACGCCCCTCTGGTCCACGCGATGCCCCTTGCGGACACCTGGGCGGGCCGTATCCACCTCCGTCTCCCTAGCCCAGGGCTCAGCAAACCGCTTTGTTGACCAACGAGTTTGCCGACCTCTTCCCTACCCCGATTTGGAGCGTGTGCCCACTGGCTGTGCAGTGAGTCCTGTGGAGTCTGAGTTCTCGTCTCATGGAAAACTCTGGAGCGATTTTCACTTCTCTCCAGGTCAGGCTGGCTCCTAGCACAGGCTCTGTCCCCTGGCTAGTTCCTGAGGACTTCCTGGCTATGAGTGAAGGCTGGAAGGGCGGGACCCAGGGTGTGGCTTAGACCTTAGCAGAGCCTATTTGTCATGATGCCCTCCCCCTATAAGAAAGGGTTGGGGTTGTAAGAGTGTCTAAAGACAGAGACCCTGCAGGTGAAGTGCTGCTGAGTGAACAGAATTTAGGGGACCGCCTGCGGGGAGGAAGACTGCTCAGGACCCATAGAGGAAGTGGGCATGTCACGACCCGTCACCTCTTCTGCCCTTTCTCCCATCTTGGCGGCCCCATCAGTTGACTTGGGAGTCCAGGTTCTTGGTGGCTGACATCACAGGGGAGCATCTGCCTAAAAATCAAGCACGAAACCCAGAAATGAGGTCCCCCAAGACACGGCGCATGCCCCACATTCCCGTCTGTGACCCTGAGCAAGGGATGGAGGAGCTGATGGAAAACTAAATTCTGTAGAACGAAAAAAGGCGCGAAGATGAGGAGTACTGGGCGCTGTGTCATTTCTTGGTCTGATCCTGCACAAAAGGCTCTGTTGTTTTCGGAATCTCTTGCCTCTGTGCTGAAAGGCCATCGCCTGGGAGACCCACTGTGTGCGTTTTAATACAATTAGGTTCCATTCGCAGCAGCACGGGGAGGGAGTTGTGCTGGAATGAGCTTCGTTCTGCCATGGGAGACGAGTCCTTCTAACCTGTGGGTGGGCGTGTGTGCGGCCTGACCCTGGAGGCCTGCTCAGCTGCGCCTCTGCCGTCGAGGTCTTCCGTTTGGCAGCACGCTCAGCACACACCGTGTGCCCCAGCCAGCGGTCCCTGGGCACCGAGGGGCACTGCTCTGTGGCATGCGGTCCCATCCGATTTGCAGTTGTCCCAAACTGCAATTCGAGTGTACCTCCACATTTTGCCTTTTTTTCTTCCAAAATTTCACCCGATGAACTCCCATGGGAGGGGACGCCGTCCCACGCCCCTGGAGCAGCACTCGTACAAAGCAACACACCCAGCCGAAACCGGTTTGGCTCAGTGGATGGAGCCTCGGCCTGCAGACGGAGGGGTCCCGGGTTCGATTCCGGTCACGGGCCTGTGCCTTGGTTGCGGGCACATCCCCAGTAGGGGATGTGCAGGCGGCAGCTAATCGATGTTTCTCTCTCATCGATGTTTCTGGCTTTCTATCCCTCTCCCTTCCTCTCTGTAAAACAATCAATAAAATATATTTTTTTAAAAAAAGCAACACACCAGGTGGGAGTCAGGCTAAAGGGAAGGCTGGCGTTTACCCAGAGCCACTCCTTTGATTCCTTTTCCGTATTTTAATCTTGTGTCCAGTGGGCTTGCTCCTTACTAAGGACCCCGGGCTCCCTGTATGAAGTGCCTCTGCTCCCCCAAATAAGTTCACCAACGTGTGTGTTCCTGGGTCACGTCGTGTGGGATACTCTTCTCCTTCACTCTGTCTGCGGCTGAGAACGGGACTCACCAGGCGTCATTATTACAACCTGGGTTGGTGGGGGTGGGGGGTGGGGGGGTTACTCTTTCTCAATCAGCAGTTGTCATGGCAACCACTTCTAAGGAGAAGGAGGGTGCTGAGCATCCATTCAGACATCTTCTCACGGGCGCCTGGCTCACTCTTGCGACGGCATGTGGCCTGGGCATCGCTCCTGGTCTCCTTCTATAAATGAGGCCGATAGAAATGAGTGACCCGGGGCCCCTGGGCTTTAGAAGACACGCTCGAGGAACCCCGTGCTCGGTCCCAGGGCAGACAACAGGGGCGTGTCCTGCCCGGCCATTTCCCAAGAGAGCTCACGTGTCCGATCAGCACGACGGACCTGCTGAGCATGTGCTGTGCCCAGAGATACCGTGAGGAGCACAGGAGAGAGAAACGAGTGAACGGGCGCTTACAGCATGGGGCTCGGTGAGGGAGTGGTGCAGCTTCAATTCTGTATCTTCTTAAATGTGCTGGAAAGACTTCAGATTTCCTATCAGTGCTAGGTTCTCCACAAAGCTGAGAGGAAGGTTGTGGGGGCGGGGGTCTCTCTTCTCGCCACGTCCAGCATGGAAAGAAGAGGGGGTCCAGTCTCTGAGCAGAGGGGCTGGGGGTTGAGAAATAATAGAAAAGAGTAGAGGACACAGAAGTAGAAATAAAAGCTGGGGCTGGGTGGAATCTCTGCTCTCTGATGGAGAGACGGGGGAATCCCAACCCAAACGCGGCGTGTTTATTTTTACTAAAATAAAAAGGGGGGTTTACATTAAAAAAAAACAAAAAACTTAAAATCAAAGAAGCTTAAGTGGGCCCAGGCCCTATGCATTCCCTCATTCCCTGGGCTTGGCTGAATCTACATTTCAAGGCCCTCCCCCACACCTGGGGCAAAGTTAACAGTCAGTACTGATCACACATCCAGCCTTCTTGGTGGATGTGTTTCCAAGAGGCGGCTCTGCCTGGCGCCTCGGATTCAGCTGACACTGATTTAAAGAATGCTCAGGTACCTTCCTGTACAGAAGGTGTATAGATTTCCCGTGTAGCACCCCCCGTCCATGCATGGCTTCCCTCACAATCAACACCCCAGCAGAAGGGACATTTGTGATGGTCACTGCACCTGGAGGCAGACCCCATCAGAGCCCAGGCCTGTATTTACATCAATTGGACTCTCGGTGCCGTACATTCGAATCCAGTGGTCGGCAAACTCATGAGTCCACGGAGCCAAACATCAACAGCACAACGTTGGACATTTCTTTGGAGAGCCACATTTTTTAAACTTAAACTTCTTCTAACGCCACTTCTTCAACATAGACTCGCCCAGGCCGTGGTATTGTGTGGAAGAGCCACACGCAAGGGGCCACAGAGTCGCACGTGGCTCGCGAGCCGCCGTTTGCCGGCCACGCTTCTATGCGATTGAAAATACCCGAGACGCGTGTCCCTCCTTGAGGATCACAGAGAGGGTTGCACTGCCTACCTGTTCTCTGGGAGCTGCCTCTTTAGTCCTCCCCCATCCAACCCAGACAGCCCCCGATCTGTCACTGCCGCCACCGTCTGCTTTGGCCGGTGCCACAGAGCAGAATCCTGGTGTCGTCTCTGTCCCTGAGCCACATGCACGGAAGGTTCCTCCATTCAGTTCGCCGCTCAGGAGCGCGTTTCCTTTCGGCGGAACGAAGCCATTGTCTGGGGCTGCTGGCGAAGGCAGGTCACTGGGTGCTCCCAGGCCCAGAGTTACGAGGCAGCTGATGCCACGCTCCGGGGCGGACTCCTGTATGGATACGGGTTTTCGCTTCCTTTGCTAAACACCAAAGAGGTGGCCCTGCCCGGTGTAGCTCCGTGGATAGAGCATCGGCCTGCGGACTGAAAGGTCCCAGGTTTGATTCCGGTCAAGGGCATGTACCCTGGTTGTGGGGACATCCCCGGCCGGTGAAGGGTGTGCAGGAGGCCGCAGATCGACGTTTCTCTCTCATCCGTGTTTCTAACTCTCTATCCCTCCCCCTTTCTCTCTGTAAAAAATCAATAACATATATTAAAAAAAAAAAATGAAACAAGACCAAGGAAGTGATGGATGGCAGGCACTCACTTCCTGTTGGGGTAACGAGGGAACACACCCTTCGGAATAACGAATTTATTATTTCAATGCCCTCGGTTAATGAAAGGTAAAGATGGCGGATGGACAAATGGTCACCAGATATGCAACCTTGGTCCATGGCTTTGGATCGACATATTGGCTCTTGCGTATAAACTTTCAATGGGGAGGCCCTTTCTCTGCAATTATGGACGAAACTGAAATAACTCCAAACTCCCCGGCCTGCCGGGGACACTGGATGGATTGCTCGCCGGGCACACTTGGTACCACGGGGTCTGTCACAGATGGTGGGTCAGAGGTCACCCCGGGACACACAGGCCCGCCCCCTCAGTGCAGGGAACCCACACAGCGTGCTCATCGCGTGCCCAGACGGGCGCATGTGGGGAATGGCACTGCGTCTCGGGGCCTTGGTCTGCGTTGGGCCCTTTGCTGAATAACTGTCTCAGCAAAGCCTTCAAAAGTGTCCGACAACTTTACACGGCCCTCCACGCAGGAGAAAAGCTGCTTTTTCATGATACAGACCAGTCGTCGGCAAACCGCGGCTCGCGAGCCACAGGCGGCTCCTGGGCCCCTTGAGTATGCTAACGCCACTTCTTCAAAATAGACTCACCCGGGCCGAACACGGACTTCCGCGTGTGGGCCACGAGGTTTCAGTCTCACTGCACGTGCGCACCCACACGTGGTATTTGGTGGAAAGCCAGACGCGAGGGGCCACAGAGCCGCATGTGGCTTGAGAGCCGCAGTTTGCCGACCACGGATATAGAGGCTCCGGCCTTAACATAGGATGGGAAAGTCTAACCCTAGTAACATGAACATTTTTTTTTTGTATAATCCTCTGTCATTTCTATTTAATTTCTCAGTTCAAATTCAAGGGCAGTCCATAAAAATCCTACGCACTTGTTGGCTTTAAATAACTCATTTACCTTTCTAAGCGTCGTGTTAAATACAACACTTAACTTTCCCTACGACATTTGTGTTTACCTTGGGGAAATTAAAAGCTCATTAATTTATATTGTGTAGGATAAAGGACCGCTTTTATGTAAATAGGGCTTAATTTAATTAGTAACATATTATGCAAATATATGCAGATTACACCTTACGTATTTACATAATGGGAAAGTTAAAGTTTTCTGTTTATTTGTTGATGTGCGCTTGGCGACAGTGGATACGGCTTGCATAACTTATGGCTGGGGTTGGTTGGGGAGGCAAGGGCATTTCGGTTCACTATGGGGTTAACACGTTCGCAGGGGACTCACTCACACTGGGGGCAAGGGACACACAGGGACCTTGTCCACAGCATTTCCAGTTGTTCTGAGGGGCAGCCTCGTCCGCATCCCCCCCTCCCTCCCAGAAGGGGCGAGAAGGAGAGCCAGGAGCCGAAGGAACATCTGCAGAGGAAACCCGTGTTTCGAAAGGTCAGGGTGAAGGTGCCGGGCTCACTGAGGAAGAGCTTCCGATGCCCCAAAGGCTGGGAGCCACATAAGCAGACAGGTGGCTGTTGGAGAAGGCCTCTCGGGCACTCAGGGGGAAGCTGGGGTGCTGGCGGAGGGGTAGAGGCGTGTGCTTTGAGGCGTCTGGTTAAAGGAAAGCCCCTGGAAAAGGTAACAAGGGGTTTATCACTGGACTTTAACCACGACGGGGTTACAGTCATTGTGTGATGGTTTCCAGCCCATTCTCTTATAGCCCCTGAAGGGTTCGTGCTAATGAGGAGCAGGGTTGGAAAGAGAATCGGACTGAAAAACTAATTTCCCAGCATCGTCTCCTCATTTGACTGGTCGACTGTACTTCCCGAACCTCCAGGAACTCTGTCTCAGGACCATTTCACCAAGCCTGGGGCTGGTGGCGGAGACCAGTTCTCCTGGGGGAGAAGGCGGTGGAGAAGCGGGAATGTACAGGAGGCTGGGGGCAGGCAGGGCCAGGGCCTGTCTCTTCCCAGAAATCAGCCCCATGGCCCCGGACAGAGGGATCCCTGCATGGTGCTTCCAGTCACTGGAGCAGAGGGTGTGTGTGTTCCCCCCAGCCCCCGTAGAAGGGCTGGGGCGCTGGCAGGAGATCCCGCTGAGCCAGGAGGCGTGGAAGTGCCTTCTCCCGGGGAAGCCTTTCTGGTGGGACAGGCAGGTCCCGAGGGGTTCAGCTTCTCAGGCGGACGAGCGGGGAGCTTGGAAACAGTCCTCGCCCTGGGAACCACGAGGAGTGTCAGGGGTGGAGGGTTCGCCCGGAGGCAGGGGTGTCTGGCAGTGGGCACAGACCCTCCTGGGGGCGCCCCCAGGGTCTTTCCAAACCCACACGGCCGGGGCCGCCAAGCCTGACGTGGTCGGGTCCGTCCTCCTTTCCCCAAGAACAGGCTCCCGTGGGGAAGGCGCCCCCTCCAGGAGGGTGCCCGCTGTGTCTGCGGGCTGTGGGCAGGCGACAGGCCGACACCCACGTGCCGCACGGAGAAGCCGGTGCTTCCTTTGGAGCTTGGTGTGTCAAAATTTGCAAAAAAAACCAAGCATAACTCGGGGTGGTGTGTCACTTCGAGGAAAAAAAGCCATAACTCTGCGATATTTATAGTTTAAATAACAAAAATGTGTAATTGTAACATATAACTGTATTAATTAATTAATTTATTTATTTTTTAATACATTATCCTTGTCTTTAGCTTTTCCAGTTTATTATTTTTTTATATTTTATTGATTTTTCACAGAGAGGAAGAGAGAGGGATAGAAAGTCAGAAACATCGATGGGAGAGAAACATCGATCAGCTGCCTCTTGCATGCCCCCTACTGGGGATGAGCCCGCAGCCAAGGTCCATGCCCTTGACCGGAATCGAACCTGGGACCTCTCAGTCCGCAGGCCGATGCTCTCTCCACTGAGCCAAACCGGCTTCGGCTATAACTGTATTTAATAAACCAAAAAATAATTATCTGACTTAGCTGTTTAGTGACGTCTTTGTTCATCTGTCAGTTCTTTTGTTGGTCTTGATATTATTGAACTTGTGTGGGGTGCCGTGAGCTAAGATAAGCGAGGGGGGTGTATGCGACCGCATGCGGCTGCGTGTCATCGAAAATGGCTACGTGTGTCAGTGCTGACACGCATGTCATAGGTTCGCCATCACGGTTGTAGGGTCTGCAAGGAGCCGGGTGCCGGGACCCTGCGTCTTCCCTCGGCCGTGGGGTCCTGTGTGTTTCTTCTCTTCCCACCAGGGGTGGTGCGTTCTCAGGACACATTTATGACGTAGTCCCCCCGAGCCACACATCACCGGCGGCCAAAAGCACCCCCTGGCTTGTCTGGTTTGGGTTTGCAGTAGGAAGGAAACAGGCACACTATCCCCATGAACGTAGGAATTCAGAAGTGCCCTGAAGTGAATTGGTTTTATGTCTAAAAACGTTTCCTCCATGAACACTTTTCAGAATTCAGCGATGGAATGAGTCCAGCTACAAGCAAACATTTACTGAATCAGAAATGCGTTGTGACCTTGTTAACCCTAACTCATTATTTTATTTTGTTTGTAAACTAATCGGGTCCTCATTTTGGTCCCTGAGCAATAGTGCAAAACTAGTGCCTGTGAGGAGAATAGCTAGGACCGTGGTCGGCAAACTGTGGCTCGAGAGCCACGTGCGCTTCTTTGGCCCCTGGAGTGTGGCTCTTCCACAAAATACCACGGCCTGGGCGAGTCTATGTTGAAGAAGTGGCGTAAGAAGAAGCTTAAGTTTAAAAAATGTGGCTCTCCAAAGAAATTTCAGTCGCTGTCCTGTTGATAGTTGGCTCTGTTGGCTAATGAGTTTGCAGACCACTGAGCTAGGACATCCATCCTCCCTAACAAGTCCTATGTTATCATCCACATAAGAAACGTGTTCTTAATTTTTTTATTCATTGTTTTAATAGTACACGTTTTTTATATGTTTTTATTCATTTCAGAGAGACGGAGGGGAGAGGGGGAGAGAGAGAAACAGTGATGATGAGAGGGAATCATGGATCGGCTGCCTCCTGCACGCCCCCCACTGGGGATGGAGCCCACAGCCTAGGCCTGTGCCCTAATGGGGTCTCAAACTATGAGCTCCTGGTTCCTAGGCTGCTTCAGGGCAAGAACCGTGTTCTTTAAACATCTGGCAGATAGCAGTGAATGATAACCCACTGCTCCATGCTTTCTAATATGTGTGGGTTGATTTTTTAAGAAAATTCCCTTCCAAAACTGTATCAGGAAGCAAGAGCGCAACCCGATGAAGAGGTCCCTGTAGCTCATCCCTCCAGTCCTGACCAAACCATCGATCAGGGACCCTCTTCAAGTTCCGGCGTCCGGGCGTCAGGCATGGGTGCAGGCCCCAGACTGGTGTTCCAGGTCGGCCGGCGTTGGGAGGGTGTGGGCAGGGACCGGAGAGGCCTCGGAGCTGCCATAATGAACTGGAGATACTCGTGGCCTCTGTGCGTGTGTCCCACTTCGGAGCCTCCTGTCCTTGTCCTGGAGAAGCACACGCATGCAGCCGAGACGCGGGTGTTAGTTAAAGAGGAAAGAGGTGGCGAGCCTGACACCCAGGAGTTTATTCTGCATGCAGAGCAGATCACGGCCTGGCTCAAGGATTTTTCCCACGAACAGCACTACCTGGCTGCGTTCAGCGATTGTCCACAGGCGTCAGGTGATGAGATGATGTTAATGAGATAATGGTGAGGAGATGATGGTGAGGAGATGATGTGGATGAGATGATGGTGAGGAGATGATGTGGTTGATATGATGTGGAGGAGATGATGTGGGTGAGATGATGTGGATGAGATGATGGTGAGGAGATGATGTGGATGAGATGATGGTGAGGAGATGATGTGGATCAGATGATGTGGATGAGATGATGTGGATGAGATGATGGTGAGGAGATGATGTGGATGAGATGATGGTGAGGGGATGATGTGGATGAGATGATGGTGAGGAGATGATGGTGAGGAGATGATGTGGATGAGATGATGGTGAGGAGATGATGTGGATGAGATGATGTGGATGAGATGATGGTGAGGAGGTGATGTGGATGAGATGATGTGGATGAGATGATGGTGAGGAGATGATGTGGATGAGATGATGTGGATGAGATGATGGTGAGGAGATGATGTGGATGAGATGATGTGGATGAGATGATGGTGAGGAGATGATGTGGATGAGATGATGGTGAGGAGATGATGGTGAGGAGATGATGTGGATGAGATGATGGTGAGGAGATGATGTGGATGAGATGATGTGGATGAGATGATGGTGAGGAGGTGATGTGGATCAGATGATGTGGATGAGATGATGGTGAGGAGATGATGTGGATCAGATGATGTGGATGAGATGATGGTGAGGAGATGATGTGGATCAGATGATGTGGATGAGATGATGGTGAGGAGATGATGTGGATAAGATGATGGTGAGGAGATGATGTGGATCAGATGATGTGGATGAGATGATGGTGAGGAGATGATCTGGATCAGATGATGTGGATGAGATGATGGTGAGGAGATGATGTGGATGAGATGATGGTGAGGAGATGATGTGGATGAGATGATGGTGAGGAGATGATGTGGATGAGATGATGGTGAGGAGATGATGTGGTTGAGATGATGGTAAGGAGATGATGTGGATGAGATGATGCTAATGAGATGATGTGGATGAGATGATGTGGATGAGATGATGTGGATGAGATGATGTGGATGAGATGATGGTGAGGAGTTGATGTGGATGAGATGATGATGAAGAGATGATATGGAAGAGATGATGTGGATGAGATGATGTGGATGAGATGATAGTGAGGAGTTGATGTGGATGAGATGATGATGAAGAGATGATATGGAGGAGATGATGTGGATAAGATGATGGTGAGGAGATGATGTGGATAAGATGATGGTGAGGGGATGATGTGGATCAGATGATGTGGATGAGATGATGGTGAGGAGATGATGTGGTTGAGATGATGGTAAGGAGATGATGTGGATGAGATGATGCTGATGAGATGATGTGGATGAGATGATGTGGATGAGATGATGTGGATGAGATGATGGTGAGGAGATGATGCTGATGAGATGATGGTGAGGAGATGATGTGGATGAGATGATGTGGATGAGATGATGGTGAGGAGTTGATGTGGATGAGATGATGTGGATGAGATGATGGTGAGGAGTTGATGTGGATGAGATGATGTGGATGAGATGATGGTGAGGAGGTGATGTGGATGAGATGATGGTAAGGAGATGATATTGAGGAGATGATGTGGATGAGATGATGTTTTGACTCCTGGTGGGTCAGTCTGACCCTGCTTATCAGTTCTGCTTGCTGGATTCACAGCTGAGTCATCTCCTCAATTGCTTTGCACAGGCCTTGCAAAGGAAACTTAAGAAAAACTTAACCCCAATTTACATGTAAGAAATATAACCCCCTGTTCACATAAGTACATGTGTGTTCTAAGATCTAAAATAATATGACTGCTCTTGAGATTAAGTCAGGTGCTCTGTCCAGAAGGTTATAGGTCCCCCCCATCATGAACAAATTCACTTCCATAGTCTGCCGCCCGGGTGCCTGCATGGGCAGGTTTGTTTGAGGGATCTCTCGGGTGTGGATAAACTGCTTTCTTGTTGTGTCTTCACATGGCAGAAAGAGAGAACTTTCTCGTAGGGGCTGTTCATAAGGCCACTATTCCCTTTCCCAGCACTCCATCTTCATGACCTAACCACATCCCTAGCTCCCCTTACAGTGTCATCTACCAATTTTACTTCACAAAATGAGTACATACATACATATACATACATACACACATACATAAAACCACAGAAGGAAAACAAAAATCCCTGCATTGGGCCTGGCCTCCCCTTACCCTGGCCATGTTGCCGCCTGCCATTGAACCGCTAGAGAGAGAACCCGGGCTTTTAACTGCATTCGCTTCTTCTCATAACTCACAGGGCCTCCCTGGTGTTATCCGTGCCACGCAAAGCAAGGTGGGATGGGATCACTTCCTGGCCACCCAAAGGACGGAGGGAGCTTCCGTGGACCAGCTCTGCTAGTTTGCCACGAGGAGATCTGTCAAGCTTTCCCTGATTAACGCTCCTTTTTCTGGCAGGCAGTCGTTCATTAAAGTAAAACACACCCACAAACATCTTCAGGGCCTGGCCTCAGACTGGCCG
Organism: Antrozous pallidus; assembly: GCA_027563665.1. Classification (NCBI taxonomy): domain Eukaryota; kingdom Metazoa; phylum Chordata; class Mammalia; order Chiroptera; family Vespertilionidae; genus Antrozous; species Antrozous pallidus. Next base: position 96,612,754 of record CM050519.1, on the reverse strand, counting down.
GTGGCCTCATTGCTTTGACAGCCACGAGGACACTTGGATGACAGTCGGCCTGTCGGGAAGACAGAACTCGTAGGCAAGGCCCCTCCTCGGGGCGTCCACATCCTGTCTGGAGCCAGCGTTAAAGCAGACCTCACCAGGCCACGTAGAGAGACTGACTGCATCCATCACTCACATCGCCGGCAATGGCTTCGAACCGGGGACGGGGCACTGCCTGTCCACCTTCCGTCTACCTGCTCACGGAACGGCACTGAACACACTCCCACACGTCCCTCCCCCACACCACGTCTGTCACCGGGCAGCGTCCCACCAGGGAGGGTGCGTGTCCCGTTCCGGGTGGCCACCCCGCTAGCTCAGGGTCCGTGGCCGCCTGGCAATGGCCTGGGGGGACTCCGCACTGTCCCACAGTGAGCGCCTCCCCTGGAGGGTGTGCGGGACGTGCTCCAAACTTCTGGCCCCCGCCGTGAGACCGGACGCGTGACACAGAGACCGTGGGCACACCACCTCCGGGGAGGGGGGCACTGAAACGGAAGCGGAGCGAGCCAGCAAACACGGGCCGGTTGAGAATATGATCTCCCGGCAGGAGGCACGGCACCTCGGTTTCCTAAAGTATCGGTAGGAAGACGTACCCCTGAAATACGGAAACACTAAAAGTACTCCATTTCACATGCAAGATTCTGTGTGAAAAAAATTACCACCCAATCAACCGAAGGACTTGTAGGCATGCATATGAGCACAACCAATGAATGAAAGACACTGGGGCGGGGAGGGGGGCAGGTGTGCTGGGGGATAAGGGAGGCTGGGGGGAGGATAATGGGGGTGGGAAAGGAAAACATATGTACTACTATAAAATATAAGTTATACTGCAAAAAAAATCAATAAAATATATTAAAAGTATTAAAAACAAATTTACATGACAATAAAAAAAATATCACCCAACTCTCTTATGATGACAGATACAGGTTGTTCATTTATGGCTCAGTGAGGTAATAAATTGAAATGTGTAGGAAAATAATTAAGAGGAGAAGGTGAAGGTACCATGCGAATTACCAGAAAGGGGAGAATATGAAATTGAACTGCCCCGGAGACGCGTAAGCTGGGTTTAAACTCATGACGGCATTTTCCGTGTCAATTACTCGAACGCTCGTTTTTCTGGCAGGCAGTCATTCATTACAAACTTACTTTCCCTCCGCCCTCAGGGTGGACAGCATTTCCTGAAATAGCACTACTTTTTCCCACCCAGAGGCGGAAGAGGGACCGAGGAGCCTGGAGATAGGAGGGTGATGGCGGCCAGGGAGCGGGCAAGGTCGTCCGCAAGGACGCGCTATTTCCGGAGGCAGGTGCCAGTCAGAGTGGCAGGCGCACAGCTGGGCTCAATTAGGCACCGCCTGAGGCCCCCCCCCAGGGGACAGCTGGGGGCTCCGGGAGGGTCACTGCCCGGGGGCAGAGAAGGAAGAGCACACTCGGGAGTCAGGAGGCAGAAGCGTTCCACTTGGTGACAGGATCCGCTGTCCAGAGACAAATACCCCTGGAACGTGGACGAGCTAGAAATACTCCACTTCACGTACAGATGCCATGTTAAAATGAATATCCAACTCCTTATTAGGACAGAGTTAGACATCGGTTGCTCATTTATGATCCGATTACATAATAAGCTGAAATGTGCAGGGACCTAATTAAGGGAATAAGGTGAAGGGAAAATGCGACTACCTGAGGGTGGAGAATATGACACTGAACTGCCCTTGGAAACGTGTCCAGGGGTTTTTAAAAGGCATGGTAGCATTTTGGGGAAGTTTGTTATGTTTTGAGCTGTTGACTTTGGTTGATGGCGGGTGCCCATGTACACACGGTAATAATAGTGGAAACTCAAATTAAACTGTAAATAGTGGAAACTCAAATTAAACAGTTATTGTTAAGACTTGGGCTTTGGCTCAGTGGGTAGAGCATCATCGGCCTGCAGACGGAAGGGTCTCAGGTTCAATTCCAGTCAAGGGCATGTACCTTGGTTATGGGCACATCCCCAGTGGGGGGTGTGCAGTAGGCAGCTGATTAATGTTTCTCTCTCATCGATGTTTCTAACCCTCTATCCCTCTCCCTTCCTCTCTGTAAACAATCAATAAAATATATTTAAAAAATAAAAGAATCAGGCGTCGCTGAGGGCCACCTCTGACGATGATATAAATCATGGTGGCGCACTGGCATGGGCTGATGGGCTTTTACGCAGGGGCATGCCTACCGAGAGTCCTGCCCTGAGCAGATGCGACCTGAGCACCCGCCCAGATGGCCAGACATCCCTCCTGGGATAGGTGCACCTCCTGTGTGCAGCTGGGCACCTCGGGGAGCTTTCCCGATGGCACTGACTCGTCACTAAGACGAGGTGGTGGTTTCAACCACAGATTGTCTTCTTCCTCCGATTTGCAGAGGGGGAGGGCTGCGTTCCGGGCTGCAGTGGGTGCAGGTTCTCACCACGGGAGTCCTGGCCTGGCCCTCACCAGGAGCCACTGTGCATGTGGGAGACATCCCAGTCAGTGCGGCTCAGAGGGCGCCAGATGGCTCCTCCCGTTCACCCGGCTCAGGATGCAGAGTGAGGGAGCTGACATCTCATGGACCTTCCATCGCCACAAGCAGTAAGCGGGCGAGAGCTTGTGGGAGGACTTACAGCAAAGCAGGTGCACTCTGCAGGCTGCGTTTTCCCAGTGGCCTGGGTGGAGCATAGGTGGGCGTGGCCTGACTAGAGCACTGGGTGGGCATGGCCTGGGTGGAGAGCAGGGTGGGCGTGGCCTGGGTGGAGCACTGGGTGGGCGTGGCCTGGGTGGAGAGCAGGGTGGGTGTGGCCTGGGTGGAGAGCAGGGTGGGCGTGGCCTGGGTGGAGAGCAGGGTGGGCGGGACCTGGGTGGAGAGCAGGGTGGGTGGGATCTGGGTGGAGAGCAGGGTGGGCGTGGCCTGGGTGGAGAGCAGGGTGGGCGGGACCTGGGTGGAGATTGGGGTAGGTGTGGCGCACTAAGTAGCTGTAGGCTTGTCCCACAAGCTGAACAGAGTCCGATTAGAAAATGTGCTCTTTATGATACAGGCACCAGGGGACCCGCAAACGATAAGCATGGGCAGATGGTACCTCTCTTCATTTACTTTTTAGCTAATTGTGTTTTGGGGGTTTCTTTTTTACTCTGCTCATTCCTCAGAACTTTTATGTTTAATAAGACTTAAAAGCCTCAGCCTTTACCATTATTAACACCTGAATCGGGGTGAGTCAGTATAAGTAACCCCACATTCTGGGGGCTTGCAAAGGCAGAGGTTGATTTCTCATGGTCTGGCGGCCGGCAGTCCAGGGGGAGGGTGACAGGGGCAGGTTCTGATGGGGACCTCATTTATACAGGGGCTGTGGGGGCCGTGCATGCTCACGGGGGTTGGGGAGCAAGTCCTCTCGTGACCCTGAGGGCACTGACCCCCTTCAGGAAGCTCCTGCTCAGACCTCATCTCATCCTCAGCCCCTTCCCACGGCCCCACCTCCTACCACGGCCACCCCGGGGAGTGGTCTTTCCACAAGCGAATGTCGGAAGGACCCTCACACCCACGTGGTAACCGTCCTCAGTAAACCAGAGAATGTCGAGGCCTATTTCTCCATCGTGTTGTTGGACTTGAAATAGCCCTCTCCCCCATAGAAGAAACAGTCACACATCCTATCTAATAAAACCCTAGTAGGCAAATCAGCTGCACGGCAGAATGACCAGTCCCTCTGTCGCACACTGACCACCAGGAGAAAGCTGCTCAAAGCAAGAGCTGCCCCATAGTGACCAGAAGCCAGGCTCATGGCTGGCAAGCACAGAGTCATGGCAGCGATAAGGATGTCCGACGGATGGCCTACTTATCAGTCAGACATCCCCTGAGGGATGTTGGACTGCGAGAGGGTGCAGGCCAGGCTGAGGGGACACACACACCCCTGCCCACACACACACACACATGCACAAGTTTTGTGCACTGGGCCTCTAGTTTTATGCATTTGTTTGTTTTTGTGGATTTTCAGACAGAGAGGAAGAGGGAGGGAGAGGGAGAGAAACATCCAGGATGAGAGAGAATCATGGACCCACTGCCTCCTGCCCACCCCTTCCTGGGGACCGAGTCTGAAAACCCAGGCACGTGCCCTGATGGGGAATCAAACAGGTGACCTCTGGGTGCCTGGGACAGGGCCCAGCCCACTGGGAAACACCGGCCAGGCGCAGTGACACGGTTTAGAGTGTGAGAGTGCTGTCGTATTTTCTTTCCGAGTACATCCATTGGGAGATAAGGAATCCACATTTAAATTTCTGAAGGAGAGCAGGCAGGCACAAGGGAAGAGCCGCCCGCCTCGATGATTGGTCCTGGGAGTGAAGGGCCAGGGTCGCCACAGGTTCCTGAGAAACGGGACATGCTGGGGACACTCCAAACCCCAAGGAGCAGCAGGGCAAGGAGGCCACTCTGCCCTGACCCTGTCACACCCATAAAACAGGCCGCGAGCTTTCGCACATCTCACAAATCGAGCTAATGCCCCCGGTTCGCTGTGAGGTGCGCCATAAAGGAAGATTAACTCCACTCTCAATGGGGACTAAATGAGTCGCCGTTTCATATTTTACCAATTACCAACATTCTCCAAGGGGAGAATGACATTTGGAGCTATCCTCTGCCGTGTAATGCCGGAGCCACTTTATTTGACCTGTAGCAGGTTTTCCGCTCAAATAATTTACATCAGTAAATGTTAGTGGCCGTGAAGCTCATTTGAGTATTAGAACTAATGAAGACGTTGCCTTCCATCAGTTTGTGTTGGAAAAAGAAACACAGAGGTGATTTCAGAGCGTGAGCCACGAAGGACTCCCGTAACTGGTCTGCATTGGCCCATGGTTTCTCTTCGCACACCGTTCATCTCTATGTGATCTTCATCTCGTGGTGGTGTCACAGCCCTGTCTTTTTGTTAGACCAGTGGCTCTCGACCTTCCTGATGCCGCGACCCTTTCATCCCGTTCCTCATGTGGTGGTGACCCCCCACCATAAAATTATTTTCGTTGCTGCTTCATAACTGTAATTTTGCTACCATTGGGTTAAGGAATCGTAATGTAAATATCTGTGTTTTCCAACGGTCTTAGGCTCTACAGAAGTGCTTCTCATCCTGTGGGTTTCAGCATTAGAAAGGTTGAGAACCACTGTGTTAGTTATTCTAAATCCTTACTCTAGAAATATCAGAATTAAGCCTCATGCACATTTATTTAATGGGCTATGGGAAGGATTTCCAGCCTAGCAATGTGCTATCCTTGCCCACGTTCTCTCCCCCCTCTTCCCTGCTTGGAGTTTTGCAAATGAATTGTAGGTCTGATCATTCTGAAAACCCTTTCAACTCACTGTGGTGCAGTGTTCTCAAAACAGCCGCACTGGGATTACCCCGATGAGTCAAAACAAGCGTGTCTTCTTCTGTGCAATTAGTCCGGTAGGAAAGGAAGAGGCAAATTGTCACACCAAAAAAATCTATCTTTATATATAAAAGGCTAATATACTAAGTGTCCCCTTGGGAGTTTGATCAGGAGAAGGGAGTTCAGTTCAGTCGCTTGCTATGACATGTGGAGTTTGATCGCTCATTGTGATGTGCAATGACCACCAGGGGGTGGTGCAAAACATGGTGGGCGACCAGCAGCAGGGGTGGGTCACTGAGTGGGGGAGGGAAGGAGGAGGCGAGAAGGCGGGGAGGTGGGGAGGCCTGGAACCTGATGGGCCCTTATGGGTGGCCAGGCCTAGGGACCCTACCCGGGCGTGGATTTCGTGCACCAGGCCTCTAGTCTACATATTAAGAGTGTGATCCCTCGACCTGGTGAGGGAGAGAGAGCTGAGAAACTCTGCCTGGGAGAGCCAGGGAGCCATTCCAAATGGTCAGGGCCGAGAACTGCAATGCAAACGATGCCCCTTTGCAGACAAAAACACATGACCTGGGATCTCAAGGTCTTCTTTCCTCCCAAGTTTAACCCGGAAGGGGCTCACCTTATCCTATTAACACAAGGTTCTTCTCATGGGCAGAACAGCAGTTTGAAATGATTTTTAGTTGAGCAATTCCTTCTGATCCCTTAGCCCACATGCGGCTCTCTGGCTCCTTGAGTGTGGCTCTTCCACAAAATACCACGTGCAGGCGTGCACGTACGGTGCGATTGAAACTTTGTGGGCCATGCGCAGAAGCCGGTTTTCGGCTCTCCAAAGAAATTTCAATCGTTGTCCTGTTGATATTTGGCTCTGTTGACTAATCAGTTTGCCAACCACTGCCTTAGCCTCTCCAGGGAAGATGTATTTATCTGTCCTCAAATCGCGTATTTTATGAAGCACCCGGCTTTAGATTCCTGTAATGGACACCCGAGGGTTTTGGGGCAAAATGCCTTTACAGAGGTGAATAGTCATATGCAAAGCGTACTCATCCTGGACGGACAGCCCTGGGAAAGTGAGCTGTGGGTTCCTGGCCGAGTCCAGCATTTTCCGATCAGATGTTAAGCTTTGTAAATCCGCATGCTTCTTTGTTTGAAGCAGGGCGGAGGGCTCAGTCACAGCTTTTTTTACACAGTCACTTCTTTTCTTTTTGCTTGTCATGGGCCCCAAAAGTCCCGGGTCTTCTGCAGGAGGGAGGCGTGGCTGCTCCTGCAACCCCCGCTTCCAGGCCCAGGAGCAGAGCCAGGGTTAGGGTTATCACGGGGACATAGGTGTGGACACCAGATAGCCCAGAAGAGAGGAATCCCTGACCCTCGGTGAGAGGAACGAAGGCCCTTAGTGAAGTGGGGAGGGTTTGTTCATTCTACACGTTCCCTGGAGAGCACCAGCTGCGTCCCACCCTCCGCCTCCCTCCTGCTCATGTCAGATGAACAGCTGGCCTGGGAATCTGAGGCCCAAAACCCTGCTGAACCCTAAACTCCGGGGCTCCCCCAGGCAGAACGAAAGCCCTCCTCCCTGAGAGGCCTGGCGGTCAGAGACCAAACACTGACAGGTGCTGTCAACAGCCTGTTTAGAGACGCAGGGACTGAGAAATGGGGACTGTGATCGTGAACAAAGAGAGTCCTTTTTATGAGAGAAGCGAAGGTGATTGCAGAATAGGGACGGGCCAACCCTTTTCATCTCACGCACACAGACTGAGGACTGGAATTCTGGGGCACGCCGGAAAAGGCATTATATATATTTTTTTTGCGGATCTGACAAAAACAAAATCAGTTTCCTTTTGATTCGCTCACACCAGACGGCTATTGTGTGGGCTGTTTCCATCTTTTATTTGACTGTTGAAGGGAAACGAGGTCGGTGAACCTGACGAGAGAGTCAGGTGCTGCATGTTTTAAAACGTCTCGTCACACACAGGCTGAAAATCTCTTTTCTAGACCAAAATTAACTATTTCCTACTATATCTCAGTTTTTCTTTTTTTTACTGTTTTCAGAAACTTATTTTTTTAACTAGAATTGAATGCACTTTGCTATGTAAATAGTAATTTTATAAACGTATCAATTATATTAAGTATCTAAAAGGTATTATTTTTCTACATAGCTTACTTTTTTCATATGTTATAATAAAATAATTTTAGAGATACTGACATTCCCTTTCATTTGGTGAACAATATCTATTTGTTAATGTATAAGAGAATTAAAGTTACTCTATTATACATAACTGGAGGTCTGGTGCACAAAATTTTTGCACAGGTGTGGGGGGTCCCCTCAGCCCAGCCTGCACCCTCTCGAACCCAGGACCCCTCAGGGGATGTCTGACTGCCGGTTTAGGCCTGATCCCAGGGGTCAGGCCTCAGCTGGCAGTTAGAGACCCCTCTCACAATCCAGGACTGCTGGCTCCTAACTGCTCTCCTGCCTGCCTGCCTGAGTGCCCCTAACTGCCCCCTCTGTCAGCCAGATCACCCCTAACCACCTCTGGCTGCTGACCTGATTGCACCTAACTATCCCTCCTGCTGACTTTGTCTCCCCAAATGCCCCCCCACCAGCCTGGTTGCCCCTAACTGTCCCCCCTCAACCCCCGTAGACCTGGTCAACCCCAACTGCCTCCTGGCCAGCCTGGTCACCCCTTACTGCACCCCTGCTGGCCTGGTGACCCTATCCAACCCACTGTTCAGTCATTCGGTCGTCCCTCACTAACCCCCCTGCTGGCTTGGTCACCCCACGCAGCCTGCTACTCAGTTGTCCTTCTGGTTGCTTCGGTGGTGATGACACCGGGATTTTTATATGTTAGGATATCAACCTATCCTCCTGTACCCATGCAACACAGTTGGATGCAGATATGAAATAATGGCCCTGGCTGGGTAGCTCAGTCGGTTAGATTGTCATCTCCACAAGCCAGACTTGTGGTTCACACTCTGGTGAGGGCACGTGCCAGCAGCAACCAGCAAAGGCATACAGAAGCAGATCCGTGTTCCTCTCTCTCTCCCTCTCTCCCTAAAATCAATCAGTCATGTTTTAGAAGAAGATAAAACACTGTCGTGTCACTCACTGAGAAATACTTCTATTGGAAACCATTCCTGTTTAAACAGCAGGACCCGTGGCTTATCGAGTGCAGGTGACTGACGGAAGACAGGCTGACGTTACCACGGAGGGGCAGAGACTTTGTGTCGTCCGCACACGGGCGCACGGATGAGGTTGGAAACGATCTCTGGGTGGGATGCTTCCTCTCCCGGAGTTCAGGGCAGCTGCGTGAGGCAGAGAATCCTATACGCACAGCGGGAGCCGGTCAGGAAGGCACAGCGTCAGGCATGGGACTGCAAGGGAGCAAATGCAGCACTTGCTTTGTGAATGCCTTAGCTGTCCCTTTGTTGTGAGTCAGACATGGTGTCCACACATGCGAGCAGACCCTCACAGCTGGCTCCAGTAAAATAATGGAGGAATTTTATTAAAATCTGATAGATTCACGGATGATCTTTAATGTTTTAAGTTGCTTGTCCATCAGACATTGATTGAACACTGATGAGTGGTATGTACCAGGCAGTGCTGGTCCCGGAGTACATTGGCATGAATATTCATGTATGCCGATCGCTTTGGCAGAAACCCAAGTCCCAGGCACTCTCCGATTGCTGCCTGTAGGAGAGGGTGGAACCTCGCCATTAGAAAAATGGTCCAGACACCGTCTAGGACAGACACTGGATCTTCCCTCCAAACAAAGCGCAGTCATTTGTAACGAAACTGTCTTTACAGAAGCACTGGATGGCGGGTAGGACATGCAAATGGGTTTCTCTGTCCACGTTCAGGCTGAGGAAATGTGTGGGTGTGCTCACTGTCACACTTCCAGGAGGGGTGTGGCGTCCCTGGGTGGGCACCAAATGTGGGGAACCCCTTTCACGTCCGTCCCTCGTGATTCAGGGTCCCCGGTTCGGGTTCTGGAGAAGGCCGCACACAAATGAATAGAGACTCAGGAAAACATTAATTTGGGAAATGGGGGCTAGGCGGTCGTCCAACTCTAGTGGGAGAACTACTGCTCTCTCTGGCTTTACCATCCCTTTTATTAAGATCAAGATCACAAGATACACCCGTCTCCCCCAGGCACGAAACACCAATAAAGACCAATCAGTGAATCTTAGGACTAACAGGTGGGGGCTGCTTCATCCACCAACCTCCCAGTAACCAGCTCTGACCCCACCGAGCAATCAAGGTTGACCAGGCCCCCAGATTCCCCATCCATGGCTCTCCGTCGTTAAAACAATGATTGGCTTCCGGCAGAGGGGCATGCTTGGAGCCATAGCCCGACCTGAACCCAGGGCCGTCCTTCACCTGTCCTTTCCTTTCTCCTCCCCAGTGCTGCCCAGCCACACGTGCGGGAACCCCGGAGACATCCTGAAAGGGGTGCTGCACGGATCCCGGTTCAACATCGGCGACAAGATCCGGTACAGCTGCCTGGCCGGCTACGTCCTGGAGGGCCACGCCACCCTCACCTGCATCGTCAGCCCAGGCAGCGGTGCCTCCTGGGACTTCCCGGCACCGTTCTGCAGAGGTAGGTGCCCTGTGCCAGGGGAGGGGCGGGAGCCGGCCTGGTCCCTTTCCCGCCGATGGCAGAGTTCTCTCCTGCCGGCCCTGCCCGGGCCATCCAACCCGTCTCCCAAAGTCCTGCTCCGTGACCTAAGAAACCGTGAGTGAAGTCGGTAACGCATTTGGCGATGTTCCTTAAACCCCAGATCCGCCTTCCTCCTTCTGCTCAGACCCTCACAACCTCCGCACCGCCAATCGCCTCTCAAGGTTGCCTTTTCTGAGCTGTAATCCACACCTTTATATCCGCTGTGATGTGGTTGTTCCTTTTTAAAAACAGCTATTTTGCCGAAACCGGTTGGGCTCAGCTGATAGAGCATCCGCCTGCGGATGGAAGGGTCCCAGGTTCGATTCCGGTCAAGGGCGGGTGCCTTGGTTGTGGGCACATCCCCAGTAGGGGGTGTGCAGGAGGCAGCTTGTCGATGTTTCTCTCTCATCGATGTTTCTGACTCTCTCTCCCTCTCCCTTCTTCTCTGTAAAAAAAAATCAATAAGATATATTTAAAAAGTAGATATTTTATTGATTTCAGGGAAAAAGGGAGAGGGAGAGAGAGAAACATCAATGAGGAGAGAGAATTGTGGATCCGCTGCCTCCTGCATACCCTGCGCTAGGGATCGAGCCTGCCAGCTGGGCACGTGCCCTGACCAGGGGTCGAACTGTGACCTCCTGATTCATAGGTTGACACTCTACCACTGAGCCAGGCCGGTCCGGCAATACATCCTTCTCCGTATTTTTCTCATCAAGGACGGATAGCCCGAGAATTAAAGGTAGGGGCTCTTTCAGCACTCAGAGGGAAGCCCCGTCATCCAAGTGGCAGCATCGCAGGACTGGCCGTGAGGGAGAGTCACAGGCGCTTCGTCCCATGTGTAACGTTCATGTCACTGACCCAGCAGCCCTAGGGACGGACAGCTTCGATTCGTGGCCCTGGTCTTTACGAAGAACAACTCACCCGACGGTTTCAGAGATAAAGGCATCGCTAACCTTGGTCAAAGGAGTCCTGGGAACGCGCTAACTGCTTTCTTAAATCGCACCTTCCAGGTCTCACAGGGCCCACTGACATAATAAACATCGACACTCGTTTCTCAGATGAAGAAACACTCTATTAGCATTTAAAGGTCCCAGAGGTCTGTGAGTGAAGGCTCCAATCCACGTCTGATTTTTTAATACTCTGCTTTTCAATGAGTGTTGGCATTCAATGTATGATCCTGTGTTCGTTTCGGGGGTACAGCATGGGGTTAGACAATCTTGTACCATACAGGGTGGTTCCCTGTTCCCTCCTCTTTACACAAACACAAGAACGCACTCAGAACGGGTTAGCAGCGTGCCTGTAAGACTGGAAACCACGAAGCTCCCGAAGGAAACAGAGACGGTAAAATCTCGGAAGTTTCTCGTCGCAGTGTTTTTTCTGATCCGTCTCCTCGGGCGAGGAAAACCAATAAAAACAAACAAACGAGACTGCATCAAACGCAGAAGTGTTTGCACAGCAAAGGAAACCTCCACACGATGAAAAGACAGCCCTCTACACAGGAGGGCATTCACCAATGACACATTGATAAGAGGCTCACCCCAATATTCATGCAGAATGCGGACAACGTCACCCCGGAGAAGCAGACAGCTCATGTGCCCAGCGGGGAGCCCCTCAGCAGAGTGCCACCCCTGAGAGACCCTGCTCCCTCGCAGACCAGCACGGCTGGCTGTCAGGGACGGTAGGACTGGGGACTGGTTTCATCAACACCTGGTTTTTATATGTGTTGCTATTGATTTCAGAGAGGAAGAAAGAGGGAGAGAGAAACATCCGTGATGAGAGAGGGCCATCACTGGGCAGCACTTTAAGTAGTGGAGGTCCCTGTGTGGGATGTGTCTGAACCCAACACACCTGTTTATACGTCTCTGCCCCATATTCAAAGTTCATGTTAATATTCAGAATTTGCGGACGGGGGTTTAATTCTGGGGCTGTGATGTGCAATCTTTGAGGGCATAAGGGGTGACCTAGGGGACCGGTGCTTCTCACAGAGTCTTCAGTAAGTGGGGAGAGTGTAAACGCTCCAGGGACTGGGCACACCCGTGGCCCACCAGAGGAGACGCCATGGAGATGGTAGGGAAGGGGGTGGCCCAGGTCTCGGGCCCCTCGGAGACCAGCCCCTGGAGGAGTGGGAGCCGGACCCACCCCAGCTCTTTGTCACCCTCTCCTCCCTCGGAGCAGCACCGGCTCCGGGTGCCAACACTGTGCAGACCCAGGCAGGAGAGTCTTAACCTTTAAAGGCCATGATGGAAGATGCGTATCAGTAATTTATCCAAGAAGCTATCACTGCATGATCACTGTATGCCCAGTGGTTGGAAACAGTGAGAGCTGTTTGATCACACGCTGTTTGCCTGCCTTGTTCTACGGGTCCCCGTATCAATTCACTTTACCTAACCCTGGGCACCAGCACCTGTATTCTCCGCGTTACAGAGAAGTAAACTGAGGCACAAGAAGGGGCCGGAAGCTGGTTACACACAGAGGCTGACTCTTTCAAACGCAGAGAGTCTGGCTTCTGGGTTTTCGCCAACTCCGATATTCCTGGCAGCCTAGGGAGGGTCAGCGCGTTTCACAATACCTCCCTGGTTTGAAAAGGAATGTGATGAGTGTGTGTCTACGTGTGTGCGTGCATGTGTGCATATGTGCATGTGTGTGCATTATGTGTGTGCCTGTGCCTGTGTGCGTGTATGCACGTGTGTGTTTCTTTCCTGGATACTTTTCCATACAGTCGTTAACCCTGTGGAGAGACTGCATCCAGTTTTCCATCCTCCATGTGATAGATTTAACACACTAACACAAGAAGCGTGTGGTAGATTTAACTAACACAGGAAGCGTGTGGTAGATTTGACACACTAACCCGGGAAGCGTGTGGTAGATTTGACACACTAACACAGGAAGCATGTGGTAGATTGAACACACTGACACAGGAAGCGTGTGGTAAATTTAACATACTGATACAGGAAGCATGTGTTAGATTTAACACACTAACATGAGAAACGTAGTAGATTGAACACACTAACATAAGAAACATGTGGTAGATTGAACACACTGACACAGGAAGCGTGTGGTAAATTTAACATACTGATACAGGAAGCATGTGGTAGATTGAGCACACTAACATGAGAAACATGTGGTAGATTGAACACACTGACACAGGAAGTGTGTGGTAAATTTAACATACTGATACAGGAAGCATGTGGTAGATTGAACACACTGACACAGGAAGCATGTGGTAAATTTAACATACTGATACAGGAAGCATGTGTTAGATTTAACACACTAACATGAGAAACGTGGTAGATTGAACACACTAACATGAGAAACATGTAGATTGAACACACTGACACAGGAAGCGTGTGGTAGATTTGACATACTGATACAGGAAGCATGTGTTAGATTTAACACACTAACATGAGAAACGTAGTAGATTGAACACACTAACATAAGAAACATGTGGTAGATTGAACACACACAGGAAGCATGTGGTAGATTGAACACACTGACACAGGAAGTGTGTGGTAAATTTAACATACTGATACAGGAAGCATGTGGTAGATTGAACACACTAACATGAGAAACATGTGGTAGATTGAACACACTGACACAGGAAGTGTGTGGTAAATTTAACATACTGATACAGGAAGCATGTGGTAGATTGAACACACTGACACAGGAAGCATGTGGTAAATTTAACATACTGATACAGGAAGCATGTGGTAGATTGAACACACTAACATGAGAAGCATGTGGTAGATTGAACACACTAACATGAGAAACATGTGATAGATTGAACACACTGACACAGGAAGCGTGTGGTAGATTGAACACATACAGGAAGCATGTGGTAGATTGAACACACTGACATGAGAAGCATGTGGTAGACTGAACACACTAACATGAGAAACATGTGGTAGACTGAACACACTGACACAGGAAGCTGCTGAAGCCATGTTGAAACCCTGGGATGGCTGTGTGAGTCAGACACATCATGCTTTAATGATTTACAGCTTATGAAACATTTAGTTGGTTTCCATTTTTCCTTATGATAAATGCACAAAGGCTGTCTCTAAATAATGCTTTACTCTGAATTTTGTATTATGCCCTCAAGTTATATTCCTTGCGATGTTTATGTGCAGGCGAGGCCTGTGATGCTTTCAGAGTTTAGAATAAAGCTCCTGAACGTTCCTGGGTTCCTCGGGAGCCATGATTTCCACTGATATTTAGAATATTTCCCCACTTAGAGGAATCAGTAGATCCAAACGCATCTTTTATTTAAAACCTTATCTTCTTGGATTAACAAGATGGCCTTCACTCTTTTTTTTTTTTTTTTTTTAGCTGTAGAATCTTTTTTTCCAAGTGCGGGATTTTGTGAAAACTGAGGATAGGAAACTGAGTTAAGGAAATAATTGCTGAGAGGGAAATGGGGTGTCGGACCCAACCCCCCTCCCACCTTGACAACCTCTAACTCCTGCCCTAAGAAGTCCGAGGGGCACCATTTTTAAAACGCTGAAGTGACTCAGTACTGATCTTCATCACCTCGTGGAAGATGTATGTGTGGTGATTCTCATGGGTGCACCACAGCTTGACCTAACATACTTTTATTCCACATGGTGTATAAAAAATATGGGGGAGGGGGAATTCTAAATAGCACCAACTAGCCCCCCCCCACCAAATTCTTTAGCTTTCAAATACAAACATTAATCTGGATATAGAAAAGTTAACGTAAAAATAATGATTTTGATACATTTTAGTTGCTTATTAACATGTATGGGTTAAAAAGAGCTTACATTATATTAATACTAGAGTCCCAGTGCATGGATTTGTGCACTGGTGGGGGGCATGGCCTGCAGAGATCTGCCACTGTGGGACCACAGTGCATCTTGGTCAGCTAGCGGCACTCCCACTGTGAGCAGCTAATTCATTGAACCACCTGGCCGCAGCTCCTACATTGAGCATCTGCCCCCTAGTGGTCTGTTTGTCATAGCAACTGGTTGGTGGGTCATTCTGCCATTGGGTCACTGGGCTTTTCTTATATTGGGTAACTATATTATTTAAATACTAGAGGTCTGGTGCATGAACTTCATGCACTGGAGAGGGTAGTGTGTCCCTCAGCCTAGCCTGCACCCTCTCCAACCTGGGACCCCTTGAGGGATATTCGACTGCCCGTTTAGGCCTACGGGGATCAGGCCAAAATGGGCAGTTGAACGTCCCTCTCACAATCCAGGACTGCTGGCTCCCAATTGCTCGCCTGCCTGCCTTCCTGATTGTCCCTAACTGCTTCTGCCTGCCAGCCTGATCATCCCCTAACCACTTCCCTGCCAGCCTGATTGATGACTAACTTTCCTCCCATGCAAGCCTGGTCACCCCTAACTTCCCTCCCCTGCAGGCCTGAGCCCCGCCCCCCCCACCCAACTGCCTTTCTCTGCAGGCCTGGCTGCCCCCAACTTTCCTCCTCTGCTGGCCTGGTCACCCTTAATTGTCCTCCCCTGCAGGCTTGATCACCTCCAACTGCCCTCCTTTGCAAGCCTGGTACCTCCCAACTGCCCTCCCTGCTGGCCTTATCACCCACAACTGCCCTCCCTTGCAGGCCTGGTCCCTCCCAACGGCCCTCCCTGCTGGCCATCTTGTGTCCACATGGGGGCAGGATCTTTGACAGCAGCCCTCTTGTGTGTTGGAGTGATGGTCAATCTGCATATTACTCTTTTATTAGATAGGATTAGCCAGAATTGGTTTATTTTAATAGTTACTTATTTGTTTTAATACATTTTACTTTTTAGATGATATTTCTGAGTTTACATGCTTCATTTTGGGATCTGAAATAATTCTTCCAGGCCCAGCCCCTGTGGCTCAGCGGTTGAATATGGACTCAGGAACCAGGACATCGGTTTGACCCCCTGCTGGGGCAAATACCAAGGTTGTGGGCTCTATCCCCTGGAGGGGGGCCATGCAGGAGGCAGCTGACCCGTGATTCTCTCTCAGCATGGATGTTTCTGTCTCTCCTTCCCGCTCCCTTCCTCTCTGAAATCAATAAAAACATATTTAAAAACATAATAATAATTCTCCCGGGTGCCAGGAAGCTGGCTCATAATCTCATTTTCATAATGTTTTCCCTTGATTACTTTGCTTTCTCTGCCTGCCTGACTTTATCTCTTCTAGAAATTTCCCTGTTGCTCTGCTGAGTATAAAGGAACATTCCCAGGCGGCAGCTTAGCTACTTGTTGGAACAAACAAAGCCACACACAGGGGCCCTCTAACCCCTGGGGACTGCGACAAGACCCAACTTCTTCCGCCACAATTAGCTTTGGTCTGACATACTGCTGCATGTCTCGCTGCAGTTTTTCTACAATATTTTTTCAACCTTGTATTGGAAGAAGCCTCTATATTCCCATGACTCGGTTAACTTACTCTCTGACCTCTTCCCTTAGAAATAGTACAGTCTGATGCCATGCACAGGCCCAGAAACGTATTTTGTTAAAAGCCCGCTTCCAATACTAAGGATGCGGAATAGAGGCTCCTTGCAGGTGCTATAGCTATGGGAATGCTGCAGGCACCCACCCCTCCCTCCCTCCTTCCTTCCTTCCCTCCCTCCTTCCCTCCTACCCTCCATCCTTCTCTACTTTCCTTCTGTTCCATCCTTCCCCTTCTTCCCTCCCTCCCTCCCTACTGCCCTCCATCCTTCTCTACCTTCCTTCTGTTCCTCCCTCCCCCTCCCTCCTTCCCTCCCTCCTCTCTCCTTCCCTCCTTTCCTCCCTCTCTTCCTCCCTCCTTCCCTCCCTCTTTCCCTCCCTCCCTCCCTACTGCCCCTCATCCTTCTCTACCTTCCTTCTGTTCCTCCCTTCCTCCTTCCCTCCCTCCCTCCCTCCCTCCTGCCCTCCATCCTTCTCTACTGTCCTTCTGTTTCTCCCTCCCTCCCTCCCTCCCTCCCTCCCTCCTGCCCTCCATCCTTCTCTACTTTCCTTCTGTTCCTCCCTCCCCCTCCTTCCCTCCCTCCCTCCCTCCTTCTCCCCTCCCCCTTCCTCCACCACTTGGCACCATCATTCATATCTTCTCTGTACTTCATCTTTATTGACTTGACTTGGCATTTCCCCAAGATGTTCCCATTTTTACGTTCCTCCTGGGAAACCTCTGATGCGTCCAGTCTCTGTGTGATGCCATCTTGTGGTGTCAGCTTATCTGAACTTCAAACTGCATGCACCTCCCAGCGCCCTAGGAAGGAGAGCTGGGCAGCGCCCACCCCCCCTCTCCCTAAGAGCACGCCTCTGCAAAGCCGAGCGAAGCATGAAGGACAGCGGCCAGCCACGAGCACTCGGGTCTGAAATGCGTCGCTTATCTCAGCCTTCCAGGACCTGGGGAGCATCCTGGAAGCTACTGTCCACCTGCCTGTGACCGTGGCCAGCAGCAGCCCGAGTCTCAGCTGATGGCTCCCTCTCTGAGGGTGGCCGTTCCTTGGCAACATGACCTGGCCCAGACCCTGTCCCTTCCCATAGCACTGCCTGCACGGACCCACAGAGTCCCACAGGGGGCTCAGTCTCTGTGAGGAAACGCCGTCACTGACCCCGTGGCATTGCAGACGCCCTTGTGCCCGAGACCACCCCGAACAGTGTCTTCCCTCCTCTATCCCTGCAGCTGAGGGAGCCTGTGGGGGGACCCTCCGGGGCACCAGCAGCAGCATCTCCAGCCCCCACTTCCCATCCGAGTACGAGAACAATGCTGACTGCACCTGGACCGTCCTGGCCGAGCCCGGAGACACCATCGCACTGGTCTTCACCGACTTCCAGCTGGAGGAGGGCTACGACTTCCTGGAGATCAGCGGGACCGAGGCGCCGTCCGTGTGGTGAGTGCGGGAGGGGGCTTCGCGGTGTTACGCTGGAGGGCATTAGAGATCGATAGAGGTGATTGGAGGTCATTGGAGGTGGCTAGAGGTCATTGGAGGTGGTTGGAGGACATTGGAGGTTGCTGGAGGTGGTTGGAGGTCATTGGAGGTCATTGGAGGTCATTGGAGGTGGCTGGAGGTCATTGGAGGTAGCTGGAGGTCATTGGAGATGGTTGGAGGTTATTGGAGGTTGCTGGAGGTGGTTGGAGGTCATTTGCAGTGCTTGGAAGTTATGAAGGTAGTTGGAGGTCATTGAAGGTCTCCGGAGGTCAATGGAGGTCGCTGGAGGTGGTTGGAAGTCATGAAGGTGGTTGGAGGTCATTGGAGGTCTCTGGAGGTCATGGGAGGGCATGTGTGTTCTTTCTCTGCCTTGCTGTGTGTGCTACTAAAACGTCATCTATATCACAATTGATTTCAAAGTCTCTAAGATGTCTTTGTAAGATGTGGCATTGGGGACTGGGAGGGCTCTGGGCTCTGGGCTCTGGGCGTCACTGGAACTCACTGTGCCCTCGTTCTGGACTCTCGGAAAGTCACACAGGAGATGGCCAAGCGAGGTAAGTTTGGGACTTGATCCAGGGCTGGTGCAAATCAATCAGATGTTATTAGACTTGGACGTGCCCTGTCCCTGACCTACTGGCTGCAGGCACAGGATTGCAGGATGCACACTAGACTCCTCCCTGGAGATGCTGCACCAAGTCATGTGACCATTGTGGCAGTCACGGGAAAACTGTACATGGCTCCAACACGGTCCAGAGTCAGGCCCTGGTGCACAGGGCGTGGAGTCACTGCACCATCCATGGCGCTGGATTTAGGCTCATGGTGTTGGTTGCAAGGAAGGGTAGCTGGTCTGAGTGCGTTGAAAAGGGAGAATTTAGAGAACAGACCCTGGAAGGCCTACAGTGCATCTGGGTTGAAGTCATTTGTAGGTTCAACTGCTTCCTTTGTTTTAATGTTTTAACTTCTTAGCTTTCTAACAACGGCACCAGAAATGTCGTTCAGATGCTGAAGTAAGAGCTAACGCGGATACACGTACGTTCAAATTTAGGCAGAGCACACGGGAGGTGGGTGTTGTGTGTGCGCCAGTGGGAGAGAACGTGAAATGAGTGGTGTGCCTACTTCTGTGCTTTTACGTTTGCATTTCAACACGAAGACTCAAGGACAAAGGCATCAAACCCAAAGCATGTCATCAATTAGCCGCCCGTTTAAACCGATTATTGAAATTGAATTTTACTTTCTTTCCTGAGACCCTCGGCTCAAGCAGAGGGTTGCCGTTCACGGGCGCGTTACTGCCTTGCGTCAGTTTTGCTGCGCGTCTGTTCAATGTCACTTCAGTGAAGAGAAAATGACCACGGCCTCTGTCACCTCTGCTTCTCGTCTTCTGTGTCTTGAGGAGCAGTTGAGATGGAGCTGGCTGGCCCGTCTATCGATTTTATGGTACGACTATAACGCAATCCCTCAGAGTGTGTTGATATTATCGTGGCTCTCACTGTGCCTCCCATCCGTCAGTGGATTCGGAGCTGAGAACGGACTGTCCGAGATAATCCTCCAAGTTCTGCCGCAAACAAACCTTGTGACCTTGGACAAACCACTCGACTGTCTACTCGGCAAAGGGCGTTCCGAGTGACCTTGTAAATAATCCATCGGCCCCCTGCGGTGCCCAGTCTCTGTCAGTCACTGAGGAGATTCCGTGATGCCACGCTCTCTCAGCTGTCACATCTATGGTTCTGGTTTCAGGACATCATGCGATGCACAGCACAGGGGGGCCTGGTCCTCAGAGCTATATGGTTAGTGGGGAGAAGGCCTTGGTTATGAGGAAATCCCAGGTTGATAGCCCTGGATGGCCCCTTGCTGGGCACATGTCAGCTGGGGAGGGAGGAAAATGGGTGGTAAGTTGGACCACAGGCTGAGCATCCATGATCAGGAAGGTGCTGGGAACAAGTGCGGGTCATGAGGGAGAAGCTGTGTGGTGCCCACACCTACATTGAAGTCTCCGGGACAGATGGGTGGGAAGCAGGTGCCCATCAAACTGGGCACAAGCCGCAAAGGGCACACGGTCCTGCCAGCACCTCGAATTCCTCCTGAGAAGCAGGGCACCCGCCTTCCATGCGCCTGGGGGAGCGGGAGTTAGAGGTGTTTTCCGCGTGGTCCTGCTCCTTCCTCCCGTCCTGCCCCTGCAGGATTCTCTGCTGCCTCACATCACTCACGGTACCTCACCCCGACATAGCGTGAACAGCAGAGCCAGGAAGTGCGTGTGGGGGGGTCATGAGTGGCCGCAAGGTGGGTTCTGGCTGAAATGTGATGGCAGAGGCCAGGCCCATAGGGTCGTTGTCATGGAGAGAATATAGGCACAGCAGCTGGGACAGGCCGCCTGGCTCCTTGGTTGTGGGTTCAGGCTCACCTCGCTGCAGTCTGCCTAGGGATCTCCCAGGGCACCTAGGCTGGGGATCTGGGAGCAAACTGGACACACGGGGGCGGGGGGGGGGGGGTTGTTGAGCAAGTTCTGGACCCGGTGTGCCTCCTGCTCTGATGGGCCGGCCGGCCGGCCTGTTGCCTCCGCATTCGTTCTCTCCACAGCCATCATCAGAGAGTTTTGTGTTCACATGTAGGTTCTTTATTCTTAATATATTTTATTGCTTTCAGAGCGGAAGGAAGGGGGAGAGAGAGAGAGAAGCATCAGTGATGAGAGAGAACCATTGGTCAGCTGCCTTCTGCATGCCCACACTGGGGACTGAGCCCACCATCCCAGCATGTGCCCTGACAGGGAATCAAACCCTGATCTCCAGGTGCATAGGTGGATGTTCAACCACCGAGCCACACCAGCCGGGCCTTCTTTATACTCTTGGGACGATTTACATGGTCCCCTTGGTTTGGCACCAAAGCCCAGTGGGTAGTTGCCCAGGAGGAAGCTGAGAGGACAGAGCGGGGAGCTATCGACCTCAAGGTCTCTGACTCCAAATTCACGATCTTCCCTCTCCCGCCACCCTCTCCGGCAGGACCGCCCAAGTTGGGGGGGGGGGGGGGGCACGCCATCGGGAAGTCCCCTCTGCTGGGTCTCAGGGCTTCTGCTGCATCCTTACAGCCTTGCCCGGTGACCCCTCAGGGGAGGCACCGACCCACAGGGAATTTCCTCCACACCCTGTGTCAAGGGCGGGCGGCCGGGGAAGGGAGAGCCTCAGGGTGACGTGTTGGCTGGGAGGGGTGGCTACGGGGCCACCCGTGCACAGAGTCTCATCTTTGGTGACTCTGCTGTGGAGGCGACCAGGAGGAGCTTTCCCGTAAGAACGAGCGCGGTGACCACAGAATGGGAATCCCTCCAGGTGCCCTTTTCAGACAGACACGCATGCCCGGGATGCCTTCTCTCCAACAGTGTCTCTCCATGATGTTAACGTGACAGTCTCTGACAGGTCCCAGGGCCCACACGGTGTGTGTCGCCCGAGTGCTCAGGCCTGCACGGCCGGAGCACCCGGTGGCAGCTGGGAAGCTGTGCCCACCACACAGGCCATGCCATGTGCCTGTCACAGCGGGGAAAGCTGGTGGCCCAGTGGCCGGACCCCCCCCACACACACAACATCATTCTCCCAATAATCTATTTTTAAAAAGACGGGACACACACAAGCAAGGGCACTCTGAGAAGAAGCTTTACTTGGGAAATGGTTAAGGCCAATAATAGGATTAGCCCTATTTTCATTTAATTTGCGGCGAAATTACCAACTCAGCTATGTTGTGGGGGAGGGTTGCCATGGCTACGGCGGAGGAGTCTAAATGTGGCGCATGATGTCATGCGTCCAGCTTGCCGCGCTTTAAATGCGGGGGTTCCTGCTGGACCTTGGGGACTGTGGGTGCATTGAGAGGCTGGTGTTCCCACCCGGTTCTAACTGTGCACAAGCTGGCTTTCTGTCGCTGCCCCCTGCCCGCTCTCTGTGCCACTCGTCCGGCTGTAATGGAGTTTCTTATAAGTAAAATCTGTGGGTGGGGAGGCCAGGTGGGTAAGGGAGACCAGGTCGGGGAGTTGAGTCCAGGTAGGCGGGGAGGACAGGTGGGTGGGGAGGCCAGGTGGGTAAGGGAGGCCAGGTAGGGGAGTTGAGTCCAGGTAGCGGAGGAGAACAGGTGGGCGGGGAGGACAGGTGGACAGGGAGGTCAGGTGGGTGGAAAGGCCAGGTGGGCGGGGAGGACAGGTGGGCGGGGAGGACAGGTGGGCGGGGAGGACAGGTGGGTGGGGAGTCCAGGTGGGTGGGGAGGTCAGGTGGGTGGGGGGCCAGGTAGGAGGGGAGGCCAGGCCGGGGGGTTGAGTCCAGGTGGGCGGGGAGGACAGGTGGGTGGAAAGGCCAGGTGGGCGGGGAGGACAGGTGGGTAAGGGAGGACAGGTGGGCAGGGAGGACAGGTGGGTGGGGAGGTCAGGTGGGTAAGGGAGGCCAGGTGGGTGGGGAGTCCAGGTGGGCGGGGGGCCAGGTGGGCGGGGGGCCAGGTGGGCGGGGAGGACAGGTGGGTAAGGGAGGCCAGGTGGGCGGGGAGGCCAGGTGGGTGGGGAGTCCAGGTGGGCGGGGGGCCAGGTGGGCGGGGGGCCAGGTAGGCGGGGAGGACAGGTGGGTAAGGGAGACCAGGTGGGGGAGTTGAGTCCAGATAGGCGGGGAGGCCAGGTGGGCGGGGAGGTCAGGTGGGTGGAGAGGCCAGGTGGGGGAGGGGGCCGGGGCGCGGAGGGGCCAGGTGGGTGGGAGGCCAAGTGGTCAGGATCCAGCCTGTATCTCTTCGTGCCCCCAGTGCCCTCTCTCTCAGGGACATCTCTCAGGGCAGCAAAGCCCAGGACCTCACAGTGCAGCTCTGGCCGCAGCACAAGGCTGGCCTTGGACCCCGAGGATGGCTCAGGACGTGTTTCCGTCTGTTGCTGGAAGTGTGGTTGGTTAGTGGAATCCTCAGAGTTCCCTTTCCTGACCATCTAATGAGGCTAAGGATACTTACCCGCTGGGCGAGGATGAAAACAGGCCAGACACCTGCCTCGGCTCCTGGCCAGAGCGGCCTGACCACCAGCCATTAGCCCAGATCCGCTGCGCGTGAAAACGATGGGTCCCACAGAGGTCAGAGCTGCCCTGGGAGTGTGGGGAGAGAGGTACGTCCTGAGGACGCACAGGCCACAGCCACCGCGCCCCACGGTCACCTTGGCGACAGAGCAACAAGGACAGGCTTCTCTTGGGCAGCCTCTGGCCCCCCAGGACTTCATACGGGCTTTTTGTAAAAGAGTGCTTCTTAGTGACACGGGGACTTCTCGTGGACGGAACAGACCTAACTGCTGCACAGGTTACTTGGGGTGCATCAGCGCCCTGCTCCTCACTGTGCACCTCGTAACGGCGACAACAGCGGGGGAGATCTGTGTATTGACCCCAGGACTCGGCCTGCGGTGCGTGCTTGGCATCTGTAAGCTCCTCTAACTCCACCATCTGCCCCCGATGCTCGTGCCGTTACTGCCCCAAGACTGAGGCTCAGGAAGATGCAGAAATCGCTCCACGTCATGCCTTCCAAACGCAGAGCCAGGACTTATCCCTGAACCTGTGATGTCAGCGGATCGGGTTGGCCTCAGCTAACCCCAGACATCGCAGCCTCCCCTCCTCCTGTGGGGGCACTGGGTACGGGAGTTTCCCAGGAACTGTGGGCACAGCCAGTCCCTGTCCCTCAGACAGGCAGACCAGGCCCCCGGCCCCTCCCTGTGGCCCCTGGTCATGCGGACGCTTCCCTGAGTCTCCTCAATTGCCTGTCACATCTCGTGAAGGGAGGGGCGTGAACAGCCCACTAATACCCGCCCGTTTCCTCCTAACTATGTCCAGAATAAAGGCCAACAGATTGCCTCTGCCCCCAGGACAGGGCTGCCCTACATTCTGACCTCAAAGCCAGGCTGCGTGGTGCTTGCTGCACTCTGTCTGAGCGGAGCTGCTGGTGGGAGGAGGGACACGGCTCATGCTCAGGGGGAAGGAGAGCATCTGACCTGCTGGGCCCTCACCTGGGCACACCCTCACCTGGATGCACCTTCACCTGAATGCACGCTCACCTGGATGCACCCTCACCTGGGTGCACCCTCTCCTGGGAGCAAGCTCACCTGGATGCACGCTCACCTGGATGCACCCTCACCTGGGTGCACCCTCTCCTGGGAGCAAGCTCACCTGGATGCACGCTCACCTGGATGCACCCTCACCTGGGCACACACTCACCTGGGCGCACCCTCTCCTGGATACAGGCTCACCTGGCTGTAAGCTCACCTGGGCGCACGCTCACATGGGCATATGCTCACCTGGGCGCATGCTCATCTGGATACAGGCTCACCTGGGCGCACGCTCACCTGGGCATACCCACAGGGGACCCGGCACTGCCTTTCTTTTTCCCGGCTTCTAGCCTTCCTACAGCGCGGGCTTCCAGGAGGCGGTGGAAGCGGGCACCTGTGGCCACAACCCAGTGCGTGTCATGGCCCAAACCTTCTGGGCTCCCCGTTCCGCCCGCATTCCCTTCATTAATGCTGACAGGGCAGGCTGGTGTGGCTCAGTGGTTGGCTGTAGACCCATGAACCAGGAGGCCAAGGTTCCATTCCCGGTCAGGGTCAGGGCACACGCCCCAGTGGTGAGCCGGATCCCCGGTGTGGGGCGTGCAGGAGGCGACCGATCCATGATTCTCTCTCATCACGGATGTTTTCTCTCTCTCTCTCTCCCTCTCCCTTCCTCTCTGAAGTCGATAAAAATACATTTTAAAAAATAACAGCTGAGGGGAAGGTCTGGCAGGAAGAAGAGCCCTCACTCATTAGCGGGAGCCTCCAGGAAGGGGAGCCGTATCCCCTTTACAGCATTAACATGTAAGAGGCGTGTGTGGTATACCGGGCACACGCCTCTCACGCCAGCTTCCATGTCCCATTAGCGGTCATTACAGCCCAGCTGGGTGGAGGCCTGTGGCTGATGCGATGATGCGATGATGCTCTTCATTCTAACGATGTCCCTCCAATAGGCCCTTCTGTTCGTTAGCCTGAGAGCAGGGTGCCGCCGGCCGAGGCCCTGGGTCCACTGGGCCATGTGCAGGCCGCGAGGCCAAGCAGTAGAGGCCTCCGGGCTCGGGCAATCACGCCTTTACGGGAGGAATGAATAGGGCTGAATAAATCTGTGGATTATGAATATTTTATAAACGAGGGGAAATTATATGTGCTCCGGGGAAGTAACAGATCGGAGTTGGGAGCGCACCGTGCGAGCAGCTGGCTCCTGGGGCGGTGAGTGTCTGGGCCGAGGCTGCCACGTTCGGCATTGCCAGGTGCGTGGAGGTCTCGGCCCCTGGGGCAGGGGCGGGCTGTCCCTCTGATCCAATGGTTGCGCTGCCCACCGCTGCTTCTCCGTTAGACGGGAGCTCTCCTGCCAGCAGCCTGGAATTGCTTTGTCATCCCCGGAGCGCTCCCGGGACCCCGTTATTTGAGGGGGGAGCGGGCAGGTGTAACAACTCCAACTTGCAGCCACCAGTGAGCACTTGCTCAGGGCAGTGTTTGGAGGGGACGCCGTGAGGAAGAAGGGCAGGAGGCGGGTGTTCACGGAGCTTCTATGTATTGTATGGGGGAGAGGGACCCGCACGGGATTACACGGCCTCTTGTTTATTAGATTTGCTCCTGACCTGTTTCCACGCGCCTCCCCGTGACCTGGCCAAGCAGAGCGCAGGCCGAGTCACATAATGAAATGGAAGCAAGCCGGGAGCCGCGGACTCGTTCCCTCTAAGCAGACGCGAATGGACGCGCAGAGGCCAGGATTAATATTTAATTTTTAATTTCCAGGAATCTATGGCAAAGGGGGCAGCTGGCCGTTTAGCACGCACTCATCAGCAGAAGGAGCGTTCTAACACACTCGGGGCTAGCAGAGGTTTTCCCTGTTCAATTGGAAAATAAAATTTAACCCGGGCTTGATGCCTGGCCCCAGAAAATTGAAAATATTTGCTGTTCTGAACAAAAGGGTATGAAATTCAAGAGCAAAATACCCATGAGTTTCCCTCACTGCCATTCTCAGGCTGTCCCAGGCCTTTTAGAAGAATCTCTCTCTCTCTCTCTCTCTCTCTCTCTCTCTCTCTCTCTCTCTCTCTCTCTCTCTCCTTCATACATTTTTTTTCCAGCAATATGTTTTTCTTTAGTTAGTTATTAAATGCTAGAGGCCTGGTGCACGTTCCTGCATGGGTGGGGTCCCTAGGCCTGCCCAGTGATCAGAGCTGATCAGGTTCCCTGCCTGCTCCTTCCCTCATCATGCACCCCCAGTTCCCCATCCCAGCCCCAGGAGACCCAGCCTCAATCTCAGTCAGGAGATTGGGACCTGCAGACCAGAGTAAGGGATGGGAGGCTGGGGGGGCAGCTCCTGCATTGAGCGTCTGCCCCCTGGTGGTCAGTGCATGTCATAGCAACCAGTCATTCCAATCATTTCCTCCTAAGGGTTTTATATATATAGATATCTTTATTGATTTCAGACAGGAAGAGGGAGAGAGAGAGAGTAGAAACATCAATGATGAGAGAGAATCATCGATCAGCTGCCTCCTGCACGCCCCACATTGGGAATGTATCCCACAACCCTTGCATGTGCCCTGACGGGGAATCAAACTGTGACCTCCCTGTTCATAGATTGATGCTCAGCCTCTGAACCTTCATGCCCGCTGGGTGATTTACTTATTGTTGTGTGTCCTACTCTAGGTTGTGCTGGGTGAGGCAGGATAGTAAGGAAGGAAGGAAGGATTTATCCTCAGGGATCCTGTAGCCTCGATGGATTATCTTGCAGGAATTACTAGAATCTACTAGGTAGAATATGGTCAGTAAATGCATATATGGCTCAGTTGTGAATGGGTGAGACTGGCTGATACGTACTGTACTGGACACCCGCCATCATGATTATCTTGTTATTAATGACCTAGCAGCCCGTTGTGCGATATCGTGTGCGGTAGGCCGCCTCCCGCTTCCACAGGAGCTGCTGGGAGCCGTGCTGCTTCCACAGGAGCCATGCGGCGCCCACGGGAGGTAGAAGTGAGCCGCTGACACCTATGGGATCCAGGAGGGACCTGTGGTGATTCCACAGGCGGTGGGAGGGACCCGTGCTAATTCCACAGGAGGTGGGTGGGCGCCGCACTGATTTTGTGGGGGGCAGGCCCAACCTCTCCTCTCTGGGCCTGAACTCAGCCACAGAGGCTGAGGGCTGGCCCCCCTGTCCCTGTCTGTGCTCACTGGCCCCTGTGTCTCTGTCTCCATTTCCACTCTGGGCCTCACCTGCACACACAACCGCCTCCTGTCTGGACATGACCTGTTAAGGCATCCAGGCCTAATTTGCATATTCTCCCCCCTCCCTCTCTATACACACACACACACACACACACACACACACACACACACACACTAGTGGCCCGGTGCACGAAATTCGTGCCTGTGGACGGGTGGAGAGGTGGTTGTCTCTCATCCTGGCCTGCAACCTCTCTAATCAGAGACCCCTGTAGGATCGGGCTTAAACTGGCAGTCGGACAAGCCCCTCGCAATCCAGGACTGCTGGCTCCTAACTGCTCACCTGCCTGACTGCTTGATCACCCCTAACCACTCTGCCTGGCCTGCTTTGCCCCAACTGACCCCCCCCACACACCAGCCTGATCACCCCCAACTGCCCTCCCCTCCTGGCTTGATCACCCCCAACTGCCCTCCCCTCCTGGCCTGATCACCCCCAACTGCCTCTACCTCAGTTGCGGCCGTGGCTGTGATCAAGACCCTTGCTGCCTGCAGCGCCACCATGGCCGGCTAGAGGCGCCATCTTGCTTGGAAGTTAATTTGCATATTGCTCGTATTGGCTGGTAGCGTAGCATGTTTCTCTTTTATTAGATGGGATATATATAGCAGGCAATGTGAGCAGCGTCGTTCTGATATTACGGAATCTGTACTGAAGGGCCCTGATACAGTCCTGCCACAGCAGGAGCTGCTCAGACAGGGTGTGCAGCCCAGCTCACAGCGTGTGTGTTCCAGGCGTCGATGTCACCATCAGCTCTTTGAGAAGCCTATCTCTGGATGAAGATGATAATCGCTTTAAATACTTTGCAGACTAATCGGCTATAGTGGGTCACTTTCCTTGGAAGGTTGAGGTACATTTGGGGATCTTGTGGGGCCACTATCCCGTGTGCAGTAAGCTTTATGTTTTGGTAGAAAATCAGCCTAGAATGCACAGAGTGGGGAATCATGGCCAACCTAACAATTCATACAATGTGTATATTTATGGCATAAAGAGTAACTGGGAAGGAAACCCGATACTAGGAAGTTGTTCTCTCCTAATAATAGTTGGCTGTGACAGAAATCTCATCTCTAAACCCAAAAATAGTTTTAGGCTACAGTGTAGCCCTGGGAAGGTTTCTCATCCTGGGTGAGGAGTAGGGCTTGGTGGCCGCAGGAACCCAGTTTGTGTGCAGGCAAGGCCCTCCTGCAGCTGACATCAGCTCTACTTCCTTCTCTGCCAGGGAGGCCATCTACTTAGACCATGTTCATTCATTCATTCATTCATTCATTCACTCATCTCATCCTAACGTGCACCTGCTTGTCTAGACTTTGGGCCAAGTCCTAGCCTTCACGGAGTTTCAATCTAGAAATGCCTTCACCCACAAACAGCCCTGATTATGGGGACAGTTGCACAGGATCCCTGTGGAGACCAAAGGAGCTGATGACAGGAAGTCTAGGACAGAAGGCGCTTGGCCATGACGAAGCCACGGCGCGTCTGACCCAGGCATCGTGTTGGGGTGGTCGTCAGGGTCCAGGGTCATGGGTGTGATACTCCCTGCAGCTCCTGCTATGACACTTGCTCTTGTTGGATAAGATGGGGAGGGTCCCCCGAAGCTGGTATTGACTTGATCCCGTGAGTATTTATTTTTTAAAACATATTTTATTGATTTTTTACAGAGAGGAAGGGAGAGGGATAGAAAGTCAGAAACATCGACTTTCTATGAGTATTTAGTGACCATCCTGGGCTAGTCACCTGCCTGGACCCTAAGAGAGAGGCATGAATCAGGGAGAGAACGCCTTGCCCCATGTGTGGTTTCAAGCTAAGGGTAACAAGCAACTTGACCATGACCTAAGTGTGTTCGCCAGTGCTGCAATGTGCCCCTTTCTGGTGCAGGAATGAGGTGCTGACAGCCTGGTGGGTGGGAGCATCATCTCATGCCTAGGAAGGTTGTCAGTTCGATTCCCAGTCAGGGCACCTGCCCGGGTCAGACCTCCAGCTCCATCCCCAGTAGGGGGCATGCAGGAGGCAACTGATCCATATTCTGTTCTCACATGGATGTTTCTCCCCTCCTCCCTTCCTCTCTCTAAAAAAAGTCAATTAAATATATATATATATATATATATGTGTGTGTGTGTGTGTGTGTGTGTGTGTGTGTGTGTGTGTGTGTTTAAAATACATTTTATTGATTTTTTAGAGAAAGGAAGGGAGAGAGATAGAGAGTTAGAAACATCGATGAGAGAGAAACATTGATCAGCCGCCTCCTGCACACCCACTACTGGGGATGTGCCTACAGCCAAGGTACATGCCCTTGACCGGAATCAAACCTGGGACCTTTCAGTCCGCAGGCCGACGCTCTATTCACTGAGCCACACCGGTTTCGCCGATGAAAAAAAAAAAAAAAAACAACAACAACACAAAAGTACTGTCTCTGTGAGGAAAATGTGTGCGTTTGCTCTGTCAGGTGAGAGTAACCTAAGAAGATAAATTTTAATAATTTTTTTAAAACTCATTAAATATTCACAGAACCAGTACACCCGTGATTAAAAAATAAACACCCATCATTTCTTATTGGAAACGTTGGGCCGGGCCGCCTGGCCGTGCCGTTTCCACTCCAGAGCCGACGCGTGTTCTCTGTTAGGTTCTGGCCAGCGCCGGGCGAGCCGTCTCCCCGGGTGAGGTAGATCTCTATCAGTTCATATGAAATACACCCCCACTCCATCCTCCTCGGACGGCTCGCAGGCTGCCCGATAAACACGCCGCCCCTGCCCGAGCGAGCCTGGCGCGTTCACCCAGTGCCAGCCGATACAAACAGGATATTGCTTTGTTGGTGAAATAACGGAGGCAACAATAGCTGGAAGTGAGGTATGAATAATGCATTGTGGAACGGAGACGGCCCAGCACCTTTGGAGAGGAGGTGGTGAGAGGACATTCTGAGCACTTGCCACGGTGCCCCGTCCTCTCTGTCGCTGGCACATAGCGAAGTCATGGCGGGGTGGGGGACCCTGGCCTTTAAGTCCGTCCGTGTGGGACCTGCCCTAGGTGGGCGCTGTCCACCTGCTTGAAGGCTCGCGTTCCCTGCACAGGAGCCCTGCCCCCAGGTCACAGGGCCGTGCACCCCCGTCCTGAGGAAGGCTGGCCCTTCCTAGTTGGGGACCCCAGGCCTGCAGCCATCTGTGGGGGAGGGTCTCCGTCCTATTGGAGGCCAGGGCGGTCATTCCTCTGTGACCTATTAGTGCATTTTATAGTTGGGTTTATTTGTATCCTCACCTGAGGACATGTCTATTGATTTTTTAGAGAGAAAGGAAGGAGAGAGAGAGAGAGAGAGAGAGAGAGAGAGAGAGAGAGAGAGAGAGAGAGAGAGAGAGAGAACCACTGACGTGGGAGACAAACATGGATCAGTTGCCTCCTGTACATGCTCTGACCAGGAATGGAACCTGCAAACTAGGTATGTGTCCTGACCGGGAATCGAACCCAAAACCTACTAGTGTATAGGACAATGTTTCCACCAACTGAACTGCCCGACCAGGACTATCGCTGGATTGTTGTGGTGGGTGCTGCTGACCCCCACCCCAGGATATTTCTCCATTGATGTTTTAAGAGAGAGGGGAAGGGAGACAGGGATGGTGAGAGAGAAGCATTGATGTTTCCAGGAATCCAACCTGCAATCGGGGTATCTGACCTGACGAGGACCTGAACTCGCAGCCTTTTGGGGTATGGGTCTGAGCTCCAACCACTGAACCACTGGCTGGGCTGTCAGTGGTATTTTCTGGGGGACTGAGGTGGTTCTACATTACACTAGAAAGAGAAATAGCCTATTTCATTTATGTCACTGTAGGGCTCAGAGCCTGGTCTTTCATTTCACGTCCATAAGCATCTAAAATTCTCCCAGGTTGTTCTGTTAGATGGAGAGAAAATAGTCCGCTGCCCACATCCCTTCCTGTCCTAAGGCTCCTTCTCTGTGGTGACATCAGCAAGTGCAGGTCAGTGAGCGTGTGCAGGAAGCGCTCATTTACATAAGCAGCAAACTTCTCCCCCAAATAACTCTCACCCACCACCTCGCTGGAAAAAGGCTCTTAAGAGAAAAAAGAGCTGAAACCGGTTTGGCTCAGTGGATAGAGCGTTGGCCTGCAGACTGAGAGGTCCCAGGTTCAATTCCGGTCAAGGGCATATACCTTGGTTTTGGGCACATCTCCAGTGGCGGGTGTGCAGGAAGCGGCTGATCGATGTTTCTCTCTCATCGATGTTCTAACTCTCTATACCTTTCCCTTCCTCTCTGTAAAAACAAACAAACAAAAAAAACACAAAACAGATAAAGTTAAGCATATGGCAAATACATCTGCTAACCTGCTCTTCCCACTTCGCATTAAAATGATTTATATTTTGTTTTTTATTTTCTTAATTTTTCAAATTTCCCATTTTGGTTATCCAGCTGATTTTTCCACTTTATATTTTGGTGGATTTTTTTTTCTGTTCTATTTTACATAATTCTGAGATAAATGTCAAAGTGTGCTTGTAAATATCCGTATTTTCCTTGAGACAAATCGCTAAAACTTTCAGGCCATGATGAACACATGCATTTTTAGTGACTTTAATCAGCACGGGGTGTTTACTCCATGAAGATCATGTAAAATTACCCGTGGGTGGTACTCAGGCGGACTCTGGGCAAGCCAGGTGTTGAATTTACTGTCAACTACGAAGCACCCTGAGTAATGTCCCCATCACACGTGAAGAATAAGCACCATCCTCTAAACATGACTCCTGTGCGGGGGGGCCCTGGGCGAGGCGTGTCACGCTGACCTGAGAACCGTGTTCCCCAGGAAGAGCAGGCACGCCTCACCCCGGGGGGAAGGGCAGGGCCACGGGAGCCCTGGCAGTGGGATCTGAGGCTGCCAAGATAGCGCCTCCTCACACCACTGGCTCCCAGGCTGTGTGTATGAAGAGGGTGTCAGCAGATCCCCAGGGAAACTCAGGGGATGGGAGAGCGTTGGGAGTTCAGGATTCCTCGGTTGGTTGTGACGGTGACTTCGGCACCCCGTGCTTTGAAAAAAACGAGTCTTTGTGACTGAAATGAGATTATTTTTTTCTTTCAGTGAAGTGGCTTAACGTGGGGATGCAGGCAGTAGGGACACAGGCCGGTCAGAGAAAACAGCCCGCCGTCCAGTGCTCGCTTACTTTGAGGACCCCTTTGTGGGACGAAGGGAAATCCATTGGCTGGGGCGTTACGTTGGAAGGCCCCGGCGTCTGCTGAGTCAGGAGAACTGACCTCAGAACTGACCTGAGCACATGGTCTGAAATCTCCCCTCCCTGTGCCTCTGTGGCTTTCTCTTTAACAGGGAATTGAATTGTCTGAAGGCTTGCCTGAGGGAATAGAGGGGAAAGTGCCCTAAATATTAAGAGTATATTGCCCAGCTGGTGTGGCTCAGTGATTGAGCGGCAACCTGTGAACCAGGAGGTCACGGATTGAGTCCTGGTCAGGGCACATGTCCAGGTTGTGAGCTCGATCTCCAGTTGGGGGTGTGGAGGAGGCGGCCCATATATGATTCTCTCTCATCATGAGTGTTTCTCTTTCTCCCTCTTCCTTCCTCTCTCTGAAATCAATAAAAATCCTGTATAATAAAAGGCTAATCTGCAAATCGACCGAACGCAGAACAACTGGTCGCTATGACATGCACTGACCACCAGGGGGCAGATGCTCGCTCAAGGCAGGGGCTGCTCCCTGGTGGTCAGTGCGCTCTCACAGGGGGAGCCTCTCTTGCCTCTGCGGCAGCACTAAGGATGTCAGACTGCCAGCGTAGGCCTGCTCTGCCTGGGCCTAAGCCATCCACCCTCAAGGGCTCCCAGACTGTGAGAGGGCTCAGGCTGGGCTGAGGGACCCTTCTCCCCAACCCCCCGAGTGCACAAATTTCGTGCACTGGGCCTCTAGTGTGTTTTTTAAAAGCAATAGCATTTGACTTTGAAGTGCCTATAGTTTTTTAATCTTCATTGGTATTTAAAAGTCGGCCTTCTATAGAAATTTAGGTTAACTGATGTGTTATCTAAAGTTCTGAGCTTCTCATGTGCCTGATCCAACCCCAGAGCAAACCAGTCAACTTGAGAAAGACCCTGTGTCCAATGTACTGGCAGAGGCATCGTCCGTGTTTTCGAATGTTCCGTTGGCAGACAGATGCATTTTGGAGACTCCCAAGGGCCCTGGGGAGGGAACCAGGTCTCAGCCGCCTCCAGGCGGAGAAATGCAGCCAGAGCAGAACTCCCTGGAGACCAGGGATGCCAAGGGTCAGCTCCCTCCGAGGGCAGAGGCAGCGTGAGTGAAGCTGGTCACCTATGCCAGGTGCAAGGACACGGAGGTGACACAGCTCACGGACACCTGAGACCCACCTCCATGTGGACATACAGGGACTGATGTTTGGTTAGAAATTCCAAATGGGACTGAGAAACAGAAGCCAAGGGAGCCAATGGGGTTCCGCTGCTGCCAGCTTCTCCTAGAGGACACCCTGGCCGCGCAGGCCACCTTTGCTCAGAGTCTGCCATGTCTGACGTGTCACTTACCACATGCCATTGGCTGCCAGTGCATGGCTGGTTTTCTGGAGCCGCCACAGGAGATGTGGGTTTTCAGCCGCGGCTTCTTTAGGCAGCACAAGATGAGCTCCTCTGGGGTCAAGTCCAGCTGGAGCCGTGCCCTTGGGTCTGGGGTCCACTGGGCCCAGAAGAGCTGCGGGTGAGGGCCGCTGCCCACCCTCGGGTGCCCCTGCTGGGCTCCGCACCTGCAGACGCCACCGCAAGCACATGGGACCCTGACTGCTCCTCACCTGCCACGCAGAGCTGCTCTGGCGGCGTGTCCTTTAAAGAAACCCCAGCGTCACAGGTTTCTGCGTGACTGTCCCGTGGCCCCGGAAGGCATCCTCTGAGTGCATTTCACACCTCCAGGACTCCCCACGGCATTGCAGGCGTGTCTTATCCCAGCACTGCGTCGGCACAGGGACTTTCTCAGGGAGTGGCACCTTAGGGCCAACACGGAGCACCAGTGGCCTTGGTGTCGGTCACACGGTCGCATGTTGACGAACAGCTTCTCCTGAGCGTGGTGCTGCTGGGTGGCTTCGGTGCAGCGAGGTTTTAGATTGCATAGAGTTCGCCTCCAATCTGACAAGACGCTCACCGCTGAGCACTTCATGGGAAAGCCCCCTTTCTCCTGGGTGGTTAGGCTTCTGCTTCAGGAAATTACAGTGATCATACCTGTGATTCTCCTGCGGCAATGTCAGCTGGTTATTTTATTGTCAAATCACCCTTTGATGTGTCAGTAATGTCCACCAGCACATCGGACCAAAACGGGGCAGATGTTGACATGAGCGTGGGGCTGACGCATTCCCATAGAATTTTCAATGACCCTATTGTGTTTAGAATCCATCCCAGGTCGTAAGCTGCAATGACCTCCACCCAACATGGTGACCCCCATCCAAAACAATCATCTTCAATACAGTTATCTCCAACACAGTCACCCCCAATACTCTCACCTCCAACACCCTCCAATACCATCACCTTCACCACCCTCACCTCCAGCACCCTCACCACCAACAGTCACCTCCAACACAGTCATCTCCAACACAGGCATCTCCAACACCATCACCTCCAACACCCCATCCCAGGTCATAAGCTGCAATGACCTCCACCCAACATGGTGACCCCCATCCAAAACAATCATCTTCAATACAGTTATCTCCAACACGGTCACCCCCAATACTCTCACCTCCAACACCCTCCAATACCATCACCTCCGACACCCTCACCTCCAGCACCCTCACCACCAACAGTCACCTGCAGCACAGTCATCTCCAACACAGGCATCTCCAACACCCTCACCTCCAACACCCCATCCCAGGTCATAAGCTGCAATGACCTCCACCCAACATGGTGACCCCCATCCAAAACAATCATCTTCAATACAGTTATCTCCAACACAGTCACCCCCAATACTCTCACCTCCAACACCCTCCAATACCATCACCTCCAACACCCTCACCTCCAGCACCCTCACCACCAACAGTCACCTCCAACACAGTCATCTCCAACACAGGCATCTCCAACACCATCACCTCCAACACCCCATCCCAGGTCATAAGCTGCAATGACCTCCACCCAACATGGTGACCCCCATCCAAAACAATCATCTTCAATACAGTTATCTCCAACACAGTCACCCCCAATACTCTCACCTCCAACACCCTCCAATACCATCACCTCCAACACCCTCACCTCCAGCACCCTCACCACCAACAGTCACCTGCAGCACAGTCATCTCCAACACAGGCATCTCCAACACCATCACCTCCAACACCCTCACCTCTAATACAGTCACCTCCAACACCCTCATCTCCAATACAGTCACCTCCAACACCCTCACCTCCAACACAGTCACCTCCAACACCCTCACTTCCAACACAGTCACCTCCAACACAGTCACCTCCAACACCCTCACCTCCAACACCCTCACTTTCAACACAGTCACCTCCAACAGAGTCACCTCCAACACCATCACCTCCAACACCCTCACCTCTAATACAGTCACCTCCAACACCCTCACCTCCAACACAGTCACCTCCAACACCCTCACCTCCAACATAGTCACCTCCAACACCCTCACCTCCAACACCCTCACCTCCGACACCCTCACCTCCAACACCCTCACCTCCAACACCCTCACCTCCAACACCCTCACCTCCAACACAGTCACCTCCAGCACCCTTACCTCCAACACCATCACCTCCAACACCACCTCCAACACTCTCACCTCCAACACCCTCACCTCCAACAGGCTCACCTTGGGCAACATTTTATTTTTTAAAATTTCTACATTAAGCTTTGATAAATAAGAATAGTCATTCGCAGGCAGGCACTGAAATTTTGAAATAAAACAGTAAGCAATATCATATTTTAAAAAACAAAAATTTCTTATGACATGGATTGCATGCATCCTACTTGAAGGAAAAGACTTTTTGTGATTAAATATAACTCATGACCAAATACTAACACAATGGGTCAGTACCTTTCTGTTTCTTTCTCCTTATAATTGCAAATCCCGCCCCCCCCCACCGTCTTCCCTTTTGTGTCCTTGAGGCAGTCAGAATGCTACATGCCCATCAGCCCTCCATCTTGTACAGGAGCCAGGACGTGGCTCCCACTAATGGGCCGTGATTTCCGGAGCCAGCACACCTGAGGTGCCGGCTGAGCGAGCAAAACAGCATTCTGTGTTCGTTGTCGGGACAGACATCTGCCTTAGCAAATGCTGTGACGACAGTTCCCTCTACAAGTCTTACAGTTCCTTAGGATCTGGAAAAGGCCCTAGCAGTATATCCACCTACTATGTTTTCCTATGTTAGGTGCGCTTAACTAAAAGATGTTTTGAAAATAATAATAATAATAATAATAATAATAATAATAATAATAATAATACATCAGCCCAGTGGTTAAGCGTCAACCTAGGAACCAGAGGTCACGGTTCCATTCCTGGTCAGGGCACAGGCCTGGTTACAGGCTTGATCCCCACTGCGGGGTGTGCAGGAGGCAGCCGATCCATGACTCTCTCCTCATGTCATTGGTGTTTCTCTCTCCCTCTCCCTTCCGCCCTTGAAATCAATAAAACAAATGTTTAACAACAACAGCAAACGTTCCATAGACTAATGGCCGAGTCCACAAGCTGAGGGTGAGCAGGAGACTCCTGCATCCTTCGGGGTGACACAGCATGTGCTCCCCAGGGTCCGGGAGGCACAGCTCTAGTCTGGAAACTCCCCGTCCTCTCTACACCGAGGGTGGGGGGCGGGGGCACGATGAGTCCCAGAGGGGTTTCCTGGGAAGGTCCTCGCCAAGAACTGGGAATCCTTTCATGATCTCGTGGCTCCCCTGTCTGAAAGGGGCCTAGACAGACGGCCTTCATACAAACAGGGATTGCCTCACATGTAACACAGATGCCCTCTGCCTTCCTGACCCTCCTCGGACTCACCTCGTACCCCCATCCCGTGTCCCCTTGGAGTTGAATTCTTCCTGGACAAAGGACAGTGGCAGGTTCCAGCTGAAGAGAGACACACAAGTGAGTGAGGCACATAGAGTGGGTCACATGAGTCCAGGTCTGAGTGGAAAAGGTCACGGCCACTCCCGCGTGTGTACGGAAGGAAAGGAGAACCCCAAGGAGCTTGAGGAAAGAGGGGAGATCATCAGATCCGATTAGGAAGAGAGCGGAGGGGAAGAGCTCAAAGCACTTCGGAGGCTTGAGTTAGAAGAAGAAGGGGGAATGTGAACGCTCTAAATACTAGGGAGTGCAGACAGTCAGTTCTTGTATGTTCCCTGTGACACCATAGCCTTCCTCCCCATCACACTTCCTCATGGCGACTTCTATTCCCGGACTGCACAGCTCAGCGCTGCCTTGGAAAGCATGGCACCGATTCAGGAGGTGATGCCGTCCCTTAGGACATAGACCCAGACCTTCCTGTTTGTTCTGGGTGTTAATCCTCCTCCCAGAGTTTTGTCCATTGATTCTTAGAGACAGTGGAAGGGAGGGGGAGAGACAGAGAAATGTGGATGTGAGAGAGACACGTGGATTGATAGCCTCCTGAATTCGCCCTGATCCTACAGCCCAGGTACAGGCCCTTGACTGGAATTGAACCCGGGACTCTTCAGTCTGCGGGGCCGACATTCTAACCACTTGGGAAAACTGCCAGAGCTATCCTCAACTCGTTAGGATGGGATGGAGGACTTGGCTTTCTGGATCATTCTCTATCAATCCACCGACCTTTTAATTCAGTTCACTGGCATTTAATTCAAATGAAAAATGTGACACATCCAATATGCTGATGCATGATGAAATAAATTAGCATCTGTAGAGACTTGATTCAAATGGATGAAATATTTCCGAGATTTCATTCTCAGTCCTACCAGTCAGACTGTGTGTGTGTGCATGTGTGTGTGTGCACGTGTGTGTGTGTGTGTGTGTGTGTGTGTGTGTGAGTGTGTGCGTGTATGTGAATGTCCACAGCTTGCCAGCACTGTGGTTGCTGTGGCTGCAGATACCAAGCAGCACAGCCCTGGTCCTGCCCTCAAGGGCTATAGACCAGTGGTCGGCAAACTCATCATTAGTCAACAGAGCGGCAAACCACAGCTTGTGAGCCGCACGTGGCTCCCAAGCCGCAGTTTGCCGACCACTGGTGTAGACTAATTGAAAAAGGAAAGACGTGAGCAGTCCACGCCACCAGGAGCCAGTATTCACGGAGGAGCAATCCACGGTCGATGACAACACGCGTCCTTTCCCCCTGGGTCTAGCTTTCTGTTTCTCCGGGATCATGGGGGACGGAAACAGAAGAGTAGCAACACGGTCAGCATTGCCTCAGAGTCTCGTGCGTGTGTGTTCACGATGGGAAGAGTGAGAGACAGAGCGAGTGTGCCTCCTGCTCCTTCTTCGACTCTCATTACCTAAGCTCCCTGTGCCCGTGTCTGTACGGTGCTGATTGAATGAGAAGGGAAACCCTGTGGCTGAGAAACCGAGATGACGTGAGTGGAGGGCAGAGGGGCTCCGCAGCCAATGGTCTCAGCACTCTTCCTGAGACCTTCCTGGCTTCCACGCTGGAATGGCTTCCTTATTGGAATCTCCTTGCTGGGTCTAAAATGGAATCCGTTCTCATGTTAGCGTGTTGTTTTCCGTCCATGAGGATCCGCATAGCTCTTATTTCGTGTTTGTTTTTTTTAAATATATTTTATTGATTTTTTACAGAGAGGAAGGGAGAGGGATAGAAAGTCAGAAACATCGATGAGAGAGAAACATCCATCAGCTGCCTCTTGCACACCTTCGACTGGGGATGTGCCCACAGCCAAGGTACATGCCCTTGACCGGAATCGAACCTGGGACCTTCCAGTCCACAGGCTGATGCTGTATCCACTGAGCCAAACCGGTTTCTGCCATAGCTCTTATTTCTTACAAAATGATAGCAGTTCACTCGAAGCCCGGGATTGGACGCTCTTCCCGTGACCCGTTACTTCAGGCTCTGTGACTCAGCCAAAGCGCCAATTTTTAAGACGTACTGATCATGTGTTTTTTAGATCATTTTAGAATCGCATCAAATTTGAGAGGAAGACAGATTTCCCAAATGCCAACTACCCTCCCCCTCCCCCTTGCATATCCTCCCCGATTACCCACACCGCCACCAGCTGGCGGGTCTGCCGTGGCTCCGGCACCTGCCCTGACACGTCATCCCCACCATAGTCCACTCAGGCCCTGACCTCGCAGGGCACCTGTAAAGCCACTTCTAGGTGGCAGGGTCTTTGTGCAAAGACTTTCCAAAACATCATCGGATTTCTTTGCCGGAGAACATATCGTCATGTGAGCAGGAAGGAGACAGATGCTTGGAGATCTTAGCAGCTGGCTCCAGAGAGCAGCGCTCAGCCTACGTCTGAAGTCTGGGACTTACGTTCAGGTCCAGCAGCCCTGAGCCTGCCCTCCCCTCTTCCGTAGGCATTTTGTGGGGGATATATATTAATAAATATATATATATATTTATTAAGCCTGATGCAAGAAGATTCGTGCTAAAATGGGCTTTCTTTTCCCTGGCTGCCGGCACAGCCCATCCACTCTGGCCTAGCCCCTTTCTGCTCAGGCCCTGGAGCTGCATGTTTCTGCTCCTTCTCATGCTGCCGGGAGGCTCTGAGAGCCCAGGGGTGGGGCAGAAAGCCTGCGATGTCGCCGTGGCGATGATGCGAGCATCCTGCCTCCATCACTCAACCCCTGTGTATGCAAATTAACCACCATCTTTGTTGGGTTAATGTGCATACCACTCCTGATTGGCTGGTGGCTTAGCGGAAGTACAGTCAATTTACATGTTTGTCTATTATTAGGTAAGCTTATGCAAGTGTTTATATTAAAGCGACACGAACAGCAATAAGTTAGCCATCCCCTGGCCAGGTGTTGGGACACACCCTGAACGTACATCATCTCACTTAGTTTTTGCAGCCATAGGAGATAGAAACCACGTTCATTTCAGGACAATGGGCGGTCTGCAAGGCCTGGGCATAGATCGCGTGTTGAAAACAAAGTGCAACGATGCAAATGTAAAAGGTGATTTTACCTAATTTATTAAGATAAGACTAATGCATACTTGCACTTGTCTCAAAGGTGGAAATTCCATGGGTGAGCAGCCACGTGTGCCTCAACTTTTGACTCCACTTGTGACTCAACTTGTGATCTTTACCTTTCCCACAAGTGTTGTTGAGTGTGTTCCTTTTGTGAAAGACCCAGCATTCCAAAAACGTTGTTTCTTTAATAGTTTGGATCAGCTTTTATTTAATAATAATACGGGACTTCCGCCAAAACCGGTTTGACTCAGTGGATAGAGCGTCGGCCTGTGGACTGAAAGGTCCCAGGTTTGATTCTGGTCAAGGGCATGGACCTTGGCTGCGGGCACATCCCCAGTAGGGAGTGTGCAAGAGGCAGCTGATCGATGTTTCTCTCTCATTGATGTTTCTGACTTTCTATCCCTCTCCCTTCCTCTCTGTAAGAAAATCAATAAAATATATTAAAAAATAATAATAATACGGGGACTCCCACCCTTATTGGATAAATTTGAACCTCTTTTGGAAACTACTGCTGACTCTTGAGCCATGCAGGAATCGGGGCGCCCATGCCCACATGCAGCGGAAAACCGTGTGTAACTTGGGACT
Organism: Antrozous pallidus; assembly: GCA_027563665.1. Taxonomy (NCBI): domain Eukaryota; kingdom Metazoa; phylum Chordata; class Mammalia; order Chiroptera; family Vespertilionidae; genus Antrozous; species Antrozous pallidus. The sequence continues at coordinate 96,571,944 of CM050519.1, read as the reverse complement.
TTGTGTAAAGACTCTGTGACCCCCAGATCCTCAGGGGGAGGTCCTCCATGCCCACAGCTGGCCTCCTGGTCCGGGGACTCCAATCGCAGGTGGAAATGGGTCGGTGTTCATTCCACAAATTCCCGTGTGAGGCCGGTGCAGTTGCACAGTATTGTTCAAGCGTCGCCTATAACTCAGACATTATGCTTGGGTTTGAAAGGAGAAGGAACTGGCCTTGGAAGAATTCCTCTGGTTCTTCTCATTGCTCTCTCTCCTTTTCTTATTATTTTTTAATGGTCGGTGATCATTTAATTAGGCTGCTTTGGTCGCTGATTAAGTGTATTTGAAACTGATTTTATCCCCACCCCTAAAAGGCTTTTATGGACTTTATTGGGGTGATATCTATATCTATATCTATATCTATATCTATATCTATATCTATAAAAGCCAAGCAACTAGAAAGACTGGTCGCTATGATGTGCACTGCGACCGGACAACCAGCCCAATGGGGTTGAGCCCAGCAGGCCAACCTCCCGTGGCCCCGCCCCTCCCCACAACCAGCCACACCTGCGATCAGCCCCTCTACCCTGATTGGGGACAGGGCCAGCCAGCCAACCTCCCACAACTCTTCCCCCAGCCTGCTGGCCCCGATTGGTCCTGATCGGGGTGGACTGGCAGGACCCCACCTGTGAAAGAATTCGTGCCCCAGGCCTCTAGTTGATTAATAAAATTGAACGGGCTTCAGGTGCACAGTTTCACATGCATCACCTGTACGTTGTGTTATCTGTTCACCACTCCACGTCAACTCTTCCTGCATCACCATCTCTACCCCTTTCCCCGGCAGTCTCCATGCTGTTGTCTATGTTTATGAGATTTTTTTTTCTTATTCCCTTTCCCGTTTCCACCCAGAGCCCCGCCCCCTCCTCTGACAGCTGTCAGTCTGACTCCTGTCTCTCTGAGTCATTTCTCTCCTCCTCTGGAGCTCCATGGGAAACTGTGAGTTCCTGCCAGCCAGCATTTGCGTCTCTTTCCACTGAGCCACAGGCCTGAGCCAGACCCAGGACCTGCTCTAGATTACATCCTGGAATGAAAGCGAATGCCTGGGAGTGTCCCGGTGCGAAGAGGTGATTAGTCCTGGGAAGCTGACTGCTCCTTTTCTGTGAAATGTTCCCAGAGCCCCAGGGTGCTGGGGGAATGTGAGGATGTGAGCGCTTAGTCTCAAAGGGGGACTATTAGCCAAAAGTATAATTTAGGAAATTACTCTGAATTACACAGTCTCTTTTAAAATGGCTGTAATGTTTATTTGTTAAGAGGAAAATTAGTTGTCACCTTGTTCTGAGAATGTTACGCATAGCTTCTCGGAAAGCAGGCTCTTGTGAGACTGTTGACAATGAAGGGATTGAAGGGAGCGATTCCTGCTGGGCGATTAATGAGAAATAATTTATGCAAAGCAGGAAGGTTCATTGTATATCATGGTAATGTTCAAGTCACTCTGTTTGACTAAATAGCTTTTAAATTTGCCAAGTCTCTCTTCTATGAGAAAGAAGATTAAGGTTCGAGTGAGTGAGGAACTTTTCCAGAAGTGAATTAACACACACCCACACCTTCGGTTCTGTAATTGAAATGGGAAGATCCAGTTTGAATTGGCTTAAAAACGAAGTTTTATGCAGCATTTTTTAAAAAATATGAAGTCTCAGTCTGACTTAGGGTAGAAACTGTGTGATACGCATGTGAGTTTTCTTAACAGTGATTGCATTTTGCCTAGGAGGACACATTGATTGTCAATGATCTTAACTACAATAACATACCCTATCTTTCATTACATTTATACCTGGGGTTAGTCTTTTTTGTTATCTCAGTATATAGTAATGTATTTAAATTAACTTATGGTGGATTGTATTTATTTTTTTAAATATATTTTATTCATTTTTTACAGAAAGGAAGGGAGAGGGATAGAGAGTTGAAAACATTGATGAGAGAGAAACATCGATCAGCTGCCTCCTGCACACCCCCCACTGGGGATGTGCACGCAACCAAGGTACATGCCCTTGACTAGAATCGAACCTGGGACCCTTCAGTCTGCAGGCCGACGCTCCATCCACTGAGCCAAACCGGTCAGGGCAGTTTATGGTAGATTTCATATTTTGAGAATATAAAGTTTCTTAATTAAAACGTTTCCAGCGCACCATTTCAAGTTCGGAGCTGCCTGGGTCCCTGCAGGGGGGCGGCCCTGTGAGGTCCTGTGGAGACTGTGAGGGCTTGTACGTGTGTTGGGGGCGGGGGGCGGATCCAGGGATCCTGTCCTGTCACAGCACCAACACCCAACACCCTCTCCAGCGTGGAGCTGCTTAGCTGGGTGGAGGCCATTCATCTGTTCATTTGTTCATTTGTTCATCCCTTGGGACTGTAGCACCACCTTGGGGTTCTACACCCTGCAGGGGGAAGGCGTTGCTGAGAAGCAGTTCCCTGGCACCAGCAGGAGTCAGCCTTCTCTTATTTTTTATGCTTTCCTTTTTCATTGACTATGCTGACATATAACAACGTGTAAACGTAAGGTGTACACTTGTTACTTGGGTATATGGATACACCGTTTAAGATTGCCATCATAGCACTACTCATCAGGTGACATAGTTATACAGAACGTTGTTACTTGTATTCATCTGCCTGCACGGGTCTCCATGGCATATTTCCTACTTATTTATAAGGTCATGCCCTTAAACACCATCAGTGTTGTCCCCTTACCCCATCCTGGTAACCACCATGACACCCTGTGTTTTGTATACATGTGAGTGTTTGACTCCACATATGAGTGACAGCATAGAGTTATTGGTCTTCGTCTGACCTATATCACTGCATCATGTGTTGAGTTTCATCCGTGTGGTCACTGGTAGCAGGTGCCTTCACTCTTGTGGGTGAATGGTCCTCTAACCCAGTGGTTCTCAACCTTCCTAATGCTGCAGCCCTTTGATACAGTTCTCATGTGGTGGTGAGCCCCAACCATAACATTATTTTCGTTGCTACTTCATACCTGTAATTTTGCTACTGTTAATGAATTGTAATGTAAATATCTGTGTTTTCTGATGGTCTTAGGCTCTACAGCAGCGGTTCTCATCCTGTGGGTCATGACCTTGAGAACCGCTAGCAGGGTGCCTAAGACCATCAGAGAGAGTTTGAGAGAGAAAGACATTGAGAGACATTGGTGCAAGATTGTAAAGAGAGATTTATAGGGACAGAGATAGAGAAAGACAGAAGATTGGGTAAAAGATTAGAAGAAGAGGCAGAGATAGAGTGATGGAGATGTATTGAAGAGAGGGTGATAGAGATTTTGAGGGAGACTATGAGAAGGGAATTGATATAAGAAAGATGGAGACAGAGATATTGAGAGAGATGGAGAGGCAGAAAGATAGATGGGGAGAGGAATTGAGAGACACCGGTTGAGAGAGAATGTGAGAGATGGAGATATTGAGAAAAAGAGACACAGAGTGATGTTGGGAAACAGAGAGACTGAGCGAGTTTGAGAAGGATTGAAAGAGTGAGACTGATGGAGACGGAGGTTGAGAAAGAGAGAGTGAGAGAGAGAGAATTAGAGAGGAATCTGAGAGAGGGAGACGATGATAGAGACTGAGAGTTGGAGACAGACATGGTGAGAGATTGAGACAGAGGGAAAGATTTACATTATACATATTGATAATTTGTCTTGAGCATTTTTCCTGGAGAGTCACTGTATTTCTCTGGATGTGTGGTATAATTATGTCTACCTTTAGGCATGTGTTGTATTTAGTTATATTACCATTTTGCATGCATAATTTCCAGGACTCCAGGGCAATCATTGGTATGTAAGTGAAGGAAAGTGGGACATTCCATGCCTATGAGGACAGAAGGGAGGGCCCTCTCCCAGGAGGCCCCTCTCCCAGAAGGCCATGTGGAAGGGAGCCGCCCTCTCCCAGGAGGCCATGTGGAAGGGGGGCCTCCTCTTCCAAGAGGCCGTGTGGAAGGGAGGCCCCTCTCTCAAGAGGCCCCTCTCCCAGGAGGCCCCTCTTCCAGGAGGCCGTGTGGAAGGGAGGACCCCCCCTCTCCCAGGAGGCCATGTGGAAGGTAGGCTCCCCTCTCCCAGGAGGCCATGTGGAAGGGGGGCCCCTGAAGCACCTGCTCATGTGACAATGCTGGAGGAAGCACCTGTTCATTGCCTAGCAGCCCGATTCCATCTTCAGTGCGAGATCCAGGGACCCTCCTGGCCCTGGCTTGGCAGGGGCGTCCACCAGCTCAGAGCCCCCCCACCCCCAACCCCCTCCTGATGCTGTCCAGCCCTGGGCTCCCAGGCCTGTGACTCTGCAGCCTGGAAGGCGGGCGGGGGAGAGAGACTATGACCCCAGGAACCCTCGGTGGAAGCCATAGAGAAATACGGGCTAAATAAAAAAGTGAAATATAACGAAACTGCCAGCCAGCATTGCCAAGGTTATGGACGCTGAATTCTAAGTGCAAATAGAAGGTATTTGGTGCTTTTTATAATTCTGTTCATTTCTGTGTGCTTTAAATGTATTTCTTTATAGTTCAATCTGTTGTGGTGACATGGTGCATCGAGTGACATAGGTGTCGAATGAACAGTCTCTAAGGCAGCATTGGCCCTGTGGGCAGTGCCCCCACTCAGCCACAGGCCTCCCGCCTCAGGTGTGCTGTGCAGTGATGATGAGGAACACCTTTGGAAAGTTGAAACTTGCTCACGACTCTGTTTCCAGGAGGATGGACCCTCTCCGATGAGGAAAACTGTTGGGGTTTTCCTCTCTTCTCCATGAGCAGTATGGAGAGAGAAATAGGGTCCAGTTTCTGAGTAGAGGGTCTAGGGATTGAGAAATGATAGAAAAGAATAGACGACACAGAAGTAGAAATAAAGCTGGGGCTGGGTGGGATCTCTGCTCTCTGATGGAGAGACAGGGAATCCCAGCCCAAATGCAGCGTGTTTATTTTTACTAAAATAGAAAGGGACTTCACATGAAAAGACTTAAAATCAAAGGAGCTTAAGTGGGCCCAGGCCCCACTCATTCCCTCATTCCTGGGCTCTGGGCTCCGCTGAATCTACATCTCAAGGGCCCTCCCCGTGACACCTGAAGCAAGTTAAAAGTCAGTACTGATAATGCATCCAGCCTTCTTGGTGGATGTGTTTCCAAGACGCAGCTCTGCCTGGTGCCTCGGATTCGATGACACTGATTTAAGAAAATGCTCAAGTGCCTTCTCTGGGGGCCGGCCCTCTACGGAAAACATAATCGTGAAAAAGCGCCTGCCCTGTGTACTGTCCACAGGCCCGGTGCCGGCTACAGCAGGAAGCGCCGCTGGTCGGCTCTCGGTCATTGTGCACCCCTCGTCCTTGAGGACCTGGATGCTGATGAACGCAGGTCCGAGTTCAGCCGGGTTCTGAGCCTGTGAGGTCAGGGCCGTCCTCACTGGGGAGCCGGTCATCAGTTAAGGCTGGAGTTTTGGTTTTCAGAAAACTCCTTCACATCTGAACTGATTGGGAGGCGGTGTCCTGCCAGGTAGACCGAGTCAGGGGCAGGGGATGTGTGCCTGCTCCTGGTCACATCAGGGGTGTGGGGGGTGTGGGGGAGGAATGAATATTCGCCAGGAGCTGCTCCCCTCTGCGCCTTGTTCTTCTTTCCCGTTTAACCTGCCCTCCGCAGGCGGCCCGGCGCAGGCGGGAAGGGAAGCTTGGTTAAATGAGATAAATTGGGTCAGAACACAGCAGTGTGTCTATTTTGGACTAATTGGTTCCAAACACAAGAACTAAATTACAAAAATAAAACGAAAGCGTACGTATGGCACCGCACACCTCTGGCCTCCCTCTCCCCGCCTCGGGGTGCGGGCAGGATTCTGGTGCCGGGCAATAAACACAGGTGGATGTAAACATTTGAAAAATGATTAACTTTTTGTTGAGATCCCTCGACCTCAGTGTCTCACCAGGAGCAGAGCTTTCTGGAAAGCCACCAGGCGCATCCATTTTCCATCCTGGGCGGGGACCCTCCCGTTCCCTCCCAGATGCCCAGGAGGGGAGGCCCCCCCAGGATGGGGAGGGAGGGAGGAGCCAGGGCAAGCTGGATATAGCGGGAAAGAGTGTGTTTCTCTCTGAATCACACACCTCCGCGCCATTAGTTTTATGTCTTTATTTTAGTAAGAACTAAGCACCTTAAATGGATCTTGTGATTTAATAATGCCTTCAGGGTTGGAGGAAATCTTTTCAAAGTGAATGTAGCTGACTGGTTTAGGCTGGTCGATAGGACAGGCAGTTTAGATGATTTCCTCTCTGTCTCTGTGCCCCACCCTTCTGGGGGAGAGGGACATAGGCGCGTTCTGGTGCTGAGGTGCTCTGGGGGAATCCGTTATCGCTCTGTGCCCATGCCAGACGTGGCAGCCGGGTGAGGAGCAGGAACACAGTGCCGCTGCTTCCCTTTCCTTTCTTTTTCTTTTTTTTATTAAATACATTTTATTGATTTTTTACAGAGCGGAAGGGAGAGGGATAGAAAGTCAGAAACATCGATGAGAGGGAAACATCCATCCGCTGCCTCCTGCACAGCCCCCTACTGGGGATGTGCCCGCAGCCAAGGCACATGCCCCCGACCGGAATCGAACCCGGGACCCCTCAGTCCGAAGTGCTATCCACTGAGCTAAACTGGTCTCGGCTCCCTTTCCTTTCTAACAGGCACTCGGTCAGCATTATTCTAATAAAGCACTGCTCCTGCTCCCGGCACACTCACTATCGGTCACGCTTCAGGGTATCAGCAAGCAGGAAGTAAAAAGTGCGTGTATTTCTCTCACGATGTAGTTTTTCTTGTGAGATAGAGATACAGTCTCATCGGAATAAGAAATTCGGAAGTTTTTTTTCAATTCCCCCAAAGAGGTGACTGTCCTAATGGTATGAAAACGTGCGGGGGGGCGGGGAGCCCTGAGGGCGGGTGGCAGGCAGGGATGCATTATGCAGACGCCCCATTGTGGAAGTTTACATCGAAACCTGAGTAACTTATTATCCAGGGTTGCCCCAATTAATTTAGTGAAAATAAATAAAATGGCATTGAGAACGTAATTCACTGAACATTGAAAAGGGAAAGTGAAACCTCTTACCTCCGCCCTTCACATTTAATATTCATAACCTATGTGATGGTTATGAGCAGTTCATTACATTCCCTTTTAATTTTTTAGCAATTAAAAGGAAACCCGCCCACATGAGTGATGTTCTGATGTGTGTATTGGGCAGGCACCTTGAGGTTCCCCAACAGCCTGCAAAATGTCAGTTATAAACATTTGGACGGAGAGGCTATCCCTTTGGGCTTCTGACCGGCCACCAGGCTCAGGAAGATGACCCTCAGGTGGAGATAGGACTGCTGATGGGGGGGGGGGGGGGGCTCTGCCACTTTCCCAGGCTTCAGATAAGGCCTCACCCACCAGGCCTCACTGCCAGCCTCCCCCTGGTCCCAGACCCGCCTCCCATCAGAAATGCGGGTGCTGATGATACAGGACCCAGGAGCAGGAATCCTTCCCGGGGTCCTGCCTGGCAGAGCTCAAGAACGAAGCCGTGGACACGAGAAGTTCACCCAGGCAGAGGTTTGTTGCAAACAGCCAGGCACCCGCTCCGGGAGGGGACCAAATGGGCTGCCCCAAAGCATGCTGCTCTCCCCTGACACCTGCCCAGACCCCCTCTGTCTGTGCTGCTCTCTGGTTGGTTCCTGACCCATTGTCCACATTTCATTTTGCTCTTGCAAGAAAAGCATCCTCGTCTCAAAACGCCCTGCTTTTCTGCAAAACGTTTTGTGGTTTCTCAGCTCTCTGCCTGCTTCCCCCTCCTTCCACCCCTCACCCTGTCCCTCGCACTGAGGGCAGGAGCTGGGGAGGGGAACCGCCCGGTCTGAGTGTCCCTCCTTAGGCACAGCCAGGGGCGCAGCAGCACATGCTGGGCACGCCCTGTGTGAGCGACAGCACCTCCTGAGACTCTGATCGAGCGACGGCCCCAGCGAGTTCAGTCATCCCATTTCTGCTGTGTCCCTGTCAGATGACGGAACTGCTACAGCCCCGGTGCCACTTTCCACTTCAGGGTGCCCCTCCTGTGCTGCCCGCTCTGCACCGGCCGGAACATTCCTGTCGTTCACGCAGCCTGGGTGTGAGGGGCTCAAATGGCCCTGGCCTCCTGGGCCCCAGAGCTGGAGTCCCAGCTTCCTGGGCCCCTCCCATGGCCTCCACCTCCAGCCAGACCCACAGAGTTTCTGTCTCATCAACACTAGGGCCCTGATGCACGAATTCACGCACAGGGAGGAGTCTCTCAGCCTGGCCAGTGACCGAGGCCTGTCAAGGGCCGGCCGGGGAGAGGGATCCTGGGAGGCTGGCCAGCTGGCCCCCTGATCAGGGCCTATCAGGAGGGCCCTCCGGCCAGGGGGAGAGACCGCAGGAGGGTGGCTGTAGGAAACACTGACCACCAGGAGTCGGCTCCTGGATTGAGTGTCTGCCCCCTGGTGGTCAGTGTGCATCATAGCTACCGGCCAACCCTTCATTTGGTCATATTAGTCACCCAGGCTTTTATATATATAGACTAGTGACCCTGTGCATGGGTCAGGGGAGGGGGGTTCCCCTCAGCCCAGCCTGCACATTCTCTAATCTGGGACCCCTTGAGGGATATGTCTGCCTGTTGGTTTAGGCTGGATTCCACAAGGATCGGGCCTAAACCGGCGGTCAGACATCCCTCTCACAATCTGGGACCACTGACTCCTTACCACTCATCCGCCTTTCTGCCTGATTGCCCCTAACTGCCTCTGCCTGCCTGCCTGATCACCCCTAACTGTCCTCCTCTGCTGGTCTGATTGCCCCCAACTGCCCTCCCTGGTAGGCCTGGTCCCCCGCAACTGCCCTCTCCTGAACAGGTCTGCCCTTTGGAATGGCTGTTCCTCTCCTGACACCTTTTGCCCTTACCCCCACGCCCCCATTAGAGCACCTCTCACCCCACTAGTGAGAGGATAGCACAGCTCCTGAGCCCACGGGAGAGAGTGTCCCAGCCTCGATCCTTGTCTTCTCATAGATGTGTTTATAGGACAGACTTTGACCGTGTTGTGAAAGCCAATTCATTAAAGCAAGTCAAGAAGCCATCTTTATTTAAAAAGGAGGGAAATAAACCTACACGTCTGGCTTATGAAGTGCAGCCTAGGGTTAGGGTTAGGATTAGGGTTAGGGTTAGGTTAGGGTTAGAGTTATGGTTAGAGTTAGGATTAGGATTAGGGTTAGAGTGAGGGTTAGGGTTAGGATTAGGGTTAGGGTTAGGGTTAGGGTTAGGGTTAGAGTGAGGGTTAGGGTTAGGATTAGGGTTAGGGTTAGGTTAGGGTTCGGGTTGGGCGCTCAGCTAATCTGAAGAGCCAGTTGGTGGGGTCTCGTGTTGCACACCCTCCTGTCTACCAGGTCCAGAATCCACTGATGACTATTTTGGGCAGATTAATCCCCGGTCCCGGTTGACTTGGTGGCGCCTTCCCAGAGTTCCTGAGAAGCACCTGCCACCTTGTCTTGCCAAGCCCGAGATCGCTGGCTTCCCTGCTCAGACAGTCCACAGGAGGGGGGACAACACTCACCGAAGCACATCCCTGACAAAGGCCTAATATCCAGAACTCGGGATTTTCCAATGGGAAAACGAAAGCACCACACAATTAAACACTGAGCAGAGGCGATGAGTAGTTATTTTTCCTAAGAAAATAGGCAAATGGTCAATAAGCATGTAAATATGCTCAGCGTCATTAGTCATTAGGGAAATAATTTAAAGCCACAAGGAGCTAGCACTTCCTACCGCAGACAGGACTGTAATCAGACAGCGGGTGACAGCGGGTGCTGACAGGGATGGATAGCTGGAGCCCTCTGTCTGCCCAGCTGCTGGGAAATAAGACGGGCGGGTGCTTTGGAAACACATTCTCCGTCGGCGATTCTCTCTCACCCTTGATGTTTCTCTCCCTCTCCTTTCCTCTCTGACATCAATAAACAAACAGACAACAAAAACAAAAAGCAGTCCCCCTACAAACAAACTGTTTTTTTAAATATGTTTTTCTTGATTCTTAGATACAGAGGAAAGGATAAGGAAAGAGAAAGAGGATACCATTGCTGACATGTACACATGAAGAACTATTTGACATTGAAACTGGGACTCAGAACAGTTGGACATTGAAACTGACACTCAAACTTTTTTTGCTCTTATACGTTTGTTTTCAGTATGCAGAGGCAAGATATTTTTGAAGAAAAGAAACAGGGGAGAGTGATTGATATAGAGGCAGGGTGGCCTCGAACAGGCTGTCAAGCTACAGGGGGAAGGCTGGAGTGGAGGGGAGGCGGATGCTGGGAGAGATCAACTGAAGGACTTGTATGCATACATATGAGCATAACCAATGAATGAAAGACTCTGGGGTTGGGGAGGGAGGCAAGTGGGGACATGTGCTGGGGGTTAGGGGAGGCTGGGGGGAGGATATTGGGGGGGGAGGAAAACATATGTACTACTATTAAATATAAGTTATATTGTAAATAAAATTTTTAAAAAATGAAAAAAAAAGGAAAGAGAAAGAAACATCGATGAGAGAGAAACATGGATCAGCTGCCTCCCACACACACCCTGTTGGGGATCAAGCCCACAACCCAGGCAAGTGCCCTGACGGGGAATCCAACCAGCTATGGCTTGGTGCAGGGGCTGACCCTGAGCCATACGGACTGGGCACCCTGCTGATGCTTACAATGAAGTTCCACCCAGGTGGAACTCTCTAGGTGTATGCATCTGGGTTTGTTTCTGTGTGTCATGAATAGGCTTCATGCTGCATTTTCCAAAGGTCTTCTTCTTATATGTCAAATGCATTTTTTTCCTATTAAAATGGACCACCTTACACCAAGCGCCCCTCCTCCGTGTGGCCTGGCTGGGGGGCCGCTCGCTGGGCTCAGTGGGGAGCGCGCCCAGCAGAGGCGGTTTGCCCCGCTCAGCTCAGGAGTGAAGTGCGGGCGTGGCGCAGGACGGCTTCACAAACACCCACATGGCGCTCAGCCCTCAGCGACAAAGCAGTTACAGCTTGTCCCTTCGCTGCTTAACGGTGACACTTCAAACTCGGTCAGAGCAGCCCCTGGAGAGTTTCTGCTGTTCTAATTACCAGACACCCAGGAGGACAGTGTGTGCTGGGCAGTCCGAGGCCTTGTTCCCTCGCTGCAGCTGGAGATGCTCTGCCTCCACCATAGAGCCGGTGAAGGGCTTCTGAGAACTCGGGCCTGCGCTCCCCTTGTACAGCCCTTAAAAAAGGAGCTGATGTGACCCAGGAAACAAGAGCTGTGGAAGGGCTACCGAAGACTCAGACCTAAAAAAATATACATACTAGAGGCCTGGTGTGTGAAAATTCATGCACTGGAAGGAGCCCCTCAGCCTGGATTGCCCCTCTCACAGTCCCGGTGCCCTCAGGGATGGGAGGCCAGGACTCCCAGCATTCTGCCGATAAGAGTGGTGAGAGCAGACATCCTTGTTTTGTTCCTGATCTTAGAGGAAATGGTTTCCGTTTTCTCCACTGAGTATGATGTTCGCTGAGGGTTTGTCCCCTATGGCCTTTATTAGGTTGAGGTGCCTCCATCACACCTCTGCTGCTGCCACTGCCGGCAGCACAAGTCTTGGCCGGCCCTGGGTATCTGAGCCTCTGGTGGCCCTGGGTAGCTGGGCAGCTGCCATCATGAGGGTGTGGGTGCTGCTATCTTTGAGGGTAGGACAGTCAATTAGCATATCCCATCCTGATTGGCTGTGGATGCCACCATCTTTGAGGGTGAGGCAGTCATTTAGTATATCCCCTCCTTATTGGGTGTGGGTGCTGCCATCTTTGAGGCCATGACAGTCAATTAGCATATCCCATCCTTATTGGCTGTGGGCGCTGCCATCTTTGAGGGCATGACAGTCAATTAGCATATCCCCTCCTTATTGGCTGTGGGTGCTGCCATCTTTGAGGGTGGGGCAGTCATTTAGTATATTCCCTCCTTACTGGCTGTGGACACCACCATCTTTGCGATGGTGTGAGGGCCAATTAGCATATTCCCCCTTTATTAGATAGGATTGGTGAAATTTTCTAATATGAGGTTTTGTATCGTTTCCATATATAATAATGAGGGAACAAAATCAAGAGAAGTTAAATGTCACTCGTATGTGGGCCTTTTATTTCTTCCTCTTGCCTGGTTGCTGGGCCAGGACGCCCAGTATTCTGCCGATAAGAGTGGTGAGAGCAGACATCCTTGTTTTGTTCCTGATCTTAGAGGAAATGGTTTCCGTTTTCTCCACTGAGTATGATGTTCGCTGAGGGTTTGTCCCCTATTGCCTTTATTAGGTTGAGGTGCCTGTAAAATACTTATTGCCATTGGCCATCACATTGAACTTTGAATTTCATAGCAGCCAGGAAACAAAGAAAATGTGTTTGGTCACGTAATTCTTACTATCTGACAATGGAGACCATCGGATTACAAAGAAGGGTCGGTTATGTTGCTGGTGGCCACATGGGTCAGTGAAAGATGATCCTGTGAGAGGTGCAGTTGGGAGGGCTGGGGAGGGCTGAGGAGGGCATGTGCCCACCTCTGTGCTTAGCTCCAGTCATTCTCCTGGAGGCCCCTCCTCGGGCCTGAGAGATGTGTCCTGGTCGGGGGCGGGCATGGAGACGGGGCAGCCAGCTGTGGGCAGCCAGCATTGGGGCGATGGGATCCTGGAGTCGCCATGGTAACTGCCAGGGAGGGAGTGGGGCTGGACTGGCCACCGCTGCCCGAGGGTGCCAGCGTCCTGGAGGACGCCATCCCCAGAACACCTTCTCCACCAGGGGGCTGCGCCGTGTTCTCGGAGCGCAGTGCGGGCGGGAGGCCCGTGCTCACCTGAGCAGCCAGGGAGGCCCGCGTGGCGGCCATGCGCGCCCAGAGGCCTCCGGTGACCACAGGATGGTCTGACCGGAAACTGCTCTAACTAAAAGCCGTGATGGTGGGGAGTCAGGGCCTAGCCCGGTGCCTTCCCTGCCAGAGGTCCGTCCTCACTTACCCAGCTGCCTATTCCTTCTGTGTCTGCGATAACACAGTGTTGGAATGTCCAGGTAATCTCCCTTTCCCAGACCCTCACAGTACAGGCCCCTGCAGAAGGCATCGTCATCGCCGTAAGCGCTGACCCGTCACTGCCCTGCACCCACCTAAGTAACGAAGCATGTGTCCATCATTTCACCTTTACCCAATCCCGGAGGTTCCCCGGCTTTGCTGTGTCCCGCCTCCCTGACCTATCACCGATGGACTCCATGTAACCACTGGTGTCTCCTCCTTTGATTGTAATGTGTAAAACAAGGTGAAAACCTCCATTCCGAGGTTCATCATCTAAACCCATCCAAGGGGATCAGTCATGTGATTGCATCCTTTCAAAGATGGGAAAATTGAAGCTTAATTATGTGATGAAGCAACTAACAAAATGATTTATCTTCCAAACGCCAGACAAAACACATTACAGTTATTTTATCTAACTAGCTCTCACTTCTAGAAATAACTTAATCTCGCAGCAGCAGCAGCTGTGACTTGCTCTGACTTCGTCCAGCAGCTGGTAGATGAGGAGTCTAATGATCAGATCGGGTGTGGTCTGACCATCCACCCGGCTACGTCATCAGTTACTGGCCCCACACAGGAGGCCTGGATGAGGCCTGGAGGGTCTGTGACCCAGGCTCGGAGTCCAGAGTCCAGAGCCTCACCCCCAGGTCCCTGCTCTTGCCCTTGCCCCGGGAGGGGGACCACCTGGCCCGGCTGTGCCCCCCAAGGATAGCCTCACCTTTACCTGCAGCCTCTCCTTTTCGCCTCTGAACCTGGCGGTTACAGTCTGATTCCCGGTCAGGGGACGGGCCCGGTTTGCGTGCATGCTTGGTCTCCGGCGTGGGGCGTGCAGGACGCCGCCGATCGATGATTCCCTCTCCCTCTCCCCTCCTCTCTGAAATCAATAAAAACATTAATGAAAACGCAGGGACACTGGTCAACCCATGTTTCTACGCCCTAGTGATTTCTCCTCCGCAGAAAAGCGAGCGGTGTGTGCCGCCTGCCAGCAAAGGAAAATGTCCCGTTTTCTCGTGGACGTAAGGAAAGTGCAGGAGGTGAGAGAGCTACCAGCCCTTTGGTGTAACCCAGGCTGTGTGAGGGGAGGCTCTTTCCTGTGTTGTTGTTTGGGTTTTTTTTTTTTTTTTGGTGTTGTTGTTGTTGTTGTTGTTCTTTTTGTTGTTGTTTTGTGTTCGTGTGTTTGTTTTCCTGCAGGTGAGGAAAGCTCATCAACCAGAAATGCCGGGTTGTCTTTGAGACCCCAGTGAAGGGCATCGCCCTGAGCTCGCAGGACCCTAATGACGTGCCCATCGGTTAATTGTGCATTTTCATACCAGACTTGCAGAGCCGGGGTTTCTTTCTGTTGGAACAACAGGATGGGGTGTCCTTGTGTTTCCACACGGGGTCTGCCTCCCCTGCAGCTCTCTGTATTTCAGCTGGGCTTTCCCCCCTCAGGCTCTGAGGGGCCCTAGTGTCTGGATTGGTTGGGGGTTGGGCTCCTCCTGATACATCAGTGTTCAGCCCCCCCTTGGAGATATGGAGGCCAGGGTTCGGGCTTCCAGAAAAGTGGGCCACCGTAACCAGGAGCTGATGCATGCTCAGATGGAATTGCTGCCGTGAGGGCATTGCCAAGTCCAAAAGCCACCACCTCTGGCCGAGTGATTGCATTGAGAATGGAATTACAACTCTGAGAGGCCAGGCGGCATGCATACGCCTCTGACAAGATACGCAGCCCCAACCCCATGTCGCTGAAAGTGCCCTAAAGCCGCCTAACCCACGTCTGTGTCTAAGTTGCTTTTCCTCGGAATCTGCAGCCCTGGTTGGAGAAAGCAGGGTGACTGTTGAAGTCCCCTGAGCCATCAGCCCTGTCACTCTGGAGTGTGTCCCTCTGAAATCTCCTGCAATCTCTCCACAGCTTTTAAAAATTATTAAAAGCCGCTTTTTGAAACATTTTTTCCATGAAATACACGGAGAGATGGGTGGCACACGAGGCAGCTTGCGCAGTCCCGCAGAAAGGGAAACATGTCCTGTGCGAACTGGAACCTCTCGTAAGCAAAGAAAATTATTGGTGATCTTCAGAAATTAACAATTCAGGGGGTCGGCTAAGAGAGAGAAAACGGTTATCAAAACAACTTTTTAATCTGCACAATAAAACATGTTAGGGAGGATTCTTAAAAATTATGTGCTTCTCTCTTTAAAAGTTTATAATTGTATTAAGTTTCAAAGCAGAGAACATTGCCTGTCCCCTGGTCTCCGCCTGTCCCCGTGTTCTCCGCCTGTCCCCGTGTTCTCCGCCTGTCCCCGTGGTCTCCGCCTGTCCCCGTGGTCTCCGCCTGTCCCGTGGTCTCCGCCTGTCCCCGTGGTCTCCGCCTGTCCCCGTGGTCTCCGCCTGTCCCCGTGGTCTCCGCCTGTCCCGTGGTCTCCGCCTGTCCCCGTGGTCTCCGCCTGTCCCCGTGGTCTCCGCCTGTCCCCGTGGTCTCCTCCTGTCCCCGTGGTCTCCGCCTGTCCCCGTGGTCTCCTCCTGTCCCCGTGGTCTCCGCCTGTCCCCGTGGTCTCCGCCTGTCCCCGTGGTCTCCGCCTGTCCCCGTGGTCTCCCTCTGTCTCTGTGGTCTCCGCCTGTCCCCGTGGTCTCCCTCTGTCTCTGTGGTCTCCGCCTGTCCCCGTGGTCTCCGCCTGTCCCCGTGGTCTCCTCCTGTCCCCGTGGTCTCCGCCTGTCCCCGTGGTCTCTGCCTGTCCCGTGGTCTCCTCCTGTCCCCGTGGTCTCCGCCTGTCCCCGTGGTCTCCGCCTGTCCCCGCGGTCTCTGCCTGTCCCCGTGGTCTCCTCCTGTCCCCGTGGTCTCCGCCTGTCCCCGTGGTCTCCTCCTGTCCCCGTGGTCTCCGCCTGTCCCCGTGGTCTCCTCCTGTCCCCGTGGTCTCCGCCTGTCCCCGTGGTCTCCTCCTGTCCCCGTGGTCTCCTCCTGTCCCCATGGTCTCCGCCTGTCCCCGTGGTCTCCTCCTGTCCCCGTGGTCTCCGCCTGTCCCCGTGGTCTCCGCCTGTCCCCGTGGTCTCCTCCTGTCCCCGTGGTCTCCGCCTGTCCCCGTGGTCTCCTCCTGTCCCCGTGGTCTCCTCCTGTCCCCGTGGTCTCCGCCTGTCCCCGTGGTCTCCTCCTGTCCCCGTGGTCTCCTCCTGTCCCCATGGTCTCCGCCTGTCCCCGTGGTCCCCACCTGTCCCCGTGGTCTCCTCCTGTCCTCGATGTCTCCACCTGTCCCCGTGGTCTCCTCCTGTCCCCGAGGTCTCCGCCTGTCCCCGTGGTCTCCGCCTGTCCCCGTGGTCTCCGCCTGTCCCCGTGGTCTCCGCCTGTCCCCGTGGTCTCCGCCTGTCCCCGTGGTCTCCGCCTGTCCCCGTGGTCTCCGCCTGTCCCTGTGGTCTCCTCCTGTCCCCGTGGTCTCCGCCTGTCCCCGAGGTCTCCTCCTGTCCCCGTGGTCTCTGCCTGTCCCCATGGTCCCCGCCTGTCCCCGTGGTCTCCGCCTGTCCCCGTGGTCTCCGCCTGTCCCCGTGGTCTCCGCCTGTCCCCGTGGTCTCCGCCTGTCCCTGTGGTCTCCGCCTGTCCCCGACGTCTCCAGGACTCATAGTGCTGCAGTCCTTGCCCATTTTAATTACCTGAGGGTCAGTCAGTAGGAGCCACAGAATTAGCTGTCTTTGCTCTGGGATTGCCCAGGGTCTGGAAGCGTTTATTTAATCAGCTCCCAGATTAGGCCCCGCTTGGTGACGTGCCCGCACCTCAGTGGTCATAACGCGTTTTGTCGGATTTGATAACATGGGGGATCCATCACCGCCAAGTGAGGAAGCAGGAGATTTCTTTCGGGGAAATCGGGGAAAACGTAGAGGTTATTCAGTGGAGTCTACATTTCCATCGAAGCTGTAGCACAAATCCGTCTCTGAGAGGTTTCGTTCAAAGCTCTTATTAGTGTTGTCATCGTTACTATTCAAATGGAATTTCAGAAGGCGATGCAGAGCGCATTGGAAGGGTATGCACAGGCACAGCTACTCTAAGTGCACGAGGTTCCTGGGTGTGCTGAGACACGTGGCTTGGATGCACTGGACTGCACGGGTGATGATGAGGCACATGAGAGACCCAAGCTGATGGAGGAGGCTGGGCTTTCCTTAGACTCCCAAACAGGACCCGTCTTAATGGTTTCTGCGAGCCTTGTGTCCCTTCAACCTCGTAAGCTTTGGAATCATGTCTGAGTTCAAAGTCTGCCACGTGGTTCCTCTGGCTCAGGCGTAGCTGAGGATCGATCAGTGTGTGAACTTGAAAAATCGCCTCCTATAGCAGGTGCTGCAGCGCAGCTCGACAATGCCAAGGTGGTTCCCTGGCATGATTCTTCAAGCTGCCTGTGCCCTCTAGCGAAGCTCACACGCTGCTTGCAGAGTTTTCCAAGCGGCGAGAAAGCTCCTTGGCTGACCAGTGCTCAATGCTCGCCCTTCACCAAACCTGAGGGACAGCTGCTGAGGGAAAGCCAGGGACAGAGGGCCAAGTTCTAGGTGACCATTCACATGACGTTTCTACAGCTGTCCTGCGGGAGCTGCTGGTGGAATGGTGGCTGCGGGGTGGGAGTGGCGCACAGGGGAGGAACAGCTGCTGTCCAATGGGGATCAGTGTCAGGGCAGCAGAGAGTAAGTTCTGGACTTTTCTGTAAGACCTGCGCCCTGCGGTCAGTATTGTGTTGGGTGAACATGTGTGGTAGATTACATGTGAAGCGTTTCTACCATGCACACACACATATACACACACACATGCACACACACGCACACACGGAAGCCGGGAGGTGGTGGGTGTGTCTGTTGCTGTGGTGGGGGTCCTGGAATCACAGACACACACATGTCCATAGTCATCAGATTGTGCAGGTTACACACACGCCCTTTTCTTTCTTTTTTTAAATATATTTCATTGATTTTTTTGCAGGGAGGAAGGGAGAGGGATAGAGAGTTAGAAACATCGATGAGAGAGAAATATCCATCAGCTGCCTCCTGCACACCTCCTACTGGGGATGTGCCTGCAACCAAGGTACATGCCCTTGTCCAGAATCGAACCCGGGACCCTTGAGTCTGCAGGCTGACGTTATCCACTGAGCAAACTGGCTAGGGCACGAGGCATTTCCTGTTTACCGATTGGACGTTCATGAGCCTGGGTTTAAGCGTCACCAGCGTGGACTTGGAGATGAGAGAGGGATAGACAGACTGCTCGCATTATTCCGTGTTACGTGGTCAGCCTCCCTGTGCGTGGCAGAAGAAAATTAAAGTCTGGGGCGATATTTACCCAATAAGGTTGCGAAGGTTTACACTAGAGATTCATCTCCACGGCGTATCGGAGCTTAAGCCCTGACTGTACACTGAAAAGGTCAAGCAAGACAAACACAGACTCAGTTTCAGCTCCGCCTCACCCCTCCCGCACACGCAGTCACCTGATTCCTGTCCCCCGAGGCACAGTCCTCCCACCTTCTTCCCTCAGACCATCAGTCTCCCTGCCCAGGATGGGGTCTGGTCAGCGCTGTCCACACTGGCCTCCTCCGCTGGGTTCTCACTGGGTTTCTCCTGGAGACGAGAGGGCCTGCTGGGGCGCAGCGTGGCTCTGCCCGGCCATGCGAATGGGCAGCCACTGCTTTCGCAGGCTGTCAGGGCGCTGGGGCCTGGGGCGCTGCCTGCTGGTGGACGCCTCCTCGGGGATGGCCCGTCGCGCCCGTGCCCCTGCTCTCGGTGGACATGGCACACATTTCAGGAGGAATAAGTCCCCTCTGATGTAGGGAGCCCTGCAGACAAACATGGGCACCCCGGGCGATGTGAGCTGTGGCTGCAGACCCACAGCCTTCACGTTGGCCTTTGCGCTGTAAGTCGCCTGGCTGGCAGGTCGTTATGGGCTGTTGGTTTAGGTAAAGAAGTAAATGGTGGAGAAGCTCAAAATGGTTCAGTTTGCCAAAAAGTAGCCGGATTTCCTCTCTCCTGGAACCCCCTTTGTGTGTGGGAGAAACCGGGGTCCTGACATCCATCCGCTTTAACTCGTGGGAAGGTAAATATCTGTAGGTTTTGGGGAGAGGGATGCTACTTATTATGCAGACTCATTATTCAGGAAGGAAGGGCGAAACCTTGATACCTCTTATGCAGTGTATTTTTGAACCATTTAACTTATTTTTTAATATATATATACTAGAGACTTGTTGCAGGAAGATTCCTGCAAGAACAGGGTTTCCTGTAGCCTGAGCAAAGCTCCCTCACATCTCTGCTGCCTCTCTCCTTCCCATTTTCCCTGCCTCGCTCCCTTCTCTGCTGCCTCATTCCCTCCCTTCTCCACTACCTTGCTCCCTCCCATCTTCTCCACCTCACTCCTTCCCATCTCCGCTGCCTTGCTTTCTCCTGTCTCCCCCGCCCCGCTTGCTTACTTCTCTGTAGCTTTGCTCCCTTTTGCAGTGCTTGGCTTCCTTCTACACTGTCTTCTATGCCTGGATATGCAAATTACCCACCATCTTGGGTTAATTTGCATACTTGCTCTGATTGGCTCATGGGTGTGGCTCGTGGGCATGGCTTGTCGGTGCAGCTGAGGTATGGTCAATTTGCATATCACTCTTTCATTAGATAGGATGTGTGTGTGTGTATATGTGTGTGTGTGTATTTACTTATTTCAGAGAGGTAGGAAGAGAGAGATAGAAACATCAATGATGAGAGAGAATCATGGGTTGACTACCTCCTGCACACCCCCTTCCCCTGGGTATGAAGCCCACAACCTGGGCTTGTATCCTGATTGGAAATCGAACTGTGACCCCCTGGTTCATAGGTCAATGCTCAACCACTGAGCCACGCCGGTGGCTGACCCCTTTTTTAAGCGGCATTGCCTCCACATCAATGGCCAATTACACACCATGCTCTTTCTGAGAGATTCCTGCTTCTTCAGTCGGTACTCGCCTTTGGTTCTTGCTATGGACTGAATGTGCGTCTCCGGAATCCATAGGTCGAAGCCTAACCCCAGATGTGATGTCAGCGGTTGGGGAGGTGAAAAGGTCACGAGGGTGGAGCCCACATGAGGGGGGTCAGTGCCCTTGAGAAGGAGACCCCAGCTCCCTCATCCCTCCCACGGTGAGAGCACATGGGAGGAATCCGAGGTCCGCAGCCAGAACCCCCACACAGGCACCCTCATCTCAGACCTCAGCTTCCAGAACCACGAGAAACAAACGTCTGTGTGTACAAGCCTCCCAGGTGACGGGGCTGCATCCCACGAGCCCAAACAGCCCAGCAGAATCCTGGCTTTCCCGTCAGGAGCTAAAACGGACGGCACGCCCCCTGCAGAGCTCTGTCTGAGGAACAGGTGGCTGGAACCAATGGCTCTGTCCATAGGAATAATGAATCATGAATAAAGATGCAGGGATCTAAAGGGCAAGCTGTTTAGGTAGCATCTGTGTTTGGAGGCGCTATATTTATCTGCTTGGGGAAAAAAAACACATTTTATGAAGCTGTTATGTTAGAAGTTCAGTACATGCGGGCCTTTCTTGGGGTGCTTTCGAACTTGCAGCTCCTCTGTGGCGTCTGGCATCCCCGAGACACCGCATGTTCCTGGGATGCGTGCTGCTGGAGCGACACCCAAGATAAAATGTCTGTTACACCCATGAAATGCACTGCTCATGTGGAACCATCCTTCTATAAAAACCTCTCCACATAGCCCTGTCTGGTGTGGCTCAGTGGATAGAGCGTCGGCCTGCGGACTGAAAGGTCCCGGGTTCGACTCCGGTCCAGGGCATGTACCTTGGTTGTGGGCACCTCCCCAGTAGGGGACGTGCAGGAGACAGCTGATTGATGTTTCTCTCTCATCGGTGTTTTTCTATCCTTCTCCCTTCCTCTCTGTAAAAAAAATCAATAACGTATATTTAAAAACTGTAGAAACAAAACAGAAACCTCTCCACATAGAGATAGATATCTTTGGAAAGGCAGTTAAACCCGGGTTCTTGCCTGGACTGCAGTTTGTCAGGGTGTATATTGCCTCCACCTAGGCTTGTCCAAGAGGCGGTGACGGAGCGTTGGGTGGAAGAGACGGTCCTAGGAGCTGTTGCTAGCCAGGTGGAGACGTGGCTTTGACGTGTCCCCACTCACTGCTCGCAGCGCTCCTTACAGAAGAGCCGTTGGGAGGGTTCCATCCCGGAGCATGCCCCGTGCACAGTGCCGGGAGCACAGCAGAAACTCAAACATTTCCTGCCATTGCTGCAGAGACAGGGGCCCCCGCGTACGGGGTTGGGGGGGGGCACCCTGAGCTTGGCAGGAGGTCACAGCTCTGTGGGTCTGTGGGCGACGTATGTCGCCTCCATTTGCAGAGTTCCTGCCAAAAGGAGCGTAATGGCACCCACACGGGACGCTCACTGCCCATATGGCAGCCCCTGGAGCGCCCTGACTGAAAGCCACCGAGCATGCACAGAGACAAGTCCAAGAGCACGCTCCGTGGCGGCCGCTGCAGCGGCACCTGCTCTCCTGCAACGTCGCCTGAACGCCGCGCAGGTTCTCAGCTCACCCAACGCGTTTCCTTCCCATCACCGGCCAGCCTCCGCTCGGTTACGATGCGTCTGTAATTACAGATCTGTTAGGACTGTCATCGGCGATTTGGTTTTGGGGGGGAAAAAAAAAGTGAATTCGCATATCGTCAGATTCCGACAGCCTCCGACTTGCAATAGAAAAGATGAACGATAGCCGAGACCGGTTTGGCTCAGTGGATAGAGCGGCGTTCTGCAAACTGAAAGGTCCCGGGTTCGATTCCGGTCAGGGGCATGGACCTTGGCTGCGGGCACATCCCCAGTAAGGGGCATGCAAGAGGCAGCGGATCGATGTCTCTCTCTCATCGATGTTTCTGACTTTCTATCCCTCTCCCTTCCTCTCTGTGAAAAATCAATAAAATATTTTTAAAAAGAAAAGATGAACAATAACACACGTCAGCCCAGGAGCCACGGGGAAGGACTTGATCTTTATCCGTGTTTCCGGACCCCGGTTAGGCTCCTCACGTCCGTCCTTCCTCACCTCCTCACGTCTGACTGACTATCTCTGGGCATCCACCATCTGCCCCCCTGTCCTCCATCCCAGCCTCAGCCTTCGGATCTTCTGTCCCAGCCCTATCCCGAACATCGGGGTCTTTTGGGGAATCTTTTTACAGTATTTTTAAGTTATTTTTATTGGTTTCAGAGAGGAAGAGAGAGGGAGAGAAACATCTATGATGACAGATAATCATAGATCGGCTGCCTCCGGCACGCCCCCCACTGGGGATGGAATTTATAACCCAGGCATGTGGGTTATAAGTTCCATGACCGGGAATGGAACCATGAACTCCTGGTTCCCGGGCCCATACTCCACCCCTGAGCCTCACTGGCCAGCTCGGCCCATCCCCCATCGTGTTTTAAGGACAGTAGCATCCTCAGCACTTGACAGAGACCCTGGCAAGTGGGGGGCACTCAGTAAGTGTCAATAAAAGTTTGCAAACGCATTTTGATGTGAAATAACAATTTCATTCTCTACCATGGCCATTATCTGTAGGGGTTTTCTCTCTTCTCTACATCCGGCGTGGAGAGAGAGAGTGTGGGTCCAGTTTCTGAGTAGAGGAGCTGGGGATTGATAAATAAAAGAATAGGAGAGAAGACACAGTAATAGAAATAATAGTTGGGGCTGGGTGGAATCTCTGTTCTCTGTGATAGAGAGACAGGGTCTCTGAGCCCAAGAAGCCATGTTTATTTATATCCCCCAAATACCAGGAAGTTACACCAAAAGTTAGGATCAAAGGAGATTGGGCTCAGGTCCTACTCATTCCCTCATTCCTGGGGCCAGACTGGATTTACATTTCAAGGCCCTCTCCCCAACACCTGGGGCAAAGTTAAGAGTCAGTATTGATAACGCATCCAGCCTTCTTGGTGGATGGGTTTCCAAGACGCGGCTCTGCCTGGCACCTCGGATTCGGCTAACACTGATTTAAAGGATGCTCAGGTGTCTTCCCCGGGGGGCCTCCACAGTTACCCAAGTGCACAGCAGCTCATGTTCAGACCAGAGGGTGGGACAGAAGGTCCTGGAAACTCCTCCCAGGTCTGCTCAATGCTGGGAATGTTCTAATAGAGTCCTTTTTGAAGCAGGCAGATCTTCTGAATAGGTGAGCACGCTAGTGCCGAGGCCGATGGAAATAAGACAATCAGAGGCTAGTGAGTTGCTTTCGCAAACGCCAGTGAGCATTTCGGGGTGTGCGTGGGGCTTGCGTGTTCACTAGGCCACACCCCGTTGCTTCCCCCACAATTCTCTGCTGCTAACGCTCTGGTTCTGGGGGAGGCTTTACCAGGACAGCCAGCCCATCAGCCCACAGACAGATTTCTCTCCGCATCTGTTCCTGGCTGGGCGGGGAGCTCACACCCCATCCTGACCCGGGTTGGGAGGGGAAGGGGAGGTCAGGGAGCACAGGGATGTCAGGAAAAGCCATCAGCCGCTGAAACCTGATGCCAAGAATTTAAAGTTCAACCTCCTTTCACAGATGCTTTCCCCATTCAGGAGAAAAACCATGGATCAGGACTGCACATTGAGGGACAGGTTTTTTTTTCCCCCACAAATTCATGTGAAATTTAAATGTTAACAAAGTTGAGAGAGGATCCTGTTCTTAGCTCTTTCTGCCCCTCAGGGAGCGTGCATGTGGTGTGCATGTGGCATGTGTGCGGCTTGCGTGTGGCGTGGATCTGATGTCTCCTGTGGAATTATTAATTTTTTTATTTTTTAAAAAAATGTATTTTCTGGATATTTTACAGAGAGGAAAGGAGAGGGATAGAAAGTCAGAAACATCGATGAGAGAGAAACATCGATCAGCTGCCTCTTGCACACCCCCCACTGGGGATGTGCCCGCAGCCAAGGTCCATGACCTTGACCGGAATCGAACGTGGGACCCTTCAAAGTGGTTTCGTCTCCTGTGGAATTATTGACGGCAGCCCATGTACACACGTCTTCCCAGTGCAGATGGCCCGCAGGCTGCCTCCCCCCTAACCGGGACCACGTCAAATTAAGCGAGGAGAGGCCGGGACCCCTGTGCCCTGTGAGTGAGAGCTCACCATGCAGGGCAGGGCGGGCACTTAGAAATGACTGTCAGGACCTGCGAGCAGCGGCCGCGGCACCTCCTCTGCGCTCCCGCAGGGCCGCTTCCAGGGTGTCCCGCCTCCTCGCCTCCTCCTCCCCGCATCGCTGCTGGCTTTGCTGCCCGATGTGTCCCACAAACTCAACACCCCCCGCCCCAAAAAGGCAGGCGGGCGATGCCTGCGCGGTGACCATGGTCTTGGGGTGTGGGAATTCTTTTCATGTCCCATGTGTCCAGGGTTCTCATGTCAGGGTTTAGGATCTGGAGAAGGCCGCACACCAATGAAGAGAGCCTGGGAAAGCATCAATTTTGGGAATAATGGGGGCCAGGTGGCAGCCCATCTCTAGGGGGAGGACACCACAGCACTGGCCTTGCTATCCCCTTTTATTTAGACTGCTAGAGGCTTGGTGCACGAAATTCGTGCACAGGAGCAGGGGATGTCCCTCAGCCCAGCCTTCACCCTCTCTAATCTTGGACTCCTCTAGGATTTCCGACTGCCCGTTTAGGTCCAATCCAGGACTCCTGGCTCCAAACTACTCACCTGCCTGCCTCCCTGATTGCCCCTAACCGCTTCTGCCTGCCAGCCTGATCATCCCCGAACCGCTACCCTGCCAGCCTAATTGATGTCTAACTGCTCCCCTGCCAGCCCGTTTGCCCCCAACTTCCCTCTTCTGCTGGTCTGATCACCCACAACTGCCCTCCCTTGCAGGCCTGGAACCTCCCAACTGTCCTCCCCTGCTGGCCATCTTGTGGTAGCCATCTTGTGTCCACATGGGGAAGGATCTTTGATCACATGGGGGCAGCCCTCTTGTGTGTTGGAATGATGGTCAATCTGCTTATTACTCTTTTATTAGACAGGATGTGTTACATCCATGTCCTTTAGGTCAGGAAGTTCCAACAATGAGTCAATCAGCAAGAATTAACATAAGACTAATACGTGGAAGCTTCTCCAACTACCAATGTGTCCCCTAAACAGTGAGTGAATCGTTCAGACTTAACGTAAGACTAAGTGTGGCAGCTGCTTCAATGTATCACTGTCTCACCTAAGCAGTGAGTGAATCGTTCAGACTTACAGAGCCATTAAGGTTTGACAGGTTTCCTGTTTGTTCTATTTACATCTCTATTGGTGAGGCAATGACTGGTTTCCTGCAAGAGGGGAGAGGGGTGGGCTTGGAGGCTGCTCTCCTTTCATAAATGGGGAGGGAGTGCTGGCTGTGAGGCCTCAGAGCGCCTGCCCCTGGCCAACCTGAAGCCCCCGCAGCATTGCAGCGGTCTGACACCAGCAGCCCAGACGCCCCCAGAGCCTCGGCTCCTCTCTGGGGTCAGGGGCCGGCTTGCAGAGGTCATAGAGTTTAAGCATCTGTGTGGGGCCCAGCCCGGGCTACTCAGCAGTTGAGCGTGGAACCCTGAACCAAGAGGTTGCTGATTGGCTTCTCGGTCAGGGCACATGCCAGGTGCAGGCTTGGCCCAGCAGGGGGCGTGCAGGCGGCCGCTGGTGGAGGATTCCCTCTCCTCACTGAAGCTTCTGTCTCTCCATCAGCCTTCCTCTCTGAGATCAGGAACATCTGTTTGTAAGGGGGAGCGTTGGTCCATCTTCGGGAGCCGCCGCTGGGGACCAGGAGAGCCTTTCTGGGAGGGTGAGTGGCTCCACGGGGGAGCTCACAGGACAGACGCCGGTCCGCCTCTGTGGCATGTTGGGGAGTCCTGGGGGCAGCCCCGAAAGGGACACGGAAAGGGCCATCCCAAAGCCAAGCCCCAGGGGACCCACTTCCCTGTAGTTTAGCTCACGGGTGTGTGCAGCAGTGTGTTCTACATGGCGGGGGGCTGGGGGAGGGGCGTGAGGTCTCCACAGCAGAGGACTCCCCTTACTCCCTGTTTCCTCACCACGCCTGCCCACGCGGGGGCCTCTGGAGGCCGGTGCTGCTGCCACTTGGAATCTTAAACCCAGAAGGAAAGACGGCGCAGCAGCCAGGGGTGAGAGGGACCTTCACCCGAGGCTGCACCGGGATGGGGGGTTCGGGGCTGCGGGGGGCTCTCAGGGTACTGGGCCCATGGTCTCCTTGCAGAAGCGGCCTGAGTGCCCAGCGCACACACAGCCTGAGGAGAGCGGAGTGTGACAGTAAAGTAGGTCAAGCCGTGTTTTTATTTTGTTGCCTTAGCAGCAGGAATGCCTGTCCCCAGGAACAAAGAAGGCCCCCCTCAAACTATCGATAGGATGAAAAGGCAGGGAGACAGTCATGTCACTCGATTCAGTTCACGTATGCAAGTGTGCCTCTTACAGTTTCAGGAGAAAACGTGCATCTGTGTGTGTGTGTATGTGTGTATGTGTGTGTGTGTGTGTGTGTGGGTGTGTGTAGGGGGTGTTGGTGAATGGTTACCTCGATTCTTTGATTCATGTGGGTGAGATGTTTTTTAATATATTGTGTTGATTTTTCACAGAGAGGAAGGAGAGGGATAGAGAGGTAGAAACATCGATGAGAGAGAAACATCGATGAAAGAGAAACATCGATGAGATCAGCCGCCTCCTGCACACCCCCCACTGGGGATGCGCCCACAACCAAGGTACATGCCCTTGACCGGAATCGAACCTGGGACCTTTCAGTCTGGAGGCTGATGCTCTATCCACTGAACCAAACCAGCTAGGGCGTAGGGGTGATATCTAATGTTAGGACACATGCTGGTGTTCCCCGGCTCACATGAAACTAGGCCTCCAAAGGAGGATCAGTTCCTGCGGGTCCCCCCAGGGAGGTGGAAACTAAACACAATAGAATTCCGAGAAAAAGGTCAAGGTTGCACCGGGCATGTGCCCTGACGAGGAATGGAGCGGGCAACCGGGAGGTGCACAGGTGCACATTGGCCAGGTCTATACAAGCTATGACTGAAACTCCTCTTCTAGGGAAGACCTGGGTTCTAACCCTGGATTCCTATAGGAGATTCCCATGGACCCCGGGGGCCGGATGGTAAGAATAACACAGCATCCTCTGCCTGTGCGGGACCCACGTAACGAAGATGCCCACAGCTCTCATATCTCTCACATGGAAGCTGTGGAAGTGACATTCGATTTCAAGAAGCCAGCGAAACAAAACCCAAACTAAAGAGAAACCAGCCGAAAACAGAACAGAAACACAAATGCATGTGTTAACATGCAAACTTGGGAAACAGCGAGACGTAGTTACTGCTCACGTTCCGAGCTGTTTCTCAAAAGTGACACGCCCTCTGGGCGTGGCTCAGGGGTTGAGCGTGGACCTGTGAACCAGGAGGTCAGGGTTCGATTCCTGCTCAGGGCACAGCCCGGGTTGCGGGCTCCATCCCCAGTGCGGGGCGTGCAGGAGGCAGCCGATCCGTGATTCTCTCTCATCATGGATGTTTCTCTCTCTCGCCCTCTCCCTCCCGCTCTCTGAACTCAATAAAAGTGTATTTTTTAAAAAGTTGTAAAATGCCCTAGTTCTCAAACATACAGCACCAGATGGTTACGATCATAAGTGGGGTAAACAAAATTGATGTTTTGAAAAGGGGAAATATGAAACGTCCTTAGTGTGCCACAGGCATTCCAAGAACTGGGAGCGGCCAACGTGAGTTTGCCCAGTGGGTCGGCTCACCCGGCTTGAATTCCGAAGCGGCACAGACAGGGCAGGTACTCAGCTCTCGCCGAAGGTGGCCGTGACCGTTTTCCTTGTTTAAATCACAAAATGCGTGCACCTGATTCAGCTGGCACCCCGAATGGCACGCGCTCTCCCTTATCCGCTCCGTAAACGTCTACTTTCCCAGAAGGTCTGTCTGCGCACTTTTTGCAGTTAACACAGCATCGATCGCCTGATTCGCTTAAAACCCATTACTGGTTAATGATTTTCTCTTTTTATACCATTTTTGCTTAACAGGCAGGACATGTTTTGAAGGCTCATGTATTTGATATTTATTGCATGCCTGCTCTGTGCACGTGTAAGCAAGAATACTGAGAGCGCTCATGTCAGTCAGAGCAATTAGCAATGAATGGCCGTCCTAGGACAATGATGGCAAATTATACCGGACCCTCCGCACGGGAAACGTGTCCCAGATGGGACAGACATATGGAAAGGGGAAGGGCTATTTGGCTGATGGGTTTTGAATAAAAAACAGAATAACTACACGTGAGGAGTGCATCTGTGTCAACAAGGCATCAAGCCGGAGACGGGATGACGGAGCAGGAGAGAGGAGAGAGCAGATATAAGAGGCCAGCAGGGAGTGTTCCTTCAGTGAATGCCCAGCGAAAGAGCTGTGGAACGGAGCCCACGGTGCAGGGACCGGGACAGAATCTGCAGGCTGCTGGGCGCTGCTTGGTCTCGGGACATACTTGAACCTCTGAGTCTTGGGTCCCTCCTCCGTGAGATGGAGTGACAGGAGCAGGCACTGTGGGGCCTGTTGGAGAAACCCAATCTGCCCTCGAGCACTGTAAAGAGGACACATCTCATTAGTGAAAATTAGAGCAATTTAGTTTACACAGACCAGAACTTTCCACGGCATCCCATCAAAGGTGTGTGAGGATCGCCCAGACCCCTGAGTGAAGGCACTCAGAGTGCTCAGTGCTGGAGACAGGTCGTTGTCATGACGATGGCATGAAGTTAACATAAATTCCTTAACCGAGGTAATCTAGTGATGACCTCCCCCTCCCTCATTTATTATCACACTAGAAGCCCGATGCACGAAGATTCCTGCTAGAATGGGCCTTCCTTTTCCTGGCTCCGGCACCCCCTTTCTGCTCCGCCCCCACCTTCCCATGCTGCCCAGAGGCCCTGAGAGATGCAGACATTCTTCCTCACCCCTGGAATGCAAATCAACCACCATATTTGCATATTACTCTTTTATTAGATAGGATATGTAAAAGAGCCATCCTTGCCCATCCAGTGTAGCTCAGTAGTTGAGCTTCCACCTACGAACCAGGAGGTTATGGTTAGTTCGATTCCCAGTCAGGGTACATGCCTGGGTTGCGGGCTGGATCACCAGTAGAGGGTGTACAGGAAGCAGCTGAGCAATGTTTCTCTCTCATCACCGATGTTTCTCCCTCTCTTGCTCTTCTCTCCCTTTCTCTCTGAAACCAATAAAAATACATTCTTAAAAAATGCCACCCACTAGGAATAAAAATAAATCTTTTTTTTTTTTTTTTTAGTGTAGGAAAGGTTGGTTTTCATGTCTTCTCTTTAAGAAGAGGGTAAAGTGTGCGCCCAGCCAATGGCTTGGATCTCGGGAAGACTGACGGCGTGGCCAGCCAACCGGTGCTCTCTTGTGGATCAAGGCGAATTAATAAGGACTTTGGTTGATCAGCTCCGGCCCTTGGGGGGGGGGGTGCGGGGGAAGGAGTGACAGGTACTTGCAGAAAACCCCGGGAGCCCCGTTGGGTAGACAGCTGCAGGCCTCACTTTCCACGCAGATTATTAAAAAGGAATGATTTGAGGGCTCGGCTCCGAGACCCACCGTGGGAGGGCCGGCCGTTGATTGATGTGCTCTGAGAGGATGCGGGGTTTGGTGATGGGACGCTCTCGAACTCTATCACTCTTCGTCGCTGAATTGTCACTGGGAAAGATTGGATTTTTAAAGAAAGTAATGACTAGAGACCAATGTCATCTGACAAGGAGCTCGGGGTGACCTCGGCTCTGCACGGGGCGGGGTGCCTCGGAGCGCCTCGGGAAGGAGAGCCGTGCGAGGCCTCCCCATCAGGAGGGGCGGAGCGGCCTCGCTTTATTTCCAGACGGAACTCAGCGCCCCATCGGTGCCCGTGACCTCCATGACTTCTGTCTGCAATGCCCGCTCCTCCTGACATAATCACAACGGACTTTCTTTACTTGAAAGGGGGAAAAAAAAAAAGCCCTGAAAAGCTAGAGCTGGCTGAAGGGATCACGCCTCCCTGTGTGTTGAAAGCCTGGGATCCTGAGGCTGTGTGTGTTTTTCCACTCCAATGTCAAGTAAGGGACCAAGGAGCAAGCGCCAAGGTCAAAAGTAAAGGAAAACGGGTCTCCATGTCATGCCACTAACGCAGGTCCCCCGTGACCCCGCTCCTGTCGGGCGCAGAGTTGTGTGTGAACATCCGTGTCAAGCGTGAGGGACATGGGTCAGCATGGGTTTGCAGCCAGGGGCCCACTTGCTAGGAATCGGCAATCGCATGATCTAGAACCGTGGTCGGCAAACCGTGGCTCGAGAGCCACATACGGCTCCGTGGCCCCTTGAGTGTGGCTCTTCCACAAAATATCACAGCCTGGGCGAGTCTATTTTGAAGAAGCGGCGTGAGAAGGTGTTTAAGTTTAACGAATTTGGCTCTCCAAAGAAATTTGAATCCTTGTCCTGTTATGGACCGCCGTGAAGGTGAATAAGTTTTCCATTTACAAGAAGACTTCTGAAGAACCAGTGGGTGACAGGGTGGATTATGATACAGATTTTCATAAAAATGAACATGGCTGTGGTTATAGAAGCAGGATGTTGGAAACAAGGTTTTTGTGACCGGTGTGTGTGTGGGAGCCCTGGAGTCTGTTTCCGGGCTGGCTTGTCCCACAGGTGCTGCAGACATGAAGGGAGGAGTCGGGGCCCTGGGCAATATGCTCAGCAGTGAGAGCACCATCCTTCTCCCTGAAGGGTTGTGGGTTCGATTCCCGGTCAAGGGCATGTTACTGGATTACAGTTTGGATCCCAGGTTCCTGGTATGAGCATGAGCATGTGCAGGAGGCAGCCAATTGATGTGTCGCTCTCATCTCTCTCTTTCTCTCTCTCTCTCTCTCTCTCTCTCTCTCTCTCTCTCTCTCTCTCTCTCTCCCTCCCTCCCTCCCTCCCTCCTCCCCTCCTTCCCTTCCACTGTCACTAAAAAAATATTTTAAAAATCAATGGAAAAAGTGTCCTTGGGGGAGGATGAACAACCAAAAACGTAGGAATCCTATATATTCAAGTCACTCTCCCAGAGGAAACCGCATCCTGTGCCGCGGAGCCGTCCCGATGGAGACGCAGGGTGACAGGAGCCGGCCCGGAGCTGAGAGATGCGTGTCTGTCCCCGCCGGCCTCTGCCTTCACGAGTTCAGCAGCGAAGCTGAGGGATGTCTGTCGCCCGGCGCTGCGGCAGATGACGGACAGGCTCGTTCTCGGGCTGGTTCGCCGCCGGAAACACAGATTTAATTCCTGGCGCCATTCCGTGTAACCATGCGTGCCATGTAACAGTGGAACCACGTCGTCTCCTCGCAGAGTCCCGTGAAGGGGTCCCGCCGCCCACTTTCTCAGTAAACCGGCTTTCTGTGGGGTCCACCCTGCGCCCCTGGACCAAGCGCCGTGGATTTGGTGTGCGCCTGTATTCACCGTGGCCTCGGGGATAGTCTCCTCTGCTTGCTTTATATTTATACTAGAGGCCCGGTGCCCGGATTTATGCACCAATGGGCTCTCTTCGCCTGGCCTGTGGGATCGGGCCAAAACCGGCTCTCCAGAATCCCCCGAGTGGTCCTGGATTGCAAGGGGGTGCAAGCCAGGCTGAGGGACTCCACTAGTGCATGATTGATTGGGGCCAGGGCAGGACGCTGGAGGCTGGCCAGCGGGGGAGGGCTGCAGGAGGGCTCCAGGGTGTGTCTGGCCCATCTCGCTCAGTCCTGATCAGCCGGACCCCAGCAGAAAACTAATATGCCAGTTGGACCATCTACCCCCTTGTGGTCGGTGCATGTCATAGTGACTGGTCGACTGGTCGACTGCCCCCTGGTGATCAGTGCATGTCATAGCAGGCAGTTGAGCAGCCTTAGCATATCATTAGCATATTGGTGCTTTGATTGGTTGAACAGCCGACTAGACAACTGGATCCTTAGCATATTAGGCTTTTATTATATATTATGAATGTGTGTGTGTGTGTGTGTGTGTGTGTGTGTGTGTGTGTGTTGATTTCAGAGGGGAAGGGAGAGGGAGAGAGATAGAGACATCAATGATAAGATAGAATCATTGATCAGCTGCCTCCTGCAGGCCCTCAGCTGGTGATCAAGCCCACAATCCAGGCATGTGCCCTGACCCGGAATCAAACCACGACCTCCTGGTCCATAGGTCAAGGCTGAACCACTGAGCAACACCAGCCGGGCTTTGCTTGTTTTTTGTTTTTTTAAAAATATATATATATTATTGATTTTTTACAGAGAGGAAGGGAGAGGGATATAAAGTCAGAAACATCGATGAGAGAGAAACATCGATCAGCTGCCTCCTGCACACCCCTTACTGTGGATGTGCCCACAGCCAAGGTACATGCCCTTGACTAGAATCAAACCTGGGACCCTTCAGTCCGCAGGCTGACGCTCTAGCACTGAGCCACACCAGTTTTGGCAAGGGCTTTGCTTTTTTAACTTTTTTTTTTTAACAGCCCCGCTGTGACGGTAGTAGTCGGCCAAATCCCGAATTCCAGATGCGTCCTTCTATTGGTTAGTTTCATAACACGGGTGTGCACCAATCTAATCTCCCGATTTTCCCTGGTAATCTAGATCCACATTCCCGCACATTCCCTCCTCCTCACCCGCTGTGTGAACCTAGATCCACATTCCCGAACATTCCCTCCTCCTCACCCGCTGTGTGAATCTAGATCCACATTCCCGAACATTCCCTCCTCCTCACCCCCTGTGTGAACCTAGATCCACATTCCCGAACATTCCCTCCTCCTCACCCCCTGTGTGAATCTAGATCCACATTCCCGCACATTCCCTCCTCCTCACCCGCTGTGTGAACCTAGATCCACATTCCCGAACATTCCCTCCTCCTCACCCCCTGTGTGAACCTAGATCCACATTCCCGAACATTCCCTCCTCCTCACCCCCTGTGTGAACCTAGATCAACATTCCCGCACATTCCCTCCTCCTCACCCCCTGTGTGAATCTAGATCCACATTCCCGCACATTCCCTCCTCCTCACCCGCTGTGTGAACCTAGATCCACATTCCCGAACATTCCCTCCTCCTCACCCCCTGTGTGAACCTAGATCCACATTCCCGAACATTCCCTCCTCCTCACCCCCTGTGTGAATCTAGATCCACATTCCCGCACATTCCCTCCTCCTCACCCCCTGTGTGAATCTAGATCCACATTCCCGCACATTCCCTCCTCCTCACCCCCTGTGTGAATCTAGATCCACATTCCCAAACATTCCCTCCTCCTCACGCCCTGTGTGAATCTAGATCCACATTCCCGAACATTCCCTCCTCCTCACCCCCTGTGTGAACCTAGATCCACATTCCCGCACATTCCCTCCTCCTCACCCCCTGTGTGAATCTAGATCCACATTCCCGAACATTCCCTCCTCCTCACCCCCTGTGTG
Organism: Antrozous pallidus; assembly: GCA_027563665.1. Lineage (NCBI taxonomy): Eukaryota > Metazoa > Chordata > Mammalia > Chiroptera > Vespertilionidae > Antrozous > Antrozous pallidus. The sequence goes on along the minus strand of CM050519.1, from coordinate 96,538,522 downwards.
AACCTAGATCCACATTCCCGCACATTCCCTCCTCCTCACCCCCTGTGTGAACCTAGATCCACATTCCCGAACATTCCCTCCTCCTCACCCGCTGTGTGAATCTAGATCCACATTCCCGAACATTCCCTCCTCCTCACCCCCTGTGTGAACCTATATCCACATTCCCGCACATTCCGTCCTCCTCACCCCCTGTGTGAACCTAGATCCACATTCCCGAACATTCCCTCCTCCTCACCCGCTGTGTGAACCTAGATCCACATTCCCGAACATTCCCTCCTCCTCACCCGCTGTGTGAATCTAGATCCACATTCCCGAACATTCCCTCCTCCTCACCCGCTGTGTGAATCTAGATCCACATTCCCGAACATTCCCTCCTCCTCACCCGCTGTGTGAATCTAGATCCACATTCCCAAACATTCCCTCCTCCTCACCCGCTGTGTGAACCTAGATCCACATTCCCGAACATTCCCTCCTCCTCACCCCCTGTGTGAATCTAGATCCACATTCCCGCACATTCCGTCCTCCTCACCCCCTGTGTGAACCTAGATCCACATTCCCGAACATTCCCTCCTCCTCACCCGCTGTGTGAATCTAGATCCACATTCCCGAACATTCCCTCCTCCTCACCCGCTGTGTGAATCTAGATCCACATTCCCGCACATTCCCTCCTCCTCACCCCCTGTGTGAATCTAGATCCACATTCCCGCACACTCCCTCCTCCTCACCCCCTGTGTGAATCTAGATCCACATTCCCAAACATTCCCTCCTCCTTACCCCCCGTGTGAATCTAGATCCACATTCCCAAACATTCCCTCCTCCTCACCCCCTGTGTGAACCTAGATCCACATTCCCGAACATTCCCTCCTCCTCACCCGCTGTGTGAATCTAGATCCACATTCCCGAACATTCTCTCCTCCTCACCCGCTGTGTGAATCTAGATCCACATTCCCGCACATTCCCTCCTCCTCACCCCCTGTGTGAATCTAGATCCACATTCCCGCACATTCCCTCCTCCTCACCCCCTGTGTGAACCTAGATCCACATTCCCGAACATTCCCTCCTCCTCACCCCCTGTGTGAATCTAGATCCACATTCCCGCACATTCCGTCCTCCTCACCCCCTGTGTGAACCTAGATCCACATTCCCGAACATTCCCTCCTCCTCACCCGCTGTGTGAATCTAGATCCACATTCCCGAACATTCTCTCCTCCTCACCCGCTGTGTGAATCTAGATCCACATTCCCGCACATTCCCTCCTCCTCACCCCCTGTGTGAACCTAGATCCACATTCCCGCACATTCCCTCCTCCTCACCCCCTGTGTGAATCTAGATCCACATTCCCGAACATTCCCTCCTCCTCACGCCCTGTGTGAATCTAGATCCACATTCCCAAACATTCCCTCCTCCTCACCCGCTGTGTGAATCTAGATCCACATTCCCGAACATTCCCTCCTCCTCACCCCCTGTGTGAACCTAGATCCACATTCCCGAACATTCCCTCCTCCTCACCCGCTGTGTGAATCTAGATCCACATTCCCAAACATTCCCTCCTCCTCACCCGCTGTGTGAATCTAGATCCACATTCCCGAACATTCCCTCCTCCTCACCCCCTGTGTGAACCTAGATCCACATTCCCGAACATTCCCTCCTCCTCACCCGCTGTGTGAATCTAGATCCACATTCCCAAACATTCCCTCCTCCTCACCCCCTGTGTGAATCTAGATCCACATTCCCGCACATTCCCTCCTCCTCACCCCCTGTGTGAATCTAGATCCACATTCCCGCACATTCCCTCCTCCTCACCCCCTGTGTGAACCTAGATCCACATTCCCGCACATTCCCTCCTCCTCACCCGCTGTGTGAATCTAGATCCACATTCCCGAACATTCCCTCCTCCTCACCCCCTGTGTGAACCTAGATCCACATTCCCGAACATTCCCTCCTCCTCACCCCCTGTGTGAATCTAGATCCACATTCCCGCACATTCCGTCCTCCTCACCCCCTGTGTGAACCTAGATCCACATTCCCGAACATTCCCTCCTCCTCACCCGCTGTGTGAATCTAGATCCACATTCCCGAACATTCTCTCCTCCTCACCCGCTGTGTGAATCTAGATCCACATTCCCGCACATTCCCTCCTCCTCACCCCCTGTGTGAACCTAGATCCACATTCCCGCACATTCCCTCCTCCTCACCCCCTGTGTGAATCTAGATCCACATTCCCGAACATTCCCTCCTCCTCACCCCCTGTGTGAATCTAGATCCACATTCCCAAACATTCCCTCCTCCTCACCCGCTGTGTGAATCTAGATCCACATTCCCGAACATTCCCTCCTCCTCACCCCCTGTGTGAACCTAGATCCACATTCCCGAACATTCCCTCCTCCTCACCCGCTGTGTGAATCTAGATCCACATTCCCAAACATTCCCTCCTCCTCACCCGCTGTGTGAATCTAGATCCACATTCCCGAACATTCCCTCCTCCTCACCCCCTGTGTGAACCTAGATCCACATTCCCGAACATTCCCTCCTCCTCACCCGCTGTGTGAATCTAGATCCACATTCCCAAACATTCCCTCCTCCTCACCCCCTGTGTGAATCTAGATCCACATTCCCGCACATTCCCTCCTCCTCACCCCCTGTGTGAATCTATATCCACATTCCCGCACATTCCCTCCTCCTCACCCGCTGTGTGAACCTAGATCCACATTCCCGAACATTCCCTCCTCCTCACCCCCTGTGTGAATCTAGATCCACATTCCCAAACATTCCCTCCTCCTCACCCGCTGTGTGAATCTAGATCCACATTCCCGAACATTCCCTCCTCCTCACCCGCTGTGTGAATCTAGATCCACATTCCCGCACATTCCCTCCTCCTCACCCCCTGTGTGAATCTAGATCCACATTCCCGCACATTCCCTCCTCCTCACCCGCTGTGTGAATCTAGATCCACATTCCCGAACATTCCCTCCTCCTCACCCGCTGTGTGAATCTAGATCCACATTCCCGAACATTCCCTCCTCCTCACCCCCTGTGTGAATCTAGATCCACATTCCGAAACATTCCCTCCTCCTCACCCCCTGTGTGAATCTATATCCACATTCCCGCACATTCCGTCCTCCTCACCCGCTGTGTGAATCTAGATCCACATTCCCGAACATTCCCTCCTCCTCACCCCCTGTGTGAATCTAGATCCACATTCCCGAACATTCCCTCCTCCTCACCCCCTGTGTGAATCTAGATCCACATTCCCGAACATTCCCTCCTCCTCACCCCCTGTGTGAATCTAGATCCACATTCCCGCACATTCCCTCTTCCTCACCCCCTGTGTGAATCTAGATCCACATTCCCGCACATTCCCTCCTCCTCACCCGCTGTGTGAACCTAGATCCACATTCCCGCACATTCCCTCCTCCTCACCCCCTGTGTGAACCTAGATCCACATTCCCGCACATTCCCTCCTCCTCACCCCCTGTGTGAATCTAGATCCACATTCCCGAACATTCCCTCCTCCTCACCCCCTGTGTGAATCTAGATCCACATTCCCAAACATTCCCTCCTCCTCACCCGCTGTGTGAATCTAGATCCACATTCCCGAACATTCCCTCCTCCTCACCCCCTGTGTGAACCTAGATCCACATTCCCGAACATTCCCTCCTCCTCACCCGCTGTGTGAATCTAGATCCACATTCCCAAACATTCCCTCCTCCTCACCCGCTGTGTGAACCTAGATCCACATTCCCGAACATTCCCTCCTCCTCACCCCCTGTGTGAATCTAGATCCACATTCCCAAACATTCCCTCCTCCTCACCCGCTGTGTGAATCTATATCCACATTCCCGCACATTCCCTCCTCCTCACCCGCTGTGTGAACCTAGATCCACATTCCCGAACATTCCCTCCTCCTCACCCCCTGTGTGAATCTAGATCCACATTCCCAAACATTCCCTCCTCCTCACCCCCTGTGTGAATCTAGATCCACATTCCCAAACATTCCCTCCTCCTCACCCGCTGTGTGAATCTAGATCCATATTCTTGAACATTCCATCCTCCTCACCCCCTGTGTGAGGGCCTCATTAACGATCGTGAGTAAAAGTTCGGAGTGAGCTTCAATGTGCGGAAACAAACTGCACAGGACGGGGAAGGTTATTCATTCTCCCCAGGAGCCCACAGGCCTGTTTCAAACATCGGCCTTCTCCCATCCACAGTTTGGGGTTCTGGGTTGGGATGAGGGTCATCGTCAGGATCAGGTCAGGGTCAGGATCAGGGTCAATGTCATGATTTATGGTTAGGGTCAGGGCCAAGGTCAGTGTCAAGATCAGGGTTAGGGCTATGATTTAGGATTAGGATCAGGACAGGGTCAGGGTTAGGGCTATGATTTAAGGTCAGGATCAGGGTTAGGGCTATGATTTAGGGTCAGGGTCAGGGTTAGGGCTATGATTTAGGGTTAGGGTCAGGGTCAGGGTTAGGGCTATGATTTAGGATTAGGGTTAGGGTCAGGGTTAGGGCTATGATTTAGGATTAGGGTTAGGGTCAGGGTTAGGGGTATGATTTAGTGTTAGGGTCAGGGTCAGGGTCAGGGCTATGATTTAGGATTAGAGTCAGGATCAGGGTTAGAGTTTCCATGTGGTGGGGCTCAGCGAGTCCATGGGGGCTCCTCCTGTGGGTGGTGAAGGGGGACTTAGAGGAAAGATCATGGTTTCCCAGGTTTCCCATGAAAGGTGGGCGCCATCAGCCCTGTGCTTCCTCCGACCACAGTCCTCAGCCTCCTCTCGTGTCCTTTGTGCGTTTCACTTTCATGGCCTGCTATTGACTCACTCCTTCCTTTCCCGGGCCTTTGTCCCGTCCCTGTAAAAGTGTGTTTGGTTGGTCTAAGGAAATAAGAAAGGAAAACCAGGACCACGGATGTTGTCAGGAAGGCTGAGGGGGTGGAGGGATGCAGGAAGGGAAGGCCCAGGTCTCTGGCATCACACCCCAGAGCCGCCCCATTTCCAACAAACCCCTCTCGTATGCTGTTCCGTTTCCCTTTGGGGTTCCTGTTTTTAAATGCGGGACGTAGTGACACGTATTCCAAAGTCACAGTCACACCCGTCCCCGTGTCTGCCACCGCCCTCGGCCACCCTGCGTTTTTGTGGTGACAGAGAATTCTGCGTTTAAAGGCTCGAGGACACCGTTCTCACCCATTACGATGTTTTATGGGTGGGTCCTGACAGGATTTATGGAATAATTTATCAGCAGAGATTCACTGTTTTGTTTATTCCTGGGGAAAAAAAAACATTAATTCCACAAAGAGGCAATAAGTTTGTAATGCGCCTGGTCTTTTATCATGGGCGATTAGAAGTCGAACAAATAATGCATAACTCACAGCGCGCGCTCATGGATGGCGCGGTTTACCGGATGGAGCGCGTTGGTGTAACATGTTAATTAAAGCAGCGTTTGCGCTCCTGCCCCCCAGGACGCTGGGAGGGCCCCTGCAGTCTCAGTGGCTCAGCTCCTCCTGGGGATGCGATCTGATCCCACATCCCCTCTGCCCCTTTCTGCCTGAAGAAGCCGGAGTGGAGGGGAAGGTGAGTGTGGAAGAGGAACTGCCACTCAGCCCAGCCCGGCCCCCGGCTCTGGGGACCGCTGCCTGCAGATGCAGGGTGTCCTCCTGTGCCCTCTGCCCTGTGTCCGAGGCCCTGAGAAGTGTGTGTCTTTGGGATGCCCAGCCCTGGCGGCCTTTTAAAACCCATAAAAGGCCGAAGCCGGTTTGGCTCGGTGGATAGAGCATCGGCCTGTGGACTGAAAGGTCCCGGGTTTGATTCTGATCAAGAGCATGTACCTTGGTTGTGGGCACATCCCCAGTAGGGGGTGTGCAGGGGGCGGCTGATCGATGTGTCTCTCTCATTGATGTTTCTGACTTTCTATCCCTCTCCCTTCCTCTCTGTAAAAAAAAAAAAAAATCAATAAAATATATTTTAAAATAAATAAAACACATAAAAGGGTCCTGGGTTCGATTGCGGTCAAGGGCGCATCCCCAGGTAGCAGGCTCCTGTGGGGCCGAGCCCTTGTGGGAGCTGTTGTAGGAGGGAACTGATGGATGTGCTTCTCCCACATCCACGTTTCTCTCTGTCTCCGCCTCTCTCTCCCCCGCTCTCCCTAACAACCAATGGGAACTATCCTCGGGGGAGGAGTAGCCAGATGAAAAGAGAAAGGTTGTGCAGCCGGCTGCCCCGGCTCAGTGGCTGAGCATCGCCCTCTGAACCAGGAGGTCGGGGTGCAATTTGGGCCGGGCATACGTGGGGGCTGTGCGGGTTCCCCAGGAGGGAGTGCAGCAGGCGGCCGGCCGGAGAGCCTCTCTCATCCTGGATGTGTCTCTCTCTGTCCTTCTGTGATGCCCAGAGTTTGGAGTCCCCCATCATCCACCACCAGGGAACCTTTTCTCCGATGCAAAAGCAAAGAGTCTTTATTCAAACCTGGGTTTGGCTCCCAGCCTCTTTCTGGCGCAGCAGCGAGCTGAGAGAGCGAGCCCGGAGAGAACAATAGGTGATAAAGGGTTGGTCATTTGGGGGGGCTCAGGGAAGGGACGTGGGTTACAGAGATTTCCTTATTAGGTCAGGGTTTTTCAGCGGGGGTCTTACAGCACAAAGGTTAGGAAGTGACCAGTACATTTTGAGGCTGGAGCCATCCTCCCCATTGTTTCCCGATTGGTCAACAGTGATGGATAGGGAGGATCTTGTGGTTATGCCTTATTAGGACCTAAGCTGCGTCTCTGGAGTTTCATTGGTCCACTCAGGCAGTGGGAAGTTAGGACATTCCTGGCCCTCCTGTGGCCACTCCCAGCAGGGGAGGAGGGGGAATCAGCCTGACCAGCTCTGCGAGATGGGGGACAGCCAGTTCTGCTTTATCCTTCCACTGCTCCCTTCCTCTCTCTGAAATGGAGTTTAAGAAAAGGAATAACGACATTCTTTAAAAAAAAAAAAAAAAGAAGTATCAGAAGGGGCGAGAGCAGAGGTGGGCTCTCAACCTCGCGGACCTGGGTCTCTTTCCACGTGTTCTCATGGGGCTGGCAAAGGGCTGTTCTCAACGGCCCTGGAGCCCGGACGCAGCAGAGGGCCGTGGGAACTGGGGCTCCTGGTTATTAGGAAAGTGGGAGAGCCAGCTCCCGTCCCACAAAGCATGACAGCGCGAGCAGCGCACACACTCACCCCGAGTGGCCACGGCTTTCAGACCCGGAGGTGTATGGTTTACTTCTCGTATATGCACACGTGTGTGTGTGTGTGTGAGTGTGAGGGTGTGTTCCGTCTTATGTTGAAGATTGCTCCTTTCATCTCTGTTTCCATATCCAGGACACAGATCTCGGAAGACGGTGAACAGTCAGTCACCTCCCTGCTCAGCACATACGATTTTGCATAAGATAGACCGGTTGAATTTGCTATCAAAGTGACTGGCTGCTGCAAAGTATTAAAAAAAAATGTTTTATAAACAGAGCTCCTGACCTAACAAGCCTAGCGCTGCTCGATTTCATTTCCTGCCAGACGTTTCAATTGCGGCTCCTAATCCCCCCCGCCCCGCTCGGAGCAAATTGGATTCCGGCGCGGCGAGAGGCAGTTTGGGGAGAAGGCAATTTCCAGTCAATTCTACATGAATTACCCGCTCCGGGCGTGCGCTCCCGGTCCGGTCCTCCCGCTGCACGGGCTGAGATTAGGTTACATTTTAAAACGCTCCCCAGACTCGGCCTTCGCTCGTTATTAAACGCCGAGCGAAGACAAGATTCCGTATCGCCCGTCACCCGTCTGCCATTCGACGGGCCAAAGCCGCCGGGAGGTCCGCGGCATCCGAAAGTTTATTCGATGTGGATTTCAGTTCCCCAGACACTTCTCCAGCCTACTTTCCTTACCTTTAAGGTAAAGCTTGGTTTTCCAAAGCCACAGGCATCAGGGCGGTTCCGTTAAACGCTTCTGAGTGGGACCGGAGGGTGACCGCCCACGGAACACATACTGCATTTTCTCATCTTTCCTTTCCCGGCACGGGCACATCACGGCTTCAGCTGGTCCCTCAGGTGTCAGGAGAAAGTGGTCGAGGCTCCCCCATCCCCCCTGTTTCACAAGCCTCAGCCCCAGGCCTGAGCACAAGCCAGAAACTCCTTTCGGAAGGCCTTAGGCAAGGCCGACCTAAAACACGCCTCGAGGAAAAGGACGCATCTCCCTTCAGATTGGGAAACAGAACGATGCTTCAGGAGGAGACAGCAATCGGGTGTGTGTTGGAATCGGAATGTTTTTGCCAGAAACCTGCCTATTACTCCTTTATGTCCATTAAGTATAAACACGGTCTTGTTCCGCAAGCATTACTTACAATACAAAGAACAGTCCGTTGTATTTTCCATTCTAGCAACAGAATAATGCAAATTAACTTTTAAAAGGAGCCGCTTAAGATTTCAGCAACCCCTCAAACTCTATGAGGAACCTAAAAAGTGACATGTGAAGACTCGACAGAGCAAAATTCAAGACGATCAACAGGTTTAATCTAACCCAGCCTGAGCCTTGCCCTAACCCTAATCCTAGCGCCTGCCCTGGCCCTAAACCTACCTGAACCCTAGCTCTAACCCTAACCCTAGCTTTAGCCCTAATCCTTGCCCTAGCCCTAACCATAACCCTACCCTAGCCCTAACCATAGCGGTAACCCTAATCCTAGCTTTAGACCTAGCCCTAGCCCTAACCGTAACCCTAGCTTTAGCCCTAGACCTAACCTTACCCTAGCCCTAGTCCTAGCCCTAACCATAGCCTTTACCCTTCCTATAGATAATATAGGATGGTACCCGATCCCCCAGATGGTTAAACCCTTCCTATAGATAACATAGGATAAACCTGATCCAGCAGATGGTTAGAGCCCTTCCTATAGATAATATAGGATGAACCTCATCTGGCAGATGGTTAAATACTCGCATTGCAGCACACCGATCCAGGACGTACAGCTGCCTGGATAGGGGTCTGGGAGTGAGTTCCATGCCCTCTAAATGTTTTCACATTAAAACTAGAGATCAATTATCTTCTACCTCCTCAGCTCACATGAGCTTCGAGTGACGAGTGGGGGATGCACAGAGACCTGGAAGCCGGGGGTATCCTAGACCCCCTGGTTTTATGTAGAGACCCCCCCCACACACACACACACACAGACATGTTCACGTTGTCCCCGCTGAATCCTGGGTATTTATATGCCATTTAGTCACTAACGCACAGTGAGCCCATGGCCAGGAGGGCCAGCCTTCCGAAGCTGCACTCCACTGACCATATCATTTAGTCACACACGCGCTTCTCAGTCCCGTGCCAGGGGTGGCTGGTCTCTCCGATGGTTTGGGATCCATTGAAACCAAATATTGTAAATCCACAGGGAGCTGAGTGCCACCAGCTTTGAATCGTGTTAACAATCCACTTCTAGGTATTGCTCAGAGGAAATCGGTCTGTTTACCTTGTGGAGGGTTCTGACTGGAGTCTCCAGGGGGTTCTGATGTGGGGGTTCTGATGTGGGGGGTGTTCTGATGTGGGGGACTCTGATTAGAGCTACATGGAGGTTCTGATTGGAACCACATGTCAGTTCTGTAGGCCCTACAGCCCGGGAGAAGCAGAAAGGGAGGCTGTGGGAAGATTCTGAGGAACGTGGGGTCCAGCAGGAAATGCGGAGACCCCCGCCCCACCCTGTAGGGGCAGCAGGGCCGGAGGGCAGGAGAGCTTGGAGGCCAGGAGCACAGGGTCAGGCCGTGGCTCCTGGCCTGCCCACACCCTGTGAGGAGAGGAGGACACTGAGCTTCTAGTCATGAGATGGGATTGCCCCGGGGTGACCCGCGCCTTCCGGAAAACAGAATGGATGTGGAGTTGTCAGGGAAGAGTAGACAGGGAGGGACCCCAGATACGCGTACATGGGTCCATTAAAGGAAACGTATGACTCAGGACAACTGAAGCGTGTGTGGTGGTTCCATGAACATTCCCAGTCAGAAGCCAGCGGGCCTGGTTTTAGGAGGGCCGGACCTGCAGGGAACAGAGGCTCTTAGAGGAGATGCTGATTTTCTCGTGTTCACGAAAATCCTGCAGCGCGCCTGGAATCCCACAGGGGTGGGCGCTGTGACAAGTGTGCTGTTACAGGTGTGTGCTATGATGGGTGTGTGTGTGTTAGGACAGAGCTGTGTGCTGTGACAGGGCAGGGATGTGCGTTTATGACAGGGGTGTGTGCTATGACAGTGATGTGTGTTATGACAGAGATGTGTGCTATGACAGGGGTGTGTGTTATGACAAGGGTGTGTCCTATGACAGGGGTGTGTGCTCTGACATAGATGTGTGCTATGACCAGTGTGTGTGTTATGACCAGTGGGTGCCTGGCTCCTCCCACCTTCCCTGAGGCACCTCAGGGTTGCTCACACACTGACTGACATTTCTGTCACTAAGTGAAAACATAAAAGCTGGAAGCTGCCCGAGGGGCTGTTCAACAGACCAACACCAATCAGAAGTGCTGTGAATTATCGGACAGAGCTGTGTGACAAGTGGCTCCTGTCCCCAGAGATGAACATAAATTCCTGGGAAATGTCTGTGCAGTCACTCCATCCGCAGAGGATGGAGGGATAGGACTGCTCTCCCCATTAGCGTGACTACACAGATTAGCCTCGCACCCGATCGCTGATACCTGAGCCGGGGCCATGCTTCTCTCCATCACGAGCTGTATTTTCATCCCTTGTTTTCTGTTATCTCTGCCTTCCTGCTCCCTTCTTTCCAACATTCATAGTGATCATCGGCGAGGTCAGGAAACCAAGTTTGTACATCGGCAATCATGCACACCTTACCCCCGGCTGGGAAAAGCTTGTTTAGAGCTTAACACTGAAAGTTTCAATTCTAGAACCGGGATGTTGCTGACCCTCTTCAGTCTCTTTTGCTAGCGTTTGTCTATGAATAAGGGAGTTGCTTTCCTATGAATCGGAATCCTATATAATAAAAGGCTAATATGCAAATCAACCGAACAGCAGTCCGACCAGTTGCTGTGATGCGCACTGACCACCAGAGGGGAGACACTCAATGCAGGAGCTGCCCCCTGGCCATCAGGGTGCTCCCATAGGGGGAGTGCTGCTCAGCCAGAAGCTGGGCTCATGGCTGGGGAGCCCAGTGGTGGTGGTGGGAGCCTCTCCCGCCTCTGTGGCAGCACTAAGGATGTCTGACTGCTGACTTACGCCGCTCCACCTACAGGCCTAAGCCGGTAGTCGGACATCCCCCCGAGGGCTCCCAGATTGTGAGAGGGCCCAGGCTGGGCTGAGGGACACTCTCCCTACCCCCATGAGTGCACGAATTTCGTGCACCGGGCCTCTAGTAAAATGATAAAGCCCTAACTTAAGCTATTGACTTAAATCACAGCATGGTTAGAGTAATAGGAACCTAATCTCTAAAGACCCTGCCCTGGCCCATCCTTTGCCTGTTAAAGGTGACAGCAATGCTAGAGCATCATGTGTTTGTACAGGGCAGATGGAAATAGCTGAGGATTGTGGGTCTTCCTGTTTCCCTCACGACCCTGCTGTCAAGCTGCGGAGGCCACCCTAGACGCAAAGTTCATGACCGAGCATGGCCGTGTGTCGGTAAAACTATGGAAACCCAGAGGGGGCCGGCGGGGCCACCAGCGGCCGTGCTGGCTCCCAGGACACCTCCTGCAACAACTGCTCTTGTCCATCAGGGCTCCGCACAGGTCCCACGCGTGCTCCCCCTCCATCTGGTGCCTACGGTGGCGACATCATGTCTGCCCCTGTGGGGCTGAGGGCGGGGAGGATGCGGGAGGAGGCGAAGGTGACGGGAAGAAAGAGCCGAGCGGAGATGTGCACCTGGGCCTGTCCCCGCACGCTCCGTCCTGGGGCCACACTCTGACTCAGGTTGTACCAACTCACAAGGCACAGCCCAGCCATGACCGGGGCCCCGCCTCACTGCTCTCTGCTCCGGTAGAGTTGGGGGTACGGATGCTGCTCAGCCATGGAGCCCCAGGGAGAACCCTTTTCCAAACTCTTATGAGTTCAGGGGTGAGATGAGGTTAGAACCTGCCCAGTCATCCCACCGTCGCCCAGCCCCCTGGGCCTTAAGACACACTTCCGCTCAATAGGAGGGCACCGTTGTACCCAAATGGCCCCAGTGGCGAAGGCATCAGCAGGGGCCATTCCAGCCACGGACAGTGGCCGAGCTCTCGAAAGCGCTGACTCACTCGGCGATCTGCTGACCTCGCACCTGCCAGTGAGCTGAGGACAGAGCCACCTGGAGACACGGGCCTTCTCCCACTGCCAGGGGCTCCTCTCCTGAGACATCGGGGAACTGGTTAGAAGCTAGAGGAAGCCGAGGTTTGGGATGTGTTGGGAACAGCGCCTTCTCTCTGGCCTGACAGGTGCATGCGATGAGGTGAAGAGTCCGCAGAACTGGGACCGAGTGGGCACCAGGCCCCGGGTCTCACCTCGCCTTCCAAACAGCGCTACTCCCACCAGCTCCTGAACTAATGACATCAGGGGGTCCGCAGGGCCCGGCAAAGGGAAAAAGCAAAAGGGAAGCCCTCTGGGTATATCTCAGGGGGATGAGGAGCTGAGAAGGCGGGGCAGACGGGACTCAGTCACAGACTCTCTGTGGGGGAAGCAGAGGCTGCAGGGTTTGGGGACAGGAGCCTTATGGGGGGACCTGAAAACGGGGTTCTGGTCACACGCTGGGGAGCTGACTCCCTCTGTGGCGGTGGGAGGGGTGCTTGGTGGCCACGTGCCTCGGTTTCTTTGTATGTTCACGGGAGGAAGCGGCAGTGCACGGTCTTCTTCATGCTTCTCTGGGGTGAGGGACACACGGAACACCCACTGGCCCCCGATCACAGTCTTGAAAACAATGTTTGCGGTCCGTAACAGCAGGCTGTATGTAAAGGAAAGAGGAATGTACGTGTTCGTCAGGAGTCGTGTCTGATTCCCCAGGAGTGGGACAGGATGTGCTTAGACAGGAGTGTGCTATGACGAGTATGTGAGTTATGACAGGGGTGTGCTGTGATCATCATGTGCTATGATGATTGTGCCATGATAGGTGTGTGTTACAACAGGGGTGTGTGTTATGATGGGTGTGTGTTATGACAGGGGTGTGTGTTATGACAGGGGTGTGTGTTATGACAGGGGTGTGTGTTACCATAGGGGTGTGTTATGACAGGGATGTGTGTTATGACAGGGGTGTGTGTTATGACAGGGGTGTGTGTTATGACAGGGGTGTGTTATGACAGGGGTGTGTTATGACAGGGGTGTGTGTTACCATAGGGGTGTGTGCTATGGCAGAGGAGAATTGAGAACACACGCTGTCTGAAGCAGGCAACAGGCATTATTCTGCAATGTCATAAGGTAAAGAACAGATTGCCCTACATGGATGGCAGCATTCATATGAGACAGTTGCCCTCCTGTGAAAATCGCATCAGACCTGACCTGAAACCTGGAGATGAGCGCCTAGAGGTCAAGTCAGGGTGATGGGTACAACACCGTGAGGAGCCCATTCACCCACCGAGCCGCTAACGGGGGCCTGCCAGGTGACCCTCAGGGCAGGGCTTTACTGAAGCTCGAACAGCAGTGACTACTTGGTGAGATGTCATGGAGTTTGATGGAGGAGCCTTACTCATCCATGCTGAGCCCCCTTTCTGCCTTCAGGCCAGACTCATGTGCCAAATGCCCAGCTGAAAAGGGGTGTCACCCAGGAGTTGGGTGTTGGCCAGTTCTGAGGGACCACGCAGGTTTGGCTGGCACCCCCTTAGCTCTCCCCGACCCTGCCATGGTTCTGCTGGATCAGAGCCCAGCTGAGAAACCGAACGGACAATGGGCCAGCTGCACCCTATAGCCAATCTCTGAGGCACAGCGGGTTAAGTGCCCATCACCTGGACTATTAATCTCATTGTGCACTGAGCGGGGGGTGGGGTGGGGGGAGTTGGGGGAGTGTGTGGGGTTCCGGGCGGGGAAGGGGGGACGGCCAGCTGGACTGAGCAAGTAGAAGTGAGTGCAGGTCTGTATCCTGAGAAGGACATCGTTCTAAGAAATCACCCCCGTTTGTAAATGCATAGCATTCTGTTTTGCTTCAGTGCAAATAGTATCGATCACACCATTGCAAGCATCTTTACACCAGTTTTGGCTCAGTGGATAAAGCGTCGACCTGTGGACTGAATGGTCCCGGGTTCTATTACGATCAAGGGCATGAACCTGGGTTGCAGGCTCCTTCCCGGCCTGGGGCCCTGGTCCGGGCTCATGCAGGAGGCAACCAATCAATGTGCTTCGCTGATATCGATGTTTCTCTCTCTCCCTTTCCCTTCCTCTCTGAAATCAATACAAATACTTTTTAACAAAGAAAAAGCAAGATACCTTGGATCTTCCTGGTCCAGGAGGCTCTCTCCCATTGAAAGGGCCCTCTGGGGCCCCTCTGATATGGAGTGGGATTTTGAGGGTCCGACGGGCAGGGGGTGAGGATCCATTATCTCTGTTTATGTGGTTGCCATAGCATCTGTGAATGCCTGTTCTCCCTTGGAGTCCGGGACTGTGTGTTGTGCTGGAACTCCTGGGGTCTGGCCCCAGAGGGAGCAAGGACAGAGCTGGGGACTGGCTAAGTCCAGGCCCAGAAAAGGTGGGTGGGGTAGGAGGGCGGGAGGGGCACAGCCAGGGTCCTGTCTAGGAAACTGCCTGATGGGAGTTTTCTCAAGTTCGGCTGCAGGGCGAACTGTGCACAGGACCTCCCCAGCGCGTCCCCAGATGAAATACAGCCTGTCAGTCATAGTGACCCATGTGACCAGGGCGGGCAAGGTATCTGAGTAAGAAGACCCCGCATGCGTTTTCTGTTCTTGCCACAAAAATACCACAAAGCCACAGGGCCTCAGGAAGAGGCTCATGCACACCTGTCCAGGAACCCCAGGGGCAAGCGTGTCAGGGGAAACTGAGAGGGAAATTTGGTTTTTGGAACTTTCCCATATTGCTGATGGTGAGAGTATTTTCCAGCTTTTCCAGTGTGTGAGCGGTGGTTTTCTTGTCTTATTCTAAAGAGGACAGGCACTTTCAAACTGACTGTAACATCCATCACTTTGCACCTCCTTTTGCGTGGAGGGTCCCCTATACCAGTGGTCGGCAAACCGTGGCTCGCAAGCCACATGCAGCTCTTTGGCCCCTTGAGTGTGGCTCTTCCACACAAGACCACAGCCTGGGCGAGTCTATTTTGAAGAAGTGGCGTTAGAAGAAGTTTAAGTTTTAAAAATTTGGCTCTCCAAAGACATTTCTGTCGTTGTCCTGTTGATATTTGGCTCTGTTGACTAATGCGTTGGCAGACCCCTATCCCAAACCGTCCGACCTCTAGGCTCTGAAAACCATTGACAGTTTGCTGTCTTGTTCCGAAGAAGGAAGGAAGGTGGGACCATCCCATTGGTGAAAATCCCTCCTGTGACAAGCGGAATTCACGTGTGAGGTGCAAGGAGAGGCAGACGCAGGCCTCCTGCTTCCTCTGCCCGTGGGCCTGCCTCCTTCCTGTCCCCCCTGGAGCGTGGCTCTGAGTTTACGCTCCTCCTGGTGGCACCTGGGTCGTGCAGGGTCCTAGGAGCCACGTATGTGGGGGCCTTAACAGTCACAGAGGCCGGCAGGCATGCAAGTGCGTCCAGCCAAAAGGACAACAGCCCCGTACTAGCTTGAGCTCTCAAGGACAGCACTGCGGAGAGCTCACTCTGAGAGCCCTGGCTGGTGCGACTCCGCTGGCTGAGTGTCTTTCTGTGCACTAAGAGGTCACAGGTTCGATTCCTGGAAAGGGCACATGCCCGGGTGGCTGGCTTAAAGCCCAGTAGGGGGCGTGCAGGAGGATTCCCATTGAAATTTCTCTTTCATCGATGTTTCTCTCCATCTCCCTTCCACACCCTTTAAAAATATTGGGGGAAAATTTCTAAGACTTTTTTTTTTTTACTCAAATATATGCACTTTCAATAGCTTTTCCACCAGCTATTGACCTGCTGTCACCAGGGAGCTGTTTGCAGGGCAGTGGCGGCTCAGGGCTCAGGTGGACGGAGCTGTTGGTATTCACAGGAGCCCGAGTCCAAATGAACCGTGAATCGATCACGGTTCCTGCCTCCAACGCCACGAACCACTCTCTTGATTACCTGGTATTCCCTAGGAAGCCCTCCGCTCGCACCCTCAGCCAGCGGTGCAGGTGCTGGGGGATGTGCAGGTGCCGACGCACGCTCCTGGACAGTGCCCGGCTTTGGTTCAGTTAGAAGGAGCACTGTCAAGCCGAAACCAGTTTGGCTCAGTGGATAGAGCATCGGCCTGCGGACTGAAGGGTCCCAGGTTCCATTCTGGTCAAGGGCATGTGCCTTGGCTGCAGGCACATCCCCAATAGGGGGTGTGCACGAGGCAGGGGATCGATGTTATTCTCTCATCGATGTTTCTGACTTTCTATCTCTCCCCCTTCCTCTCGGTAGAAAAATCAATAAAATATATTTAGAAACAAAAAAAAAAAAAAAAAAAGAAGGAGCACTGTTCTCACACCTGAATTCTGAGCCCACAGAACGATCACGTGGAAGTAGAGCCCAAGTCTGAACGAATAGATGCCTTCGTTTCCCACGTGGTGTCAGCCAGGAATGCCTACGGGCCTGGCCGAGGTGCTGGGTGGGCGTTTTCTGCTGAATGGGTGCCTGCGTCACACACCCTCATCACAGCAGAACAGCCAGCACCTCCGCCTGCACCGAGGCACCCCCGAAGGCTGCTGCACCCCAAGTCACAAAAGCCAGACACTGCCGACGCTCCCTGTGCCCCGAGAAAATGAATTTTAATTGAACTGATGGGTTTTTCACGTCACAATCGCCTCTCACCACAACAGAACGTATGCAGCAGGTGACTGCCTGTTTCTAAGGCGAACGTGTGTAGCGTTTCATTAGCGTAGGCTCCTGCTTGACATGTCCACTGAGGAGATGTATATCCCAGGGAGAAAGTCTTATTTTACACACGAAATGGAATACCAGGTGATGGTATTTATTTTTGTCCAAAAATTTAAATCCTAGAGGGCAGGAAGTGGGAAATCTGTATATGAGATCTCTTATCAATGTGTGTGTACTTAGCCTTGCAATATATGTACATACTGAAATTAGTGCACTGGGGGTGAGTGGTCCCTCAGCCCAACCTGCCCCCTCTCACATACTGGGAGCCCTCAGGGAATGTCATACTGACGGCTCACCCCCGTCCTACCCAATGCCGAAAGCCTCTGGCTGAGGCCTTGGTCCTTGGGCAGGAGACCTGGGCCAGTGGACCCCAGCCAGCGATTGCCCTGCGATTGGGCTGATTGCTGGCTGGCTCCGCCCCCAGCCCCAGCCTGCCATGGGCAGCAGCCATCTTGATTGGGTGTTAATTTGCATGTCATTCCTGATTGGCTGGCGAGCGTGGCTTGTGGGTGTGGCTTATTGGGTATAGCGAAGGTACGGTCAATTTGCATATTGCTCTTTTATTAGATAGTATTCCTAAAAGAACATGAACACATTTACTATGCACAGATGGGCTTCCATTTATCGTGCTTCCTTTTAGAGATTACCCTGATAAATTCTCCAAAAAGGAAGACCCCTGTTATATAACGAATATATCACACACAGATATTTATGGTTTAAGAGTTTCCTGTGGTTCCTACCTCATCGTTTATTTTTTCACACCTCTGTTTAATTATCACTCACGACCACAAGCAGTCCCCACAGCCTTAGTGTTCACACTTGACATCGCGGCCCAGGGACCACACACCAGGGCCTCCATGTGAAGACGTGTTTTAAGGAACACGAACTGGCCACTCACAACAACGGCTCTAGCCCGGCTGGTGTGGCTCAGTGGTCGAGTGTCTGCCCATAGACCAAGAGGGTGCGGTGTGAGGAGCGGAGCGTCGTCCCGGGGCGCCCTGTGTGCCCAGGTTGCTATCCAAAAGCGCATGTGACACTTCCATGGGCTGCAGCTCTGCCCACTCTCCGTCTCCCTTGGAGACAGTGAATTCCAAGAAAAACCGAAAAGCTGGTGTTTCCCACGCACTGCCTGCAGGGGGCGACCTCGGCGGGGGCAACGGCGATGACCGGCATCACCAGGGCTTGTTCTGTAGCCAGATCCGGGCACAGGAGCCAAGTCCGTCATCAGGGCACCCACCAGCCCCTGTGTTCCGGGAGCTGGAGGTGACCAGGGCACACTGTGGGACTGGTTAGGTTCCCTTGGCAACCGTGGTTCCCTGGATGGGACGCCAATCTCAGACTCCGGGGCTCCCAGAAAAGCCGGCGTGGGCCTGGCTTCCAGCAGGTCTCTGGGTACGAGGTTCCAAGTCTAGCTTGGATGCTCATTCCAGGAGTAAATCCCCTGTTCTTAAGGGTTTTCTGTTTTTTTTCCCCCTCTGTTAGTGAAATCCCTGTTATCCTAGAGTCTGTTTTATTCTTTTCTCCTTACCGAACAGCCAGGTAAGCCCAGCTTGCCTTCGTTTGGTTTGCTTCCTGGCCAACCCAGTGAATAACCAGACTCGCCCTGCACAGGCAGCACTCCCAGGGCATCGCTTGTCCGGACAGCCATGTGCACGGGGACCCCCACGGGACCGCCACACCCTTCACCTCATCCTACACGTTCTCCCACCCAGCCTCCCACCGCCCAGCTCCATTTCTCGACACGGACGCTTGTCCCTTTTGTCCAATGGAACGCATTTCCTTTCGCTGCCAGAACTCCCAGGGCCACTTTTCACCTCTGACCGTTGCCACCAGTAGGCAAAGCCCATCCTTGTACCTGCGACACCTCCGTTCCTCATCCCTTTCCACAGGACTTTCCTCCCATGTGTCCCGCGTGCTCCCTGCCTCCGATTACATCTTCACATCACTGGGGAATTGGCGATGACTTCCAATCAGACGTATCCTGGTTCTGATTTGACCCAGTTCTGTAGGCATGGGGATCTGTTGGGAAGTGCCGCTAATGATGGAAAAGAGGGAAGGAGTTAAGAGCCCAGGTTTTGGTAAATTATATCAGATGCAAACGCATCAGTCTCCATGCAAACCTTTCCTCAGTGTTTACCACATCCAGGCCATCTGCTGGCCAATGGGGTGTGGTGGCGGGTGGGGGGAGTCACTGGCACCTGATTAATCATGACTTCTGCGCACCATCTACAGGGGCAGCATGTTTAAGCTGGAGCATATGTGCTCCTGGACCCAGATGTGAGACTCTGGAAACCACGGAGTGTTTTAGAGTTCTGTCTTCCTCCCAATTCATGTTGCAGATGAGAGCCAATGTGTGAGCAGGAGGAACATGGTGGGAGGTGGGGCGGAATGGACTCAGTGAGGAGAGAGCGAGTGTTTGCAGGGTTCCCAGGGCCCTTGGTGAGGAAAATCACAGCATGTTTAGGGAATGGGGAGAAATTGCAGAATAACAGGAAAAGGGGATGAGGGTCCCTTAAGGCTGGGGAAGGGCCTGGGTCTGGGCTGGCAGGTGGGGAGCAGCCTGAAGGCAGGAGAGGCCAGTGGCACAAAGCGGGTGGGCTGATTTTGGTGATCGGCCCTGGGTAGTGCGGGGTTCCTCACGGTGCAGGGGGGTCAGTAAGAGTGAAGTAAGACCAGTCAAGCGGGTGGGCTGATTTTGGTGATCGGCCCTGGGTAGTGCGGGGTTCCTCACGGTGCAGGGGGGTCAGTAAGAGTGAAGTAAGACCAGTCAAGCCTGGCCAGTGTGGCTCATTGATTAGGGGGGGTCATGGTTCGGTCCCCAGTCAGGGCACAGGCCTGGGTTGCAGGTCTGATCTTTAGTGGGGGGCATGCAGGAGCCAGCCGATCCATGACTCTCTCTCATCATCGATGTTTCTACCTCTCCCTTCCTCTCGGAAAGCAATAAACATATATCTTAAAAAGTAAAAAAAGCAGGGTCCAGTCGGCAGCTGTGGCGGCCACATTGGTGGCAGAGCACGGCGAGCTGGGAACAAGGCATGGCGGGTTCTGGAGAGAAATGACTAGATCCAGCGAAGATACGGGAGACCCTTATGGGTGGATAGGAACATGGAGGAGAGCGAGCATCGTGCTGTGAGCAAAGAGCTCGGCAGGAATGCTGGTTTTGAAAGCACACAGCACGGGAAAGAGGCCGTGTGTGTGTGTGTGTGTGTGTGTGTGTGTGTGTGTGTGTGTGTGTGAGAGAGAGAGAGAGAGAGAGAGAGAGAGAGAGAGAGAGAGAGAGAGATACAGTGATGATGTGGAGTTTGGACACATAGATTTTTTTTTTAATATGTTGATTTTTTACAGAGAGGAAAGGAGAGGGATGGAGAGTTAGAAACATCGATGAGAGAGAAACATCGATCAGCTGCCTCCTGCATACTCCCCACTGGGGATGTGCCTGCAACCAAGGTACATGCCCTTGACTTGGATGGAACCCGGGACCTTTCAGTCCACAGGCCGAGGCTCTATCCACTGAACCAAACCGGTTTCGGCTGAACACCTTGATTTTTTGATGTATTCATGCTAATCTCAGTGGAGAGGTTGAGTGTTGAATACCTTGCTGGAGCTCTGAGCAGACATTAGAGTTGGACTAAATACGTGTAGATCCCTGACACATTGATGGTCCTCAGAACCAGAAAACTCCTTTTCCCCGGGTGGTGTAAGGATCCAGTGCCGAGCAGAGAAGAACCGAGGCCAGTTCAACCAATACAGGAAAAGGCACACCCAGAATGGAGGAAGGAAAACTGTGGACTGTGTTCCAAAAGTGAAGGGAAAGGCTTTTAGTGGAGGGACTGCTGGTAAGGCACCAGATACCATGACCCCAAAGTGCTTCTCAGGGATGGGGAAGAAACCAGTCTAGAAAGGTGGAGAACGGGACATACAACCTCAGCACATGCAGACGTGAGCATGCAGATGTGAGCATGCAGGGAAGGCAGTGGCCAGTGAAGGATTTGGGTCCAAAGAGGAGTTGTTAACGATACAAGCAACTGGAGCTCATGCAAAGGAGTCAGGTTAGGGTGGTCGGCAAACTGCGGCTCGAGAGCCACATGCGGCTCTTTGGCCCCTGGAGTGTGGCTCTTCCACAAAATACCACGGCCTGGGCGAGTCTATTTCGGAGAAGTGGCCTTAGAAGAAGTTTAAGTTTACAAAATTTGGCTCTCCAAAGAAATTTCAATCGTTTGGCTCTGTTGACTAAGGAGTTTGCCGAACACTGGGTGAGGGGAAGAGAGCGGACGGCACAGCGTTCCTGAGGACGTGGGAGAGATCAGAATCCGGAGGCGGAGGAAGGTCCTGGTGGCTCGCGTGGTGGAGGCAGAGCCGTGCAGGTGGGGATGTCTGGGGAAGGACAGAGAGCTCCGTTCCCGATCTTCTGTCTCTGCTGTGGGTCATTGGGTGAGATCCAGTGCTCAGAAAGGAGGAGTGTTACTGTAAGATGGTGATATCGTCAGCTCATAAGTAAATGCCACAGTAAGGTGCCCACTGTTAGAGTGGACAGTTCCTCCTTATGGGCTGTGTAAGGTAGGAAAATTGTCCCATTGGCCCTGAAGTCACCTTTGTTATCTCCCCAACGTCCAGCTAGTGTCCAAGAGGATGCGTTAAGTCGGTCTAGCTGACACGGTGAAAGAGGTCTCTGTTTTCCTATCTTCCTCCTCATTTCTGTTCCTTTGACTAGGATCTGTTTTCAGTCCCTTCTTCATCCATGATCGGCTCTTTCCCTCGATAAATGTTCACAGAGCACCTGCTCTGCCATGTGTCCTGTTGGATTTTACATCCCAGAGAGGCACAGAGCAGAGAATCCATCATTTTCTGCTGCTTAAACCACATGGGGCAGCTCAGGAGCATTATTAGCAAGGGCACGCCAGTGTGGCCACCCAGTGCAATGGCGGGAGGAAGGCTCCCTGGGTTACAGGGGTGTCCACGGTGGGCAGGCTCCCCATCAGGATCAAGGAAGGTGGAGGGAAGGGGACATTGACTAGGTCAGTGCTCCGCAAACTCATTAGCCAACAGAGCCAAATATCAACAGTACAATGATTGAAATTTCTTTTAAAAGCTATAAACCAACTTCTGTGCATGGGACATGAAGTTTCAATCGCACTGTACGTGCACGCCCGCACGTGGTATTTTGTGGAAGAGCCACACTCAAGGGGCCAAAGAGCCACATGTGGCTCACGAGCCGCAGTTTGCCGACCACTGGACTAGGTCATTAGAAAACCCCTGCTAATGAGGAGAGAGGACTTTCAGGGGTGCAATGGGGTCAGAAGACCAACTTCAAGAAGTTAAGAAAGGGGGTAAATGACAGGGAGATATGATTATGCCTAGTCTATCACTGAATCATCAATCAAATTCTAAAACCATTCTTACACGGGATGAGTAAGCATGTAATTCTCTGAATAGTCAATGGAATTCTAACTAAAATATCTGAAAGGTTTACCACATGATTACTTTTAATTTTAATATAAATAGCGTGTAGCACATGATTACTTTCAATTTTAATATAAATAGCGTGCTTAATAACATATTAACATTACTGATTATGTAGAACTCCATCTCCCTCATAATTTATAGGTTTAACATTAATGAAGTTAGCATCTCAAATATTGAACTCTCTCAATTTCCATTGCACCTGTTCCTAAGAAATTAACATCAATTTCATTATAGTTCTCCATCTTACCTTTCAAGGTTTAGCATTTCAAATAGCACCCTCCCCCCCCCCCAAGTCATTTTATTTGTTTTGGAATCAAAGTGCAATTAAGCACCATATGAACTGTCTGGCTGAATTATTTGAGATAGAACTATGGGACCTTGCTCTAAATTTTAGGGAAACAGGCCCATAGCTTTCAGCGAGGCTCCTAAGATTGATACAATGCAATTAGTTGTGAAATGTCACGGCAGACAGGAGACAAATGAGCAACATCACACTTGGCTTTTCAATGTATCTGCTCAGGAAATGTCTTTGACTCAACGATTCTGTCAAACCAGGTAAGTTGCCAGTAAATTTCCATGAAAACAAAACACTCAATAGTCGATCACTACCAAAAGTAAAGACCCCCATGGAAGGATGAAATAGTGGCTTCCGTATATTGCCGGCAGACTCATTTATGGAGGGCCAGAGAGCCATATCCTCAAGAGCCCAATAGACTTTCTGTAGGAAATGCCATACCGGTGTTGAATGTCACGCCTCTGCTCACACCAGTTAATTCCAGGCACACGTAACTCCCAAGTTCTAAAGTTATCTTTTACAATGTTGTTATTTTAGAGTAACTGCCAGGGAGCTACAGACATTCCCCATACACCTCCTGCCCCCCCCCCCCACAGGCTCTGCCATTATGGACGCCCCCACCAGAATGTGATTGGGGGGGGTATCTCTTTTCCACGTCCAGCGTGGAAAGAAGAGTGGGTCCAGTTTCTGAGTAGAGGAGCTGGGGATTGAGAAATAAAAGAAAGAATAGAGGACACAGAAGTAGAAATAAAAGCTGGGGCTGGGTGGAATCTTTGTTCTCTCTGATGGGAAGACAGGAATCCAAACCCGACAGCAGTGGTTTCACCTGAAAAAAAACCTTAGGATCAAGGGAGCTTAAGTGGGCCCAGGCCCTACTCATTCCCTCATTCCCAGGGCTAGGCTGAATCCACTTTTCAAGGCCCTCTCCCCGACACCTGGAGGAAGTTAAGAGTCAGTACTGATAACACATCCAGCCTTCTTGGTGGGTGTTTCCAAGATGCGGCTCTCCCTGGCGCCTCGGATTCAACTGACACTGATTTAAAGAATGCTCGGGTGCCTTCCCTGGGGGCCCTCTACATGTGATCTTCGTTACAATCAATGAACTTGAGTGACACGTCCCTATCACCCAGAGTCTACAGTCAACATCAGGGTCACTCTTGCGTCGTACATTCTGTGGGTTTGGACAAATCTATAATGCTATGTGCCTGCCCTCAAGGTGTCACACAGGGTATTTCCATTGCCCTAAGAAACCCGTGTTCTGCCTGTTCATCCCCCACTCTCCCCCAAGGCTGGCAACCACTCATGTTTCACTGTCTCTCTAGATTTGCCTTTCCCGGGTGTCACAGAGTGGGAATCACAGAGTGGGGCTCCTCACACTGGCATCTGTCCCTTGGTCCAACACAGGACTCGGGGCTCTGACCCTTCTGGGTCCATCCCTGACCTTGTTTCTAAAACCCCAAACTCGCTTTCCTCAGCGGTTAGTGCCAATGGGCATGATTCCTGACATGAAGGGATTTTCTCTTAAAGAGTTTAGATATCTGAAGACCCAAACAACTAAAAAAAACTGCCCCCAAAGGTCACCGCTATTATCATTCGCTGTTTCAGAGATTCAGAGAAACCTTCAGTAGGTTGTTAATGCTGATAGGTTGGTATTGCAATTCTTAATCATATTATAAACCAAATATGTTTTCAGTCACACACTTGATGTTTGAACCTGTTGACAACATGGTCATCATCATCTTCGTTGTCACCACCCCACCTGTGAAACTACACCCAGTGGGTGCACAGGACCTGTTTTCTTTTGTTTCCTGTTTGTTTTTCATTACCATAAATGTGCATTTCTTCCCCAAAGGGTGTTTTTTTATTTGTTTGTTTGTTTTTGGTTTGGGCCAGCATTGATTGCCAGGGCACCTCAGAGTTCTGAACAAAGACAGAGATCTACAACAAGGCACAGAAACGGGGGTGGGGAGTGGGGGGTGGAGTATGGGTTATTTTTTTATGTTTTAAAATAGCAGTAAGTGGTTCTCTGATACCTTCATTTGACATACTAATAATGGGTCTGCAACAGCATTCTATATATGCTTCCGTTGTTATTGACCATGACAATTTAACATTTCTGATAAACACTAGTCATACTTTCCTTCTGAGGCAATCTTGAGTTTTCGCCATTTTATACTTTAGAGAATTAAGTCAAAGAATGAGAGAAATGTTCAGCATCCTCTCCTGGATGGGTGGATGGATAGAGGGACGAATGAATGGTTGACTGTCAGGCATGAGATGAAGCAAATAGCTGATCCTGAGGTTCTTCATTGGAAAGGAGACACCTGCCAGGTTCTATTTAGGCTGCTGCCTCTACCCTCAGCCATTTCCTGTTCCCTGTGCCTTTAAACCAGGAGCCCATGTGTGGGTGTCTGAGCCTCACCTCTGGGGTTGCTAAGATGCAGTGAAAGGCGTACACAGCTCAGGGAATCTCAGGTCACATTCCTTAATCTACTCCTTTTTCTTTTTAATCAAATTTCTCAACTGAAATTTATCAAGAAGGGCGACCCAAATGTCTTAAAAGCATTGACCCCACTATTCATAACTCAGAGTTATGCAATGCCCCATGAATCCTTCTTACACACGACTTCGTCCCAGCTCCCAGGAATGTGGTGAAGAACGTGCAGATCTAAGGGGCTGGAGGGGACCTAGGAATCCATCTAATGACCCTTTCCCCCCAATGGCTAGTCTGGCTTGGAGTGTGAATTAAGACTTCAGCCAAAGACCCAGTCCCCAAAGACCCAGTTCTTGAGCTAAAATTCATCGTTCTTTCTCCCTTCACGGTGCAAGAAGAACTCCATGTAAGACCTCCCCACATCCCACCCCCGCCCTCCCACAACAACATACAAGCTTTGATTTGTGTGGAAGAGAATGACAGTATCACATTGTAGAACTACTGTGTGTCGTTGGCACCGCCTGCTAGAACATTCCAAGTACCAAAAAGTCCCAGGCACATGCTTGTGTGATAAGAGTTCCCAACCTGTCCATACAGGGCCCGTGTCTGCCTTGTGAGTGTAACAGAGATTTCTGGTCGTCTGAGAGCTTAGAATAATGTGTCCGCAGTATCACATTGGGCTTGCTGAGCCGCCTGCTTCTCCATGGGATCAACACACGATCGCCCCACTTTGATTGTTGTAACAAACATACCTTTCATCAAAGGACCTGAGAAACCTGAGGGTTCTCATAGCTTCAGGGATATTGATATTAGCTTAATTGGGATAAAGCTCTTCTAATAATCTGACACTCCACTTGATGAATCATTGCTTTGTTTTCACATAAACACTAACGCATCATTCAGAAAAAATAATTGAAATTCGTGGATTGCTTCCATGTGAGAATCCTGGTTGTCTGCTTAGTGAATTGATTTTTTTAAAAATATGTTTTATTGATTTTTTTACAGAGAGGAAGGGAAAGGGAGAGAGAGCCAGAAATATTGATGAGAGGGAAGCACCAATCAGCTGCCTCCTGCACACCCCCCAATGGGGATGTGCCCACAACCAAGGTATATGCCCTTGACCGGAATTGAACCTGGGACCCTTGAGTTCACAGACCAATGCTCAATCCACTGAGCCACACCGGTCAGGGCTTGTAAAATAGTGACAAACATGGGACTTCTCTCCCTATGCCCCTCCCAGGGCCAAATGTTTATAAAACCTGTTTTTTTCCTATAAAAACTATGTCTGACTCTCCTTACAACCTTTTCCAACTGCTTTTTAAAAATGTTTTTTCTTGACTGGGTGGTGTGGGTCTATGGTTGGATGTCGACCTATGGACCAGGAGGTCATGGTTTGATTCCCGGTCAGGGCACATGTCCGGGGTGGGGGCTTGACCCCTGTTTGGGGCATGCAGGAGGCAGCCAGTCAGTGATTCTCTCTCATCACTGATGTTTCTATCTCTCCTTAATGCTTCCTCTCTGTTATCAATAAAAATATCTTTATAGGTAAATTAAAGGAAAAGGAAAAAAAATGTTTTCCCCCAGAAAAATGTGGCTGTTATATGACCCCCACATTTCCTATGGCTTTCTGATTCCATTGTTTAACTTCTGATCCCTCTCACCCCATATGTGCAGGAGGACGGGCAGGGAGCTCTGTGGATGGCTACTCAGAGCTTACAACATGAAAATGCCTGCATCTCCCTGTCTCTCCCATATGTATCCACCCTTGAATGCAATTGTGATTTCAAATCATAATTCGTATTAAATGAGTCTGTTGCCATTAGAGAATGAACTTAGGGGAGAGAACAACAGGACAGATACTGTGGAGCGGGTGGCTAAGACTTTGAGAAAGAACACGGATACAGCCCTGAGCATGTATTCACGTGTCTACGGCATGTGCTCACCATCCAGTGTCCCCATTGTCGCTTCAGGTCCTGCTCTGGCTTCCCTCTGTGGAAACCTGGGGGGTCCCTGGCAGAGTCCCAAGGGAGGCCAGGTAGAGAAAGGGACCCTCCCATGCTCATTCCACTCCCACCACCTGGGCACACCTTGTCCTGGGGCCCTGAGTGTGGGAGGCCGTGGGAGGAAGCTGACGGTGCTTGGAGGGAGAGTTTGAGGGCAGAGCCACCCCCAGCCATGCTCCCTAATTCCATCACCTGTGGTCCCAGGGTTCCTTCACCCCTGAGTCCGCGTGGTGCGCTGGGTCCGAGTGGCTGAAGTGCCAGTCTGCGTGCATCCTCGGGATGCATTTCACACACTAGAATGCGCGGCACGGATGGGAAACTCGCTTCCTGAATCCTAGCGGTTCTATGTGTAAGGAGGGAGGACATAGTGCGGGTGTGAGCGTTCTCTCGGTCTTGCACGTTCTCATTTCCGGAAATCGGCAGCAGTAACAGACTTGAGGATTTCGAACACCTGCTCACCGAGGACTTGGCCTTGGGTGGCTGCATGTCTTGGTTGGGGCTGAGCTGTAGACGCTCAGACAGTTGAGGCCGCATTTCCGTGCCCAGACCCGTCCGGGGTGCCCCCTGGAATCGGCATGTAACTCCGCGCTGCTTGGCTTTGATCGGATTTAAATGTCCCTTATGAAATGCCTCGTTCCAAGTGTCCAACATGTGAGGGCTACTTCAGCACAAGGCGACGGTGCCTTTAAAGCGCCTCTGACATGCAGGACGCTGCGATCTGATCTAAATCCCATAGCGTTGGCGAAACCCCTCCACTACCCCCTGCAAGTCACAGTGTCCAATAAACAGAGTCAATTATCAGGGAAATGGTTTCCAGACAAAGGGCAAGGGCCGGCTGATGGAGCCATTTTCTCTCAGATTAATCTGTCCACGGGAATGTCACCCCGGACAGTTGAAGGGTTTCAGGTGACAAGCCATGAGCCCCCTCCATTCCGGGGTGCGCTCTGTCTGTGTCCTCGGGAAGGGCTGGGAATGGGGGATTCCTTCCTGTCTAATATATATATATATATATATATATATATATATATATATATATATATATATATATTAAAGAATATTAAAGAAGAAGGAAGGAGAAAGAGATAGAAAGATCAATGATGGAGAATCGTTGGTTGGCTGTCCCTTGCAAGCCCCGACTGGGGATTGAGCACAACTTGAGTGAGGGCAGGTGCGCTTGACTGTGTGTGAGCCTGTAATAGGCGTTTGTGGGTGCTCATCACGGCGGTAATGCGATATTAAAACCTGACATGGCCCTGGCCAGCTTGGCTCAGTGGAGAGAGCATCGGCCTGCAGGCTGAAGGGTCCCGGGTTCCATTCTGGTCAGGGCACATGCCCGGGTTGTGCTCAATCCCCAGTCGGGGCTTGGAAGAGACAGCCAACCAACGATTCTCCATCATTGATCGTTCTGTCTCTTTATCCTTCCTTCTTCTCTAATATATAAAATTGGCACAATGGCCCTGGCTGCCATTGCTCAGTGGTTAGAGCTGGGCCCTCACATGCAAGGGTATTGGGTTCAAGTACCAGTCAAGGGCACATACCTGTGTTGTAGGTTCGATCCCTGCCCCCTGTTGAGGTGCGTGCAGGAGGCAACCAGTCTATGTGTCTCGCTCACATCGATGTTTCTCTCTCTCTGTCTCTCCCCCTCCCTGACACTCTCTATTAAACAAACAAACAAACAAGGGAAAAATACCCTCAGGAGAGGATTACAAAAAAAAAAAAAAGGCAAGAAAACCTGAGTTCCTGGTCCTGGCTGCTGTTTCTCAATGGTTAGAGCGTCATCCTTCCTAGGGAGGGTCTGAGGTTCAATTCCTGGTCAAGGACACGTACCTGGGTTGTAGCTTCCATCTCCAGCCCCCATTGGGGCATGTTTAGGGGCAACAAGTCTACGTGTCTCTCTCACATCAATGCTTCTCCTCTCTGCTTCCCTCCCTCCTTTCCACTCTCACGAAAAGTCAATGGAAAAATCAGGTGAGATTAAACAAAAACCCTGGTGCAGCCGACAGGTGCTGATACTGACTCGGCGTGTAGTTCCGAACGCGGAAGCTGAGAGCACCTTTGTCCAGTGGGTCCGCAGAGTCTGCCCTGTGCATGGAGATGGGGGTCAGGAGGGACCGGCGCCCCCTTGCTGGTTGCTGATCCCAGAACTGTCTCCAGAGCCGCTGCTGCCTGTGGCCTCACCTGTGGAACAGGCACTGGCTGCCCCCCCTCCTCCGAGTGTTTCTACGAGAACAGAGGCAGTTCGAAGGGATGACCCTGGTGGCTGGCACGGGAGAGGCAAGCATAGCCAAACCCCAGCACTGGGCATTTGCATTGAGCATGCCATTTTCTTCTCCGGGGGGTGCCACTTTGTATCTGAGGAGCCTCCTGATCTGTTCCCAGGTGGGAAGGCCAAAGGATTTCAAATGGCACCAAGGATCCTTCTCAAACTGTGGACAGGGGAGGTGTGAATACCAGATGCATCTTTGTGTTTGGAAGAAGGAGCTTGAGTTCACCTTTTTGGTAAAAATAAAGAAAGAAAGAAAGAAAGAAAGAAAGAAAGAAAGAAAGAAAGAAAGAAAGAAAGAAAGAAAGAAAGAAAGAGTAGATTTTTCAGTTTTCTGATATGCAGAGATCTGGAAAATATAAACCTTTAAAATATTCCAGAACATCCCAAGCAACTACTTCCTGTTCTCTGTGGAACATACCCCCACACGTGACTCCACACTTCTGGCCATGGGCCTTGCGTCTGCATGGGCATGAGGGCAGCTCAGGGTAGCAGTCCAGTCCTTCCACTCTAACCTCTGTTCTGCACACACACGTTCACCTTGTGCTCCTTTCTTTGTATTTCCCTCTCGTGGTGACGCAGAGCCTAGAATATTCACTCTGTCGGCATCTGTATTTTATCAAAGTGCCAAATTACTTACCAACAAAATCACTTTGGGATAGCTGAGCCTAACTTCCTGCTAGATTCCATGGCCTTTTAAGTGAGTCTATGTTGAGCATGGATGAAGTCAGTGAATAATATAGGATATTGTAAGACTTAGAAATTCCTGAGAGAATGACCATTTAAGCAGTGCCGCCCTGTGTCCTCACTGGTATGCACCCATGACAGGTTCCCTGGGGCTTCGCGGCTGCTGTGAAGAATGAGCACCCAGGGAACTGACAGGAAACCTGAGGTCGGGCCTTTCAAAACTTAAGATAGGCAGCGCTCTGGCTTTCCCTCCCCTGGTAGCAAGGCTGCTGTCACTTCTGCTCAAATACGTCACCAAATAATGGAGGTGGGTGGGTATATAGGTAGATGGATAGATAGATAAATAGATGATAGATAGGTGGATGGGTGCATAGGTAGATGGTTTTATCTGAAAACCAGATTAAGAGTCTAGCATTTGGAAGAGAATAAGGATGGTCATGTGTGGTAAAAGTCTGGATCATGCTTTTCTGGACTGCAGTTACATGGTCCCCCAAAACAGTGCCATAAACCAGAGGGCTCGGAGCCCAGCTGTACCCCGAGAATCAGCATCCTAGATGCTCCTCCTAAGGGTGGGTCTTCTGCCCACCTCCCTCTGATGCCCCAGCAGCACTGCTCTCAACCTCAGAGCCACTGGAAATCACAGGTGTCTACTCAGTCAGAGATGTGCTCAGGGTGTGAAACAAGGTGCCAAACCTTATCACAGATAGTTACATCCCTACCCACCTACCTACCCATCTATCTACCCATCTAGCTATATACTGATCCACCTATCTCTTATCCATTTGTCATCCGTCGTCTATCAATCTATCTACCCATCCACCTATCTATCATCTATCTTATCTATCTATCTATCTATCTATCTATCTATCTATCTATCTATCTATCCATCCATCTGTCTACCTATCTAGCTAACCATCTACCTATCTATCTACCTATATATCATCTACCTGTCTACCCATCTATCCATCTACCTATGTATCCATCCACCTATCTATCATCTATCTTATCTATCTATCTATCTATCTACCCATCCATCTATCCATCTATCTGTCTACCTACCTATCTAAACATTTACCTATCTTTCTACATATCTACCCATCTATCATCTATCTACCTACCTTGCTACCCATCTATCCATCTACCTATATACCCATCCACCTATCATCTGTCTATCTATCTATCTATCTATCTATCTACCTACCTACCTATCTGCCTAACTATCTACCCATCTACCTACTTATCTACCCATCTATCATCTATCTACGTATCTACCTATCTTCCTGTCTACCTGTCTACCTACTTACCTCCCTACCTACCCATCTATCATCTATCTACCTATCTATCTGTCTACCTATCTACCCATCTATCTATCATCTCTCTTCAAATGTACCTATTTACCTACCTACCTATATATCCATCTATCCATCTACCTATATACCCATCCACCTATCATCTATTTATCCATCTATCTATCTACCTATCTGTATATCTGTCTACCTACCTATCTACCTATCTACCCATCTATCATCTATCTACCTATCTTCCTATATCCTATCTACATACTGGATTATCACAGATGCTGAAGAGAGGACAGGGCATGGCTGGGGACTAGCAGCTCCAGGCCTGTAGCTACAGGAGTAAGAGCAGGCAGAAGAGGGGTGGGCCACATGGCTGTGCTCTGTCCTGTGCCTGTCACCTCGGGAAGGGGATTGGAGGAGGTGGGCATGCCTGGCAGGGTCTGTGCAGAAGTTGCAGGTGGGTGGTGGCCAGGTCTCAGGAGGACGGGTCAGGCGAGGCACCTAAAGTGAGTGAACATTGAAAGATGTCGAGTTGGTGTTATTGGTTTTCTTTCTTCCTTTCTACCCTCCTATCACAGAATGTTCCCAGAGCTGGGTTGGCATATGCTGCCTAATTAGAGAGAGCAGTAACAGACATCTATTCAGATGTTTACTTGCTGAAAGTGAAGGTCTGATGTGATAGACATGTCAGAGTCCGAAAAGAGTAAGATTTATCAGCCTCTAAGGGGAGACTGGCCACCTTGCTGCTCCTGTGAAATTAAATGATGTGCATATATACCCATCTATCATCTATCTACCTACCTTGCTACCCATCTATCCATCTACCTATATACCCATCCACCTATCTATAATCTATCTATCTATCTATCTATCTATCTATCTATCTATCATGTGTGTCTATGTGTGTATCTATGCATCTATCATCCGTCTATTACCTATCATCTATGTACATATCTACTTATGCATCTACCTATCTACCAATTTATCTATCTTCCTATCTACCTACCTATTTATCCTTCTATCCATGTACTCTCCTTTCCATCTACCTATTTTCCTATCTACCTATCTTCCTGTCTACCTATCTGTCTATCCATTGACCATCACCTATTCATAATCAAGTGGTGAGAGCTTCCTTAGAGGAGAAAGAAGGAAAGGAGGTTGGTGAGCACAAACTATCGATCCTACAGTTTCAATGGGTCTTAAACCATGTCCCAAAGGAGAAAATGCAGCAACTTTGGGAATACTTGGAACTCTGGGCAGAGGGTTTGGCAATTTCAAAGGCCCAGGTGTGTTCCCACCACAGAGAGAACCAATGTACCTGGAGCTGGATGCTGAGCAGCAGGTGGCCAAGGATGGGCCCCCAGGACAGGCATGGGGTGTCAGGTCCCTACAGAAACCTTCAGAGTTGAGCTCCACTCTCAGGGATATGGGAATTCACTGTGAAGCTTTGTGGAAAGATGTGTTCTAGCTTATGTTTTTAACAGTCCTTCCTGGTGTTGCGCTGAGAATAC
The DNA here is from genome assembly GCA_027563665.1 of Antrozous pallidus. Classification (NCBI taxonomy): domain Eukaryota; kingdom Metazoa; phylum Chordata; class Mammalia; order Chiroptera; family Vespertilionidae; genus Antrozous; species Antrozous pallidus. The sequence goes on along the minus strand of CM050519.1, from coordinate 96,505,672 downwards.
CGTGTTTCAGGCAATGATAGCAGCGAGGAGGCCAGGGAGCATCGCAGGGGAGACCCTGAGGTGCCGAGAGAGGGTCAGGCATGAGTCTGTTGCAGGTGGGACCCACAGGGTGTGCTGATCGATAGAGTGTGTGGAGTGTGAGGAGGAGAGAGGCAGAGGAGGAGAATGGGAGGGGGCACCGGTATGGAGACCTGGTGTTCAGGAGATGGGCTGGTTCTAGGTGGCTGCTGGATGCTGAAGGAAGCGCTGGGGAGGACTTGGGTCTGTGGGCTTGAGCTCTGGGAAGAGAGCCAGGCTGCCCACACAGTGGGCATCATCACCGGACAGTTGCCATCTAGTGCACGGGCACCAGGCTGATCCCTGCCTTGCTCCTGGCAGAACCGCCAGCCACATGATGGTGTCAGCGTGCAGGGTGTTTTGTGGACTTCCTGTAGAGCAAGGAAAGAAAACCAGTGGACAGCACAGTCATAGGAATTGAGCTCTATGTTTTGTTGTTCAGGAAACAGAACGTGTTTCACCGAGACTGTGCTGTCCCCAGCCCCTTCCCCAGAACTCCTCTGAACCACACTGTGGCTCAGTTCCTGAGTGGGGCAGCACTGAAAGTGCCTCGGGCCCAGGCCTGTGTGGCTCAGTGGGTTGGGCACCAAAAGGTTGAGTATTAGATTCCCAGTAGGGGGCATGCAAAAGACACCCAATCGATGTTTCTCTGTCATGTATGTTTCTCTCTCTCTCTCCCTCTCCCTCTCTCTCTAAAATCATTTTTTAAAAATAAAGATGCCTTCTTGTCAAAGTCCTTGCTTTTTTCCTAAGGATCCTATCGGGGACATGACTCAGGACGTCAACCAAGGTCTTTTTCGTCACGTCCACGGTGGTGGTGGTGGGGGGGTGATGGAGGGGAGGGGGGATTCTTGTTCTTCTGTCCCCAGAGTGTGGTTGGCTCTGGCTGTGTGCACACAGAGGCCGGTGCCAGCCCTTCTGTTCTCTGAGCTCTGTCTGCTGGGAGGCCTGGAGGGTGCAGGGTGCCCTCAGAACACGGCTCCCGCTTGGATTCCTCTTATGTGTTTTCCCTTTGCTTAAAGGCTTCCAGTGTTGTATGTAAGTTTTGAACATCTCTTGCAATGTTTTTTTTAATATATATATATATATATATATATATATATATATATATATATACACACATATATATATATATAATGTTTTTATTGATTTCAGAGAGGAAGGGAGAGGGAGAGAGAGAAACACCAATGATGAGAGAGAATTATTGATCAGCTGCCTCCTGCCTGCCCCCTCCTGGGGATCGAGCCCACAACCCAGGCATGATGTGCCTTGACCTGGAATTGAACCGTGACCTTCTGGTTCATAGGTTGATGCTCAACCACTGAGCAACACTGGCCAGGCTCTTGCAATGTTTTGTATAAACCTCCCCCAAATCCCTGTTTGGACTTGCTTGCGTTGTGTGTGAATGAAAGAACACTGATTTACAAATGGACCCTGAATCACCCGTCTTGCCCTGACTAGAAGCGTAGGTATAAACCACTCAGCAAAACCTCAGCCAATCAGCAGAAATCAAGATGTTATTCTCTTTAACCTCGGCCCGGGGCAAACTGATTTCCTTCAGTCATCTCCAGAGACATATTCCGCAGTTCACAACGAGAGTGAGGATTTGAGAGATTCAGAGCTGAAGACTGACTAGGCAAGAGCAGAAAAGAAGGCACACTGACCCTGACGAGGGGCGGGAAGGGTTCATACAGATTCACGGATGCAGCAGCATCTGTGTATTTATTCACCCCCTGCCTCGTCCCGTGAGCAGCTGGACAAGATGCTACACGGGCCCGAGCAGCTCCGGCGATGGATAGCAGGCATCCACGGACAGCAGGCAGCGGCACCTTCTCTCACAAGGTCATGTTTGCATCCCGGGAAGGGACAGATAACAAGCAGCTGGCCCTGTTATAAAACCGGAGGCACGCTGCATGCTGCTGACAGCCAGAGGCTGTTGGGACACCGAGAGAGGGATGCTGACAGAGGGAATCCGAGAATTCATGCGGAAGGTGACATTTCACCCCCTGTTGATGGATAAGAAGCCAAGGGAAGTAAGGTAATGGGGTCAGGTGAGGTCGGAGATGGAAGGTCTCAGGTGACCTCCAAAGGCGGTAAGTTTATTCTGTGTCTCAGAGGAGACAGACAGGGAATATTTTTGGACACGAGGAGGCATGCGTCCATCTGGACTTTGGGAAAACAGCCAGAGCGTGAGAGTTCCAGACAGTGTGGTGGAGACCCGCCTGCAGAGTGAAAATGCTCAGAAATCTCCGATTCGGGTCAATCCAGGCACAGGCTCCTGTGAGCTCTGCCACTGCTTACCGAACCTCACAGGCCCACAGCCCTCACGCATCAACTTAAAACACTAAATGAGGCCGGCTGGCATGGTGGAGTATCAACCTATGAATCAGGAAGTCATGGTTTGATTCCTGGTCAGGGCACAGGCCTGGGTTGTGGGTTCGATCCCCAATGTGGGGCATATGCAGGAGGCAGCTGATCAATGATTCTCTCTTATCATTGCTACTGCTCTCTCTCCCTCTCCCTTCCTCTCTGATGTCAATAAAAATATATTTTTTAAAAATAGAACTGGCCCATGGGAATCTTTGAATTATTAAGTTATGACAAAGCATATCATAGGGCTGGCATGTGGGTAGGATTCTCTCTAGGTTAGCAGCCATTTCCCTTCCTTCTCCTCCCCCTCCTCTTCCTCCTCCTCCTTCCCTTCTTCTTCTTCTTCTTCTTCTTCTTCTTCTTCTCCTCCTCCTCCTCCTCCTCCTCCTCCTCCTCCTCCTTCTCCTTCTCCTCCTCCTTTTTCTTCTCCTTCTCCTTCTTCTCCTTCTTCTCCTTCTTCTCCTTCTTCTCCTTCTTCTCCTTCTTCTCCTTCTTCTTCTTCTTCTTCTTCTTCTTCTTCTTCTTCTTCTTCTTCTTCTTCTTCTTCTTCTTCTCCTTCTTCTTCTTCCTCTTCCTCTTCCTCTTTTTCTTCTTCATTTGTTTAGAGAGTGAAGATTCATTAGGTGCTATTGCTCTCATCCAGCAAAAGAAGAGTAAGACCCAGATCTGACAAAGTGCCCCAAGTAGCAACAGTGGACATTAACACAGTCTGTCTTCACTAAAATTACGTCAAGCACATTCCATAGATGCCCCGTTTCACACGGAGGGTCAGACTGATGGCACTTGGAGAGGAGCTGTTGAGGGGTCTCCAGCCCACACCTGACCTGTGTCCGCTGCCAGGTGCCATGATAGGTGACAGGGACCTGGCTCTGCAGCAGCTGCGGCATTCCAAACATGCTTGGGGTTCTGATGGTTATGTCATAGCTGCACCTGGGCCCCACAGGGAAGCGTCGGAAAAGTCCTGCCCCTCAATCCGGGGCAGACAGCAGGTGGGGCGCCTGTGACGACGAGCTGGTCTGGACGGTGCAAGTCATTGCCCCAAGAGATGGAAGAAGTGTGCCTACAAAGATAGCTGACTCATTTCCGGATCTTGAATAGGGCTGGGCTGAGACTGAGCTCCCCCGAGGACTAAGGGGAAAGATGGAGTTCACTGTGTCTGAGAGAATCTGTGTTTCTAAAAATAATACCACAGAGAAAGCGACCCGCTGTGCGGAAACCCAGTGTCACTTTGCAGCATTTTTAAAGTCCGTCTCGGAGTATGGACTGAGTGTGTTTATTATAGAAATGGGTTTGCGTGCTCTTCTTTAATAATCAGAAAGCAGGTGGGTACCCACTGGGTCCTGTAAACCAGGAAGCTCAGTCCCCATGATCCCTAGGGACCAACCTTGGGCGCTGTCCCCACCAGTGGTGCTGAAACCAGCAGCAGGCTGTTGCAGGCTCAGGATCACACTCCCTGAGGATTCTTTCCTCGCCTCTGACTCTGAGGCGCACTGGTTGGCAGTCTCCAGATCGTTCCTCATAAGATGAGTTTGTGAGCACTTGGCCACAGGTCCCTCCTGCCCTGGGGGAGGCCCGAGCTCTCCGGTCGAGGAGAGAGAAGATGCTTGAGGCTGAGACTGCTCCTCTGGGACTCCTTCCTCCTGGGCAGAGAGGCCTGGCCTGGAGGACTTCCCCTGAGCAATGCTGTCAGGGCTGCCCCTGGGCTGTCTCATCCTATGGCTGGTCTGTCCAAGCCATTTCTGAACTCTGTTTCCAGCAATTCCCTGATGTTCAGTCCTTAAACTTCAGAAGATGGATGTGTCAGATTCCCTTCCCTGGGGTCCTCTGCATGTGACCTTTAGGTCCAGCCCCGTTTCCTGAGTCCTGGGCATGGCTGTGACCCACGCTCAATCCCACGGGTCTGGGCCAAGCGTCTTTGTCTCTGACGGGTCCATGGTCCTGCTCCGGCCCGGTCCCCGGCATGACCCATTCTCACTGTCCAAGGACATTCCTACTCACCGTTGGGGCTCCACGGACGGCAGATCCCAACCACTTGGCGTTCACACTCACCACGTAGAAACACGGTGGGAAATTGCATCCACAAAGAGGTCGGGTGGCCTTTTCTTCACCATCTCAACCTTGTCTAGGCTCAGGGCTTGCTGATGTTCCAGGACAGTGGTTGGCAAAACTCATTAATATCAACAGTACAACGACTGAAATTTCTTTTGAAAGCCACATTTTTTAAACTAAAACTTTTAACACCACTTCTTCAAAATAGACTCATGCAGGCCATGGTGTTTTGTGGAAGAACCACACTCAAGGGGCCAAAGAGTCTCATGTGGCTCACGAGCCGAAGTTTGCTGACCCAGTGACATAAGCAAATGTGTGAGCAGGGATGTTTCCGGACAATGTGCCCACCTGATCGTCCCGGGGAGGCGGGGGCTGAGTGAGGTCTGGAGAAGGGAGGGCCATGGGCAGTGTGTGTAGAGCCTGAGGGGGGGTGGGGGGGATGCTATCGGAGGGGATGGACCGCAGTGGCCTGCCCTTCTGGCTTAAAGAGGCATCTTTGCTGAAGGGCTGTGAGCTCTGCACCCAGTTCTTCTGGTGGCAACAGGAAACCCTTGCTGAACCATGAAAGGAAACAAAATGGCCTGGATTCATGCGCTTCGCTGGGCAGACCTGGAAAAAGCAAGCGGAAATATGGTCCCCTTCACTCCTCCACAGGGCGGCTGGGTTCCTGCTGCCCATCCAGCGAGATGGGGTTTCCAGACCCAGTTTGAGAGGCTCCGGAAATGAACCGTGTCTAAGGCCCTCCTTTCCAGCCAGTTACAGAGAGATGTCTTTTCCTCTCCCGCCTTCTTCCCTTTAAGTCCCAATGCCTTTGATCACCCGATGTCACCAGCTCATTGTCCTTGGTGTCTACATATTGGTTGTTTAAATAGGCAGGGTAGCCCTGGCTGGTGTGGCTCAGTGGATGGAGTGTCAGTCTGCGGACAGAAGGGCCCAGTCAGGGCACAGGCCCGGATTGTGGGTGCCATCCCCCAGTAGGGGGTGTGCAGGAGGCAGCCCATCCATGATTCCCTCTCATCGTTGACATTTCTGTCTCTCTCTCCCTATCCCTTCCTCTCTGACAACGATGGAATATATATTCTTAAATAATAATAAATAAACAATCGGTGTTTTGTGCACGAACAGGCCGAGATGACTGGGTCCTATATTTCCTCTTTCTCTTTAAAATGGCCTGCCTCGTGCTCAGGTTCATGATCGCTGTCCCATCTCCACTGTGGCTGTGGCAGCTGTCACGGTGAGAGCCGTTTCAGAAAGCAGGGCCCAGACTCAAGGCCATGTAGTGACGGCTGTGGGACCCAGGCCCTCCTCCACGCCCTCCCCTGGGCCCTCTGCTCCCCGCTCCCTTCTTCTGCCTCCTCCTCCTATTTTTCAGGTTCCATCTGGTTATGTTGGGCCTTCTAATGAGCAATGAATGGTAATCTCCCTCAAAAAATCTCCACCTTCCAAGAGGCCTTTTCTGCATGAGCCGACGTTACCACAGGTTCCAGGAGGAGGCCTGACACTCCCGTGGGGGTCATTTCCATGGTCTGTTCAGTGATTCTTTAAAATATATATTACATATATACTAGTCCATACTAATACATGTGTGTGCACGCGTGCACACACACACACACACACATACATACACACACACTGGGAGGCCAGATTATGATGATCTCTGAATGCATAATAGTCTGGCCACTCAGTGTATATCCTATATAATAAAAGTCTAATGTGCAAATTATCCCCTCAACCAGGAGTTCAACCAGCAGGCAGGCTGGCCAACCACCTATGTCTCTTCCCCCTGGTCAGGCTGGCTGGACCCTGCACATGCCTGAATTCATGCACTGGGCCTCTAAAACACACACACACACACACACACACACACACGCACACTGCCCACAGGTCTCAGGGGGTAAGTGACCCTGGCCTTGGTGCTGACGACTTGTCCACCCCAGGGTGGTGGGCTGGTCTTTAGTCAGCTTCCCGGGGAGGGCCGGTCTGGTGTTTGAGAGGCGCCATCGCGTTGAAGCTGTGCTTTCCTCAGATGCGCTTCTATTCCAGGTCAGAGTTCGTGGCCGCGATCGTCCTTCTCATACGTGCTCCGTCCCCACGCGGGAGGGGCCGAGTCCTGCCGGTGCCGACGGGGCGCTGTGCCCACCACGTGCCGTTGATCAAGCGTGGAAACCGCTTATTGGCGTCTCTTCTGCGAAACCCTGGCTGAGGGTTCAAATAGGGAAAGGCCCCATTTCATCATGTGTCTATTTCTTCATCTTCTTGAATTCCTTCCATTGAGGTTCTGGTGAAAATGAAAGAATGGAAAGACAATGTTCTTGAGCAGGTATTGTTCATCAAGGAGAATCACAGTGTCCAGTATCTGGGAGCCTCACCCACGGGGAGCACACAGCCCGTGCGGGTGGGTGGAGACGGAATCGCAGATGGGTCCAGGCGGCAAACGCAGCCAGGAGCAAGGGCCCAGCCGGGCAGGGGTTTGCCACGGGGGTGACGAGGGCCTGTGCCCTGTTGGCTGACACGGGGGTCTCTTCCTTCTCTTCCAGGCTCACGGGCATGAACCTGCCCTCCCCCGTCATCAGCAGCAGGAACTGGCTGCGCCTGCACTTCACCTCCGACGGCAACCACCGGCGCAAAGGCTTCCACGCCCAGTTCCAAGGTAAGAGTCTTCCCGGGTGGGAAATGTGAGCAGGCCCGGAAGATGGGCTGGTCCTCCCTGTCCCACCCCCCGGAAGCATGGGATCCCCCTGCTGCACATGGGACAGGAGCTGCCGGCCTGGAAATTCCTTCTGTCCCTGACTGAGCATTAACGCGAGGAAGTCTGCGCGTGACAACCACCAACCTATACCTAAAGCTCCCTGCTGCCACGTGTGCTGGCGGTTTGCTTGTTGGGCTGCCATGATGGCCGAGTTTTAGTCAGTGTCCATGAGTAGTCGCTTTAACTTCTCCCTGCCTGACGGGGTAAACACGTGTTCTAGTGATCTGGTGAGGTCTTATCCCCGCCCAAAGGCTGGTCAGCTCAGACGTTGCATGAAAATGCATCCGTGTGCCATCATGCCGTTCTGGCCTCTAAAACAGATGGACAGGGCATAAAACCACTTATCCAATTCGTGATCTGCATGCAAATGAACCTCCTAACTGCATTGGGGTCTACGGAGGCTGGCCCTCAAACTTCTCTCTGTGTCCAGTTCCTCGTGTCTGCGCCTGTCCAGGGCTGTGTGGTTTCCCATGGGTTCCTAATAATCCATCACCCTTACCAACGCCGTGAAAAGAGTTAATCTGTTCAGAGGTCCCTTGGAAACAATTCCACTTTCACTTGCAAAGAAAGGGTCTGGCTCTTAAAAAGGGAGGCGGTTTCCGCCGAGACCAGTTTGGCTCAGTGGATAGAGCGTTGGACTGCGGACTGAAGAGTCCCAGGTTCGATTCCGGCAAGGGCATGTACCTTGGCTGCGGGCACATCCCCAGTAGGAAGCGTGCAAGAGGCAGCTGATCGATGTCTCTCTCTCATCGATGTTTCTGACTTTCTATCCCTCTCCCTTCCTCTCTGTAAAAAATCAATAAAATATATTAAAAAAAAAAAAGGGAGGTGGTTTCCCAAGCAGAGTTCTCCATTCTCCCCAAGATACGGCCTGAAGAACGTCCGTTCAGCTAAGGCCGTGTTCCCTGACATGAGCCCCCTGGGTGCCAGGACCGTCCCCAAGGAGAAAACGGTGGACTCCCTGCCCACCCCGGAAGCTCGTCGGGCAGAAGGACGGACGGTTGGTAAACGGCTTCCAGGGAAGGCAGCACACAAGCCAGTCGTGCTAGCCCCGCCGGCAGAAGTCACCCCTGTTCCCGTCGGATGGGTCTGATCGTGAACCCGAAAGGGGAATGCCAACCACCGCCGTACAGCCAGGACGTCGCATCTGTGCCGTGGTTCCCCAGCCATGGCCCCCTCTCCTCCGAGGCTCCCGACCCACAGAGAACGGAGGGGAACAGCGCTCCCACAGACCCGCTCTGCACAGGGATTCTGGAAAAGACGAGGCACGAAGCAGCAACGCGAGGAGACTAGACGCGGGGGACACGGGGGACGCACTGGCCGGCAGAGTGACCAGAGCTTCCCCGTGTCAGCCGGTGCGTTCCGAAGGACACGTGTGATGGCTGTGGAGAGCAGAAACATGTGCACACAAGTCCAAAGAGGTAAAAGGTGCTGAACAGGATGTGACCTAACCCGTTAGTGTGAGGAAATCACATCATAGATCCAGAGCCTCTCAGCTGCCGTGGAGGTTGGACTCAGGACCCAGGACCGCGCTTTGTTGTTTTTCGTTAGCCCGTGGTCCTCGTTTCCCAGGGGGCTCTGGGCCCAAGACCGGGACATGGGAGTGTGGCTCTGTGCTGCCTCCTTGTGTAAGGAACCCAGGTGGAACAGAGAGCAGCCAGGTATTAGCAACAAGATAATCTGACAGGGGTGGAGACACAGAACAGACGGAGGAGTCTCAGACAGAAGGCGGTAGGGGAGAAATTAACCAGGGCATTGACATGCATATTTGCCTTGCCCAGGGACACAGACGATAGGGTTGGAGAGGGCCTGGGCGGAGTGAGAACCAAGCGATGGGGGGCAATGGGGGGAAAGGCACACCTGTAATACATCAACAATAAATAGAAGGAGGAGGAAAAGGGGGAGGAGGAGGAGAAGGAGGAGGAAGAGGAAGAGGAGGAGGAGGAGAAAGAAGAGGAGAAGGAGGAGGAGGAGGAGGAGAGGAAGAAAGAGGAGAAGGAGGAGGAGGAGGAGGAGGAAACATTCACTGGAAGACCCTTGGGGCCTCCATGGAGGGTGGAGCTTCAGGCCATGTTCCCTGAAGGCCTAGTGTTGGCCGTCCTGCCTCTAAGGGCGATGAACCCCATAAATGGAAGCTTCAGGCAGGCCTGCAGAACCAGCTCAGGCCTGGGGCCGGGAGGCAGGAGAAGAGCAGTAGCTCCTCTGAAGTTCTACTCCCAGACCACGCGTTGAGGGGCTGAGGGTTCCAGTAGCTCTGCCCTCCAGTGGCAGCAGGAGGCCTGGTCTAATCCTGGAGGCCCAGTGGGGACCTCTCCCCACAAGGAAAGAACAGGGTTAGTCTCTCTTCCCCGCGGCTCACCACAGGGAGCCCCGCCGGCTCTGTGCTTGTATTTCAACAAAACCAAACCGGAATAACGCGCTCTTGTGGGACCAGCACAATGCAAGCAAGAAGAGCCCAGCAGCCCTAACCTGTGTGGCTCAGTGGATAGAGCGTTGGCCTACAGACTGAAAGGTTGGGAGGTCCCACGTTCGATTCCGGTCAAGGGCATGTACCTTGGTTGTGGGCACATCCCCAGTGGGAGGTGTGCAGAAGTCAGCTGATCGATGATTCTCTCTCATCAATGTTTCTAACTCTCTCTCCCTCTCGGTAAAAGAAAAAAAATCAATAAAATATATTTTTAAAAAAGAAGAACCGAGCTAGGAGCTGCTAAGATGCCAGGAACTGCCGTGGGAATGCACCACGCCTTCCCCCACACCTGCCCAGTGTCCCTGCCCACACTCAGTCCCGGAATCTGAACCCCGGGGGATGTGGCAAGAAGGGAACCTTTTTAAAACAACATGCATTTCTCTGCTTAAGGTGCGTTTTTAACATCAGAGCCCCCCCCCCACCCCCCTCCGCGGTTACTCTGGAGAATAGAACCATTCCCTGGGGGCCCCTAGGAGAAAACAGGATTGCCAATGAGCTGAATTTCTCTGAAACCCCTCATGGTCCCCGAGCTAAGCAAGCAGCAGAGGGCGGTCTCTCCGGGAGCAACCGCTGGGTCCAAGACCACAGCGGCTGCGGGAATGTTCTCCCTTCAGAAACCAAGGAACAGGGTCTTTGCCACGCAGCACTCCTCCTGGCAAAGACACAGCCCCCGCCATGAAAACACTTTTCTTCCCTTCCTTGATGTGTTCAGCTTTTACCTCTGCACTCTTGATTCTCTGAGGCCTACACTTTCTTCTTTGGCTCTTACCTCTCCCGCCACACAATCAGGTTACAGCAAAAGCAGCGGTAAGGTTGACTGACAGGTAGCGGTCTGCTACCCCCAATATATTCCCTTTCTGAGCAGCACCGGGAGCACGCGAGGTGGCGATGAGGGGAGGGGGCTGGGTGTATCTGTAGTAACGGCGCATATGCTGAGCTCCTGGGCCGATCGATGTACGTGAGATGCGTTATTTTTTTCTTTTAAATCGGCGGGAAATTGAGCCCATTCTGTCTCTGTTGCCTCCGTCGTCAATTATCATTAAATAATCACCTTGTGAGCACATCTGTCACCTGGACGGGTTGGACGTCTGCAAGGTGGCTTCCTAAAGGTGAATTAATCTCGGGCAGCGGACGCCTCTTCCCCACTGAGGAGCCTTGTGTGTGCTGAGCCCCCGGCGTTACACGTGTTTCCCCCGGCTGTTTATAAAAACACAGTTTTCACAAATTGAAACGCCATTGATTTCTGAGGCTGATAAATCACTCTGGAAGAGTGGGTGCCGTCAATTTCCCATTTTGCCGAGGACGCCCGGTCTCATCAATCAAGGGCGAGCCCTGCGCGGATTTACATCTCGCGTCCACGCAAATAATGAGCGCTCCTGCTGGGGGATAGTTCGCCGCCCCCATGGATTTGCCCGTGTGTTCCAAACGACGGCCTTTCTGGGCGAGGAAGTGTTCCGTGCTGTTAAAAATGGGTTTGGGGAAATCAGGAGCTTCATCTTTCGGACGAATTCCAGTTTGGGAAGTAACGGGTGCGTACCCCGTGGTCCTTCTCTCTGACGTTGGTTCCACGGCTCCTCCTGGGCCGTGGGCCTCCCATGTGCTGACAAGCCCTGGTCTCCATCTCCGAGGTGGAGGGCACCCCAAGATGAGGGGATGAGTGGGGTCACTGGTCCGAGGATGGTCCTGCGGGCTGTGGCTGCTCCTGTCCACACAGCTCTAGGCTCCCCTTGGAGGAAACACCGTGGGCCCCAAATCCTTGCCTTCCGCCCAGTGCGACCTTGGGCTGGCGTGTAAGGGGGGTTTCGTAGACCGTCCCCACTTGCCCTTGTGAGAGAGGGAGACGCAGGTGCGATAGGGGTATGCCTCTCCAGGTGGTAAGAACCCGTCCTGAAGAGGGAACAGAGGGGACAGAGGGAACCCGCCTCTGTTTCAGGGGTCCTCTTTTGACTAGACATGGGGGTATTTTCTTGCTAACTCAGCAACAAGTGTCTGAAGCGGAGTATGTGCCTCCATTCGTTGGAGGCGGTACATTAACGGCTCCACGCCTCACCCAGAGGCTGCCTCTGGGCGCCAATGAACTTCTGAGTTCGTGCCAGGCTTTTCATTCAAAGCGCTTTCATGTAGTGATTTGTTTAAAAGTTTTGTCTAAAATGCGAATACATGACACATCTCTCTTTTACATAAAGCCACTGGCTCTAAAACTTGTCTTTCTCTCCACGTCCCCGTGAGTGAGCTCACCCTGGCCCATCGGGGCCGCCGCCGTCAGTCAGAGGCAGAAATGAAGGGGGGGAAGTGGCCTCGCAGCTGAGCTGGGGGCCTGAGGAACACGCAGCTTGGAGGTGCCATCCGTGGGGCGTCCTGCACTCCTCATTCACCTGCCCAGACCTGCGGCTCTGGCTCTCAGGGGGGGGCCTTGGTGCCCTCACTCCTCAGGCTCCTCTCTGCGACTCCCTGGGGTCTGCAGGCCAGGTAGTTTGCAAGATGTTCGTACTTGCCCCGTGGCAGGGCGGGGCACCTGCAAGCATCACCAGGGGCCCCACGCAGGCCCGGAGGCTGTGAGTCCGCGTTGTCAGCAGTGACTCAGGAAGGTGAGGGGAGTGTCTCCTCCTGCCTGCTCTTCCCACGAGTCAGCGAGTGGCTGCTGGGATCGCTCCCCTCAGGTGCCCCCCGCACGGGGCATCCAGCTCCATCCCAGCTCCATCAGCGCCTGTGGCAGCTGCTCAGATTGACCAGGCACAGGCCAAGGTGCTTGGTCTCTCGATCACCATGGGAACAGCGAGGTGTTGTCTCCTGTAGTAAGTCACCCAACCAATAATAATAATACACAGGGAGTCCCCAAAATGTGTCACACACTGAATAATTATAAAGGCAATGTTAATTTTTTAAAAGTATTTTTCATTGATTTCAGAGAGGAAGGGAAAGGGAGGGAGAGAAACATCCATGATGAGAGAGAATCACTGACCAGCTGCTTCCTGCACGCCCCCTACTGGGGATTGAGCCTGCAACCAGGGCATGTGCCCTGACCAGGAATCGAACCCTGATCTCCTGATTCATAGGTCGACACTCAACCACTGAGCCACGCCGGCCGGGCCACAGTGTTTATTTACATACATTTCAGTTTCTAAATTGAGCTATCAGCTGTTAACGTGGGTATACATTTTGGGGACACCCTGCATTCAGAATATGTAAATCAGATAGAGCCGGCCTATCGTTAGCCTCGGCTGTGGAGAGGTGATTAATCACCACTGTCTGAGCCTTCAGGAGTTCATAATGTAATTAGTGGCTCTCGCCGCATTTGGGTCAGATGCCCCATTGAAAACGTAGCAAACACTCCGAAGCTCTCCATCCATACTAGATCTCCCAGGCATTTCTGTCAACGACCGCTCTGCCTGCCATCTGGGGTCACCGTGGGATTTCAGGTTATGAATTATGTGACTTTACAGCGACACAGAGTTAGAACGCTCACGCTTAGCGGGGGCCGTGGGAGACCCGCGTGAGGAGCGGTGATGGATGCAGACAGGTCTGTAGGCGGGCACGGGCACGCGCGTTTTTGACAGGTGTCTGTCGTTAGAGCGGGCAAACGTGACGAGGACAGAATGGGCCGTGGGTGGATGTGAAGCGGAGGGAAACGGAGAAAATTCAGCCTGCAAGAGCAATCGGGGAGGTAAATTGGAAAATCAAGGGCGCTTGGGAGAGGCTGAATCAGACCTGACATTTGTAGGAGATGATGGAAAAGTGTGTGTTGGCCGAAGTGTGACTGACACGATAAGGAACTTGAACCGGGTGAGTGGGGACACGAGGTGGGTGGAGAATGCGTAAGGGTGGGGGAGGCCTCACAGAGGGGCGGTGGGGACAGAAACCAGCGTGTCATGCCACAGATAAACTCCCTGTTCTTCCAAGGACGACCACAGCTTAGAGAGCGGGGCCAGGCGGGGCTTGTCCCGCGGGGAGGGGAGGGCCCTGCATAGTTCTCATTCGGCCGGAGGTTTCCTGCCTGCATTATCCGACTCCCGTGAATAACTCACGTGTTAACACGGAGCTACTGCTGCAGTCAAACAACGCACAGCCTTGCTGAGCAGAAATGCGTCTACTTACTGACAACTGTAAACATGGAACTTGTAGCCCATTTCATACACTGGGATTCTGGGTACGACCGTTGCCACGTCACAGGAAGTGGACGGCGAAATGTTCCCCTTGAGACTTGAGTGCGAAAACTGAGCCATGGCCCAGCTGGTGCGGCTCAGTGGTTGAGCACCGACCTATGGACCAGGAGGTCACAGTTTGATTCTCAGTCAGGGAGGGCACATGCCCAGATTGCAGGCTCCAGCCCCAGCAGGGGGTGTGCAGGGAGCAGCTGGTCAGTGATTCTCTCTCACCATGGATGTTTCTGTCTCTCTCTCCCTTCCTCTGTCTGAAATCAATGAAAACATATCTGATCTGATAAAAGAGTGATATGCAACTTGACCATCACTCTGACACACAAGATGGCTGCCCCCATGTGGACACAAGATGGCCAGCAGGAGAGGGAAGTTGAGTGGGACCAGGCCTGCAAGGGAAGGCAGTTGTGGGTGATCAGGCCAGCAGGGAAGGGCAGTTAGGTGTGACCAGGCTGGGAGAGGAGGGAAGTTGGGGGGGGACCAGGCCTGCAGGGGAGAGCATTTGGGGGGGACCAGGCCATCAAGGGAGGGAAGTTAGGAGTGACCAGGCCAGCAGGGGAGGGCAGTTGGGGCAATCAGGCTGGCAGGGGAGCAGTTAGGCATTGGTCAGGCTGATAGGGGAGTGATTAGGGGTGATCAGACAGGCTGGTAGGTAAACAGTTAGGAGCCAGTGGTCCCGGATTGTGAGAGGGATGTCTGACTGCCCGTTTAGGCCCAATCCCATGTGGGAGAGAGAAAGCATCCCACAGAATGGACTCCCATGTGGGAAGGGGGAAAGGGTCCCATGGATTTCCTGTTTCCATGGTTTATTCCACGGGGATCAGGCCTAAACGGGCAGTCAGACGTCCCTCAAGGGGTGCAGGCTGGTGCAGGCTGGCTGAAGGTTATCCCCCTAACCCCTTGTGCATGAATTTTGTGCACCAGGCCTCTTGTAATAATAAATAAAACCATTTGGGAAAAAAAAAAGAAAAAGATAACCTTGAACCAGCCTTCGACACCCTGACTGATATGATGTCAGCTCCTAGGAGGTCCTGGGGGGGCCACCAGCCCCGGGCAAGCACCGCATCTCCTGTCTCCTTCCTCCCCAGCTGCCCTGTCAACTGGCCCAACCAGCAGGGTTTTCTGAGTGAGAGGAGAGACGCTGTCCCTGAGAATTACTGCCTCCTGGGAAAGGGGAAGTGAGTGGTTCGAAGCTGGGTGGAAGGGTGTTACACTCGGGTGATTCAAAATCAGCATTTAAGATGGAAGACGTCCATTCTTACGATGGTGGGCACCTTCAGGTCAACCCACGCTCAGAGCTCAGGAGAGGCAAAGTCCGGTGAGGAGAGGCACTGACTCGGTGGAGCGTCCCAGCTGCCCTCCGGTCCCCAGGAGGCGATATTCACAATTCCCTTTATTAGGATGACACATTCCTCTTTAAAAACCTTCTGGTTGGCCGAGATCGGTTTGGCTCAATGGAAAGAGCGTCAGACTGTGGACTGAAGGGTCCCAGGTTCGATTCCGGCAAGGGCATGTACCTTGGCTGCGGGCACATCCCCAGTAGGGGGCGTGCAAGAGGCAGCTGATTGATGTCTCTCTCTCATCAATGTTTCTGACTTTCTATACCTCTCCCTTCTGCTCTGTAAAAAAATCAATAAAGTATATATTTTTTAAAATAAAAATAAAAATAAACCTTCCGGTTGACTGTTTCCTAGAAAATTCCACTTGGGGTACAATTTTCTAATTACAAAAAGGCTCAGAACCTGGAGAGGAACAGTCGCTGCACTGAAAACCCGGCCGTCATGACGATAAAACCTGTGGACAGCAGTCATTGTGGCGAACTAAAATCTCACAAATTTCAATCCAGAGACATTCCTGCCTTGGTTGAATGTTTGTTCCTCTGAGGAGGAAGTGTGTTGTAGGTAGGTTTGTCTCACGGGGCCTCCGATGGCTCCTGGGATGTCCCGAGAGCTTTCAGGATGGGAACTCTGGAGAGGAAACAAGCTTAGGCATGAATTTGTCTCCACTTTTTAGAGAAAATGCCATTATTGCCCCGAGTCTGGAGGCAACGTTCTCTACCCCCTGAGACTCTTCAAGTGAGTGCCTCTCTGAATTTCCCCTGATGTAAAACGCCTGCATTTTTATTGCTAAATATATATATATATATATATATATATATATATATATATATATATATATTTTAATATGGTTCCCCTTGATCCGAACTGGTTATAAAATCTACAGATATCATCTTGATGTGTGTGTGTGTGTGGATCTTCACGTAATGCTGGCTCATACATCCTGCCCCGTTCGCGTTTCTTAACGTTCCTTTTCCAAATCTCCTATGACTCGCAATTTTTCCTTGCCCAGGCAGCTCCGCTTCCACGGCCGTATCTTGTGAAATGAAGTTTGGACTCCGATGAGGACTCTCTGGGTCTTATTTCATTAGCAAGTTTTAATCCGGTGACTTCTGGGTGGGAAGCGTAGGACTCCTCGGGTCTATGAGATTTTCTCGGCCACAGGGAGTCAGGAGGCCTGTCAGGTTCTCTGCGCGGCGTACCGAGCGTCGAGCGGGCAGGCATCGCGAAGCAAAAATGAAATAACGTAAAATAAGACACGACCATCGAGAGAAAAAAAAAAAGCCAGGTTTGCTAGTTGAGGGATCGATATTGAAACGGAATTTTTGGGCTGGAACCCGGATTCTCGGTCCAGCGGAGTCGAAGGATGAATCCACGGACAGAGGGTGGTACAGCAAAGGCGGAGACCAATGAAAGATTGCTGGGGACACACAGAGCTGGCTCTGTAGGTGCCAGGACCCTAGGGTGGCAGGAGGGCTGCCGCCGTCACCGTCAGTGACAGGCGGCATCTTGACAGAAGACAGGTCACACCCACAGGAACAGAGAGTGGAGGCTGGTCGCCAGGCGCTGGGGGGACAGGGGGCAGAGCGTGGACGCCCTGACAAAGGGCAGGATTTCCGTGATGAGAGGAGGGAGCGAGGGCCCGATGCGCAGCATGTGAGTGGGTTCCCGGCACCACGCTGCCTGCTGCAGACTGGCTGCCTCAGACCTCACCTGGTCGTCACACCGGGAAGGAGGCGTGACTGCGCGGACGGGTGTGCTGGTCAGCGCTGGTCAACGCGATGTGGCCATCCTTTCACCATGAAATGCAGCGTGTCTGGGCCCAGCCAGCGTGGTGGCTCTGGGTGACAGTCAACCCAGGAACCAAGAGGTCCCCGGTTTGATTCCCATGCCCGGGTTGCACGCTCCATCTACAGTGGGAGGGGTGTGTGTGTGTGTGTGCACCAGGCAGCCCATCAATGATGTTTCTGCAACCAAGAGACACGCCCTTGCCTGGGAATCAAACCCAGGACCCTTCAGTCCACATGCCAATGTCTAACCTCTGAGCCACAGGCTGGGGCTCTGCAACCTCCTGCAGGCGGTTTAGTTGTTTGTGGGGAGAATCTCCCGGGACCACACACCCTGGAGAGCCGGAACGCTCGACAGCGCTGAAGGCCATCCTCCCTCCTTCTGCAGAGGCAGACGGGGCCGCAGCATCACGTGGACGTTCCCGGAGCTTTAAGACGACCTCGCGCTCCGCTCCGTTCTCTCCGTGGATTTCCAACGGCTGTGCAGATGGGAGCTCCCAGGAGGGCTGGAGAGAACCCCGAACGTCACAGCAGGGCCTAAAGCGTGCAAGGCGGAGGCCTGGACCTGGCAGCTGCCATCCATTTTCCAGGCCCGACTGAGGGGAAGCAGGCAGCGTGGGCAGCTGGGGCAGCTCAGTCACCAAGAGGCGCCCCCAGGACACGATTTGACGTGGAGCAAAGTTGTTGCCCCACATAAGGGACCCGGTCAAGAGAGACCAGCCACAGACGCGACAAAGGCATGAGGTCTGTCCAAGGAGCTTGGCAGAGCCTAACGGGTCTCAGGCTTGATCCCCGGTAGGAGGTGTGCAGGAGGAGGCCAAGATGGTGTTTCAGAATTTACGTTGGTGTTACCCTTTAATTTAATCCTGAATCCGTGCCAGCGTCTGTGACTGAAAGAGCCTGGAGATTAAGGACTGACATTCTCTGGGAGGATGGTTTCGGGTCGGACGAGGGAAACTGGGTCGGTGCCACGTGGCCGTCTCTTTCCCTGGAGGAGCCGCAGGCCGCTGCTGCTGGCAGCGCGCACGGACGGGTCACCGCCGCTAATCGGCTTATCGCCGCGGGGAGCGAGATCAATGATTATCCCTTTAGAGAGCAGCTGTCGGGATGAAGTCGGCAAATTCCTTCACAGGAGGTAAAGGAAATGCAATTTTCAGCAAAGCAGCAAACCGCCCTGCCTCCATCGGCTAGAAGGTCAAGGTGATGTGGGTGCCCACAGGGGTCCGTGAGTCCTTTGTGTGAGTCAGTGCAGATCCTAGGGTCACTAAGGCACTTTGCAAGTGCACCCCACATCCCACCGCAGCCGAGGGGAGCGCCCTGTGAGAGCCGGGTCCTGGGGGGAAGTTTCAGGGTCACCTCCAACAGCTCTGCGCACATGTCTCCCTGGTGTGGCTCGCCGAGGACTCTGGGTGCCCACGCTCTGCTGTCTATGCATCGGTGTGGCCCTGGGGCGCTCACAGTCCCTCACGCCCGGGCACAGGAGAGCCGCTGGCAGGTGGGGAGCCGAGGCCAGGCCCCGGGTCCTGTGCTGAGTCCACATGGGTGAGTGGTGAAGTGAGTGCGCAGCCAGCCCCGGTCTGGAGCAGCCCAGGGCGCAGGAGCTCAGGGAGGCGGGAGCAACAGGTATCACCAGACGGCAGCAACCCCTTCCATAGCCCTCTGGCCTCCAGGGACCAGGGATCAGGTGTCCCAGGAACTGGGACAGGGCTGTGTTCTCTGCTCACCTGCCCTTCAGATGCTCCTCTCAGAAACACTCTCTCGCTGCACAGAGAGGATCGGAGCCACGCCCTGAATTTCTGCTCCACGTTCAGGGTTCAGGTCCCGCCCAGTACCCGGCTGGCTTAGCGGGTGTGCCTGGGTACAGTCCGTGGCGTGTGGGTGCCACGGGGCAAGGGGCCACGTGGCTTCTTGGGCCACCTGGTGGGCTGGGGTGGGTCCCCTGCACAGACTCACCCAGAAATACCCTCCCCAGCAGCCTGACGGGTAGGGGTGGGATCTGGACCAGCAGAAAGTCAAGGTCCTTTGTTCGATGCACCGAGAAGCTGGACGGATGCCGGGTGAGTTTCCATGGGTCACTCCCTGTTGGGTTGGGACTCTCTGTGTTCTGGATGACCCTGCTGTCCTGGGAAATGACGGATCCACTATAACTCATACGTCCAGGCTCACTCCCCCAGAAAGCTGTTCAGCGTCCCAAGAGCAGTGTCCTATCGGAACTCTGCCCCGCGAGGCGGCCCCAGGCACCACAGCCGAGCAACAGGGTTCATAGGGTTTGTCCTCTCCCCAGACTCTGGTTCCCAAGGCAAACTGCCCAGGGGACCCTCCTCAGAGCTGCTGGCTCCCCGGCTCTCCAGGGAGCTCTCCGCCCCAGGCCCTCTCCCTGGTCCTGTCTGTTTTTGTGAAGTCCTTCCGGTCCCAGGAAGGGAAACTCACGCCAGGACCCTAGGAAAAGAGGCAGCTGCGTGGGAACAGACCACGAGCCTGCAATGCTGCCTGCTTCCGCGCCTACCTCTGAGGCCCCAGCACCTCCAGCATTGCATAGTCAGTATGTTTCGGGGGGCATGGTATGAACCCCTTCACAGGCAAACCACCAGGCGCTGGATGCAGCAGCTCCCGCCAGCAGCCTGGAGAGCAGCAGCCACTGTCGGGGGGCCTAGGCTCCCAGCTGCCCACCGGCATTTCCTGAGTGGGGGCCCTGGTCCTGAGCTGGGGGCTTCCCTCCTTCTGTTCTTCCTCCTGCTCCTCCTCCCTCAGCTCCTCCTCCCTCAGCTTCTCCACACAGAATGCCCAGTTGCTCTGGGCTTGCCCAGCCCAGAGCAGCCAGAAAAGCCAGACTTGGGATACCCCTCAGCCCAGGAGGGAAGGGACTGGTGGGTCACCCTCTCCACCTGGGACCCCTCAGAGCCTCATTCCCATGGTTCCCTGAGGGACCCCAGTGGGCTGGAGCCCAGATGCCCCAATTTTGAGGGAATGGCAATCACCACGTTATCTCACGCGGTGCTGTGTTATCCGTGGGCTGTCCTCCCGTTCCCACCTGTCGCCAGTGGAGGTGGGGTTCTTGGGGAGAATTTCCTGAGGCCCCACAGGACTACGAGAAAGCTTTGTTTCTGTGGCATCAAACCCAGGTTCCAAGGCCGCTTCCCTGACCTCCGCCCGCCCTGTCCCAGCAGGAGCAGAGTCAAGGCCAAGCCCACTGTCCCTGTTCCACATGGAGACTCAGTCCCTCCGCCTCCGGCCAGCCCAGCCTGTGTCCCAGCTGCAGGCCTGGCCTGTGGGGTCCACATGGCTTCCAGGCCCGTGTAGTGGGTCCAGGTCACGGCACAAGCAGGTGCCAGGAAGCCGGAGATGCTGGAGGGACAGGAGAGAGACTCCGTTTGTAAGGAGTTCATCTTCCCAAACTTTCCCCAGCTGTCATTGGGGTCCACCTGACTAACCAATGCTCTTTGCTCAGGTTAGACTGACAGGCCTGCACCTTCCCTACGCCACTGGACTTCCCTGAACATGCTCTATTCCCCCTGGACGGGTCCTCCCCCGTGGCCTGCAGGGAAGGACCTGGCTCCCTGGGGAGAGTGACTTCCAGCTGCCCAGGTGTCCTGCTCACCATACCTGCCTCCCCTGCTCTCTCCTGCTATCACCTGCCAGCTGGTTACCACGGGAACACTCAGCACCTTGGGAGGTCGCTATGAATGCCACTTGGGATTAGAACTCGGAGAGTAATAGGAAATTAAAGTGTTCTGCCCAAGGACCTTGAGTTATTAATCCAATATGACACTTTTCATAAGTGAATCTAGTTGGGATAATGTTTGGCCTGGTTGAGAGAAAAAAAAAAAAATATATATATATATATATATATATATATATATATATATATATATATATATTACTGTCATCCAGCCCCTAAGGAAATTACTGACCTGGAGAATGGTCCGTGGCTCCACCAATCACAGGAAGAGGCGGGTCTTCCTCCCTGGGCCTCCTGTGAGAAGCAGGGACTTGCCCAAATGGACTTCCTGGTGATTTTCTGGCCAGGAAATCACACCTGAGCCTTCCTGGGCTTTATCTGGCTGACACCCTACTGAGGGTCAGAGGATGGAGAACAGCACAAACACCCCCACCTGATGTGATCCCACAGCAGCAGCCAGGGGCTTTCTCTGGAAGCCCGAGCTCCTGCCACTCAGGAAGCACTGGGCGGGATGGAGCGGGAAGACGGGGGGAAGCAATAGTTTCAGGAGACACTGCAGAGGCCTGCCGACCCACGGTGCTCTGTGCCTCATGTGCACCCTGCAGGGCTAATGAGCTTATCTGTAACAGTGAGATAATCCGGACGCGCTGAATCCCAGCCTGAGAGTCGGTGACATGGAGGGTTTATGGGGAGCGTGTTTACACGTGATAACGGTATTAGGCTCGTTGATGTTGAAAAGCGTGGTAGTTTTTCTGAGATGCATGCTGACACACTTACGGGCGTGTGGATTGATGTTCTGATGTTTGCTTCCAAACCAGCTGGGCTGGGAGGGACGTTTGTGCAAGATACATCTAAAAAAATAATGAGAAGAATAACGACAAGTTGGTAATTATTGCAAACTAGAGGCCCGGTGCACAAAATTTGTGCAGGGGTGGGGGGAGGTGTTCCTCAGCCCAGCCTGCACCCCCTCCAATCTGAGACCCCTCGAGGGATGTCCAACTGACAGTTTAGACCTGATCCCAATGGGCAGTCGGACATCCTTCTCACAATCCAGGATTTTTGGCTCCCAACTGCTCATCTGCCTACCTTCCTAATTGCCCCTAACCGCTGCTGCCTGCCAGCCTGATCACCCCCTAACTGCTCCCCTGCCAGCCTGACTGATGCCTAACTGCTCCCCTGCCAGCCTGTTTGCCCCTAACTGCCCTCCCCTGCAAGCCTGGTCACCTTTAATTGCCCTCCCCTGCAGGCCTGATCCCCCCCCCCGAGCTGCTCTCCCCTGCAGGCCTCCCCCCTCCCCCAAACTGCCATACCCTGCAGGCTTGATCGCCCCCATCTGACCTTTCTTGCAGGCCTGGTTCCTCCCAACTTCCTTCCCCTGCTGGCTATCTTGTGGTGGCCACCTTGTGTCCACATGGGGGCAAAATCTTTGACCTACTGTCCTTCGTATCCGCACATGTAAGTGGCATTGTTTGTGCACGTGTCACAGCATCGGGCTGGGGGCTGCACCTCTGAGTGGGCTCTCTACTACTTCCAGAAGGCGGAACGAGGAATGGTTTCTACCTCTGTAGATGAGGGGCAGTGCCTCCTGGGAGGGGGTGGATGCCAGGGAAGGCCCTCGCCCCTGGGTGCGATCTCGGCTTCTGGGGGGAGGATGAAAGGGAGCACCTGTGGGGCTGAGAGCTCTGTGTGCAGTTCAGTGGTGGTCCAGCTGACCCAGTCTCACCCTGCCACTAACAGGTGGTCAGAGTCGCCCACAGTTCTTCAAGGGAGAGTGGCTCTGGGAGCCACGAAGGTGAGTCCTCTGCTCCCACCACCCAGGGGCCTGCTCTGCCAGTACTTAGTGAAGACCCATCCCAGAGAGAGGGAACCCACCTAACTAGTTGTCCAGAGGCCTGAGGGACACCAGGAACCCACCTATCTAGTTGTCCAGAGGCCTGAGGGACATAAGGAATCCACCTAACTAGTTGTCCAGAGGCCTGAGGGACACCAGGAACCCACCTAACTAGTTGTCCAGAGGCCTGAGGGACATAAGGAATCCACCTAACTAGTTGTCCAGGGGCTGGAAGAACATCAGGAACCCACCTAACTAGTTGTCCAGGAGCTGTAGGGACATCAGGAACCCACCTAACTAGTTGTCCAGGAGCTGTAGGGACATCAGGAACCCACCTAAATAGTTGTCCAGGAGCTGTAGGAACATCAGGAATCCACCTAACTAGTTGTCCAGAGGCCTGAGGGGCATAAGGAATCCACCTAACTAGTTGTCCAGGGGCTGGAAGAACATCAGGAACCCACCTAACTAGTTGTCCAGGAGCTGTAGGAACATCAGGAACCCACCTAACTAGTTGTCCAGGAGCTGTAGGGACATCAGGAACCCACCTAACTAGTTGTCCAGAGGCCTGAGGGACACCAGGAACCCACCTAACTAGTTGTCCAGGAGCTGTAGGAACATCCGGAACCCACCTAACTAGTTGTCCAGGGGCTGGAAGAACATCAGGAACCCACCTAACTAGTTGTCCAGGAGCTGTAGGAACATCAGGAACCCACCTAACTAGTTGTCCAGGGGCCTGAGGGACATCAGGAACCCACCTAACTAGTTGTCCAGAGGCCTGAGGGGCATAAGGAATCCACCTGACTAGTTGTCTAGGAGCCGGAGGAATATCAGGAACCCACCTAACTAGTTGTCCAGGGGCCTGAGGAGCATCAGGCTTTATTTTATTTTTTTTAATATATTATATTGAATTTTTACCAAGAGGAGGGGAGAGGGATAGAAAGTCAGAAACATCGATGAGAGAGAGACATCGATCAGCTGCCTCCTGCACACTCCCCACCGGGGATGTGCCCGCAGCCAAAGTACATGCCCTTGACCGGAATCGAATCCGGGAACCTTCAGTCCGCAGGCCGACGCTCCGTCCACTGAGCCACACGGGCGAGGGCCAGGCTTCATTCTCTGTTTCCCTCCCGGCGCCTCCCAGAAACCTCCCAGAACGCGGCCATCGTTAATTTCTCAGCGACGGCATTGACGGTCCCCTCCCAGAGAAATGTTGTTATTCCTGCGTGAAGAGCATCCACTTGCTCCTTCCTCTTGCCGCGTTAGCTGTGATTTAATGCGCCATTTCATGGAAGCAACGGGGCTCCAAAAGCGCTGGGGGCCAGCACAATAATAGCACTTACAGGACAGGAATAATTAGAGCCAACTCGGGAAGAGGAGGGACGTTTGCATGGGAAATGCCGGGCCCGTGTGGCTCAGAGAGGGGAGAGGGGGCCGCCCAGGAGCCAGGAGGTCAAGGTCAGCGCGCCTGCCCGGTTGCAGAGGGACAGTCCTCAGGGTATGAGCGTCCGCCGCTGGGAAGAGATACAAGTAGGTCTGATATTCAGGCGGAACTTTTATCTTCTCTTGGTAACTTTTAGGTTTTCCCCAAATTTGCGGGAATGTCCGGGGAGTGGCATCATCAGAAAAGAAAGGATCTGGAGAACAGTAAAACCACCCATGCTTTGTGGCTTCCGGCATATCTTTCGCTGTAAGGGGAGGAGACACACATGGGTCTATTCAGGCAG
The DNA here is from genome assembly GCA_027563665.1 of Antrozous pallidus. Classification (NCBI taxonomy): domain Eukaryota; kingdom Metazoa; phylum Chordata; class Mammalia; order Chiroptera; family Vespertilionidae; genus Antrozous; species Antrozous pallidus. Next base: position 96,481,465 of record CM050519.1, on the reverse strand, counting down.
CACTTTTATCTTCTTCGTGATCATTGTTAGGTTTTTCCCAAATGTGTGGAATGTCCGGGGAGTAGCATCATCAGAAAGGAAAGAACCTGAAGAACAGTGAAACCACCCATGCTTTGTGGCTTCGGGCATATCTTCTGCTGTAAGAGGATCGATATTAATAAACAATCAACTCGGGTCTCAGCAAACTGCACACAGATTCATAAAACGATGCGTTGGCGGTTGTACGTTCTGACGTGGGAGGTCAGGGTGTGCGGAAACACACCGAGGGTAGCACACTGTTTGAGGCAGACGTCACCTCGCGTAGTCACAGGGTCCTGGGAAAGTGACGCAAGGGTGGGGAGAGTGGGTGGCGTGTCTGTGCAGGGCGAAGAATAATTAAAATCTGCAATAATAAAAGGTGCAATATGCTAATTAGACCAGACATCCTTCCGGCCCACCTTCCGGACGAAGCCACAGAGGCAGGGGCTGAGCCCCTCGCACAGATCCGCGTGTCAGGCCTCCGGTCGGAAGGAACAGCTCGTTGCGGGCAACAGGAGTGGACGTCCTGGGGTGTGTCCCTCGGATGGGACTCGGCGTGCTTGCACGGCTATACGAATACGTAAATGTACACTTTCCATTCTTATCTGAGATCTGCCATGACGGTAGCCCATTTAGAAAACTCTGCTGTCACCGCACTCATGTTGAGCGAGAACCCGCCTGGACCCAATGGCGAAATGGCAGCGCCCGTGGGACCCGCCGTGGCTGGAGGGTGGCAGGTTGGGAAAGGAGGGAAAGTGTGTGCGTGGTTTTGACGCTGTGGCTGTGAGACATGGTCTGGCTGTCGGACGGCCTGTGTTGCTCACTCAGGAGCCCATACACTCAGTCACTTGGCATCCGTGGCCTCTGGGCACGTGGCCTCTGGGCACGTGGCCCCTCTGCCCAAGCTCAGCGGGAAATCCACATGACAGGTGGGGCCGAGGGTGGATGGGGCTTCCTCTCACCCACTCAGGCTCTGTTCTCTCTTCCAGTGAAAAAGGCCATCGAGCTGAAGTCCAGAGGCGTCAAGATGCTGCCCAGCAAGGAGAGCAGCCCCAAGAACTCCGTCCGTAAGTCCCCCTTCCGTGCCGTCAGTCCTTCTGCAAGCGGGCATTCTCCCTGCGCCACTTCTGGTGAATTCAGTCTGCCGAGGGCTCTCCCCCTCATCTCTGCCTCCGAGTCTTTTCTGACCTCACACTGTGGGGAGGAGGGGAAGGTCCTGTTGACTGTCGATCCTGCCTCCAAAGGGGCCTCAACGCTGTCTCACATCTGCCCTCCCTGGTCATGGTGCAGCCAGGGGGTCTCTCTTAAATAGATGTTTCCTTCTCAGGTTTTATCTCAGTTTCCCTCTCCATTCTAGTATATACTCCTTATGTCCCTCCCTCCCCCAACACACGCACATTCTACTGATCTTTGAAACACGCTGGTAAGTGTCTGCTTTTGTAATTTCTACTAAAACTAGAGGCCTGGTGCATGGAATTCATGTGCTGGTATGGTCCCTAGGCCTGGCCTGTGATCAGAGCCATCCTATCCAGCTGCCCATAGCTGGCTTTACCCCCCCATTGCCACCCACCCCCAGTTCCCTGTTCGCCATTGGGTGGTCAGTGCATGACGGCCGGGGGAAGGGAGAAGAGGTGGTCAGTGCGCCTCATAGTGACCAATCCAGCGGTCCTTCTGGCTGTTCTGCCGTTAGGGTCAATTTGCATATTACCCTTTTATTGTATAAAATATTCATGGTTGGGCCGCCTGTGTAGCTCCGTGGTTGAGCGTTGCTCTGTGACCCCAGAGGTCAGTCAGACGCCCAGCTCTTCCACCTGCACAGCCTTTGGGCAGGAGCTCTGTGGAGGGAGACGGTTCTGTTCTTATATGAGCGCACTGGACGGATTCGTGGTTGCTCGTGGGGTCTGGGATGTGTCTGTCCTGTCTCCCAGCAGCAGTGAGCCATCTTCCTGTCTGACGTAAGAATCGGTCATTAGAGAGAATGAGGAGCTGAGAACGGGAGCCTTCTAGGGCCAGTGGCGCAGGAAGCGGTGATGTCATTTATGCAGAAGGTGTGACAAACCAAACTAGACGTTTCGTGGCAAAAAGGGCGTGGTCTGTGCAGCCAGAACGACTAGGAGGTGAGGGCTGTAAAAACATTCAACTCCTCCCAACCCCCCTCCCCGCAACTTTCATTAGATGAAAACGGTAATGGTTTTTGTCGACTCGATGGAGCAGGTTGTACATTCCTGCGCCAGCGCTGATGACCCGTGGGCTCTCAGCAAAGCCAAGCCACGGGGAACTTTCCAGATCGAAGTGGAATGAAACAAAGAGCATCCGCGGACGAGGCGGGTCAGCGGAGAACGGAGAGGGCGTGCGGCGGCCCCCTTTGGGAGAGGAGGCGGTCAGAGCACTGACCTGGGTTTGCCGGGTCTCAGAACACAGCTCAGTCTCGGGGTGAGGCCGGAGCGCAGGCCTTCCGAGTCCGTCCGGCCACGTGCTGGGTGTGCTGGGTGTGCTGGGTGTGCTGGGTGTGCTGGGGGTTCTGGGGGTGCTGGGTGTGCTGGGTGTGCTGGGTGTGCTGGGTGTGTTGGGTGTGCTGGGTGTGCTGCGTGTGCTGGGTGTGCTGGGTGTGCTGGGTGTGCTGGGTGTGTTGGGTGTGTTGGGTGTGCTGGGTGTGCTGGGTGTGCTGGGTGTGCTGGGTGTGCTGGGTGTGCTGGGTGTGTTGGATGTGTTGGGTGTGCTGGGTGTGCTGGGTGTGTTGGGTGTGTTGGGTGTGCTGCGTGTGTTGGGTGTGTTGAGTGTGCTGCGTGTGCTGGGTGTGTTGGGTGTGCTGGGTGTGCTGGGTGTGTTGGGTGTGCTGGGTGTGCTGGGTGTGCTGGGTGTGCTGGGTGTGTTGGGTGTGTTGGGTGTGCTGCGTGTGTTGGGTGTGTTGGGTGTGCTGGGTGTGCTGGGTGTGTTGGGTGTGTTGGGTGTGTTGGGTGTGTTGGGTGTGCTGCGTGTGTTGGGTGTGTTGGGTGTGCTGGGTGTGCTGGGTGTGCTGGGTGTGTTGGGTGTGCTGGGTGTTTTGGGTGTGTTGGGTGTGCTGCGTGTGTTGGGTGTGTTGGGTGTGCTGGGTGTGCTGGGTGTGCTGGGTGTGCTGGGTGTGCTGGGTGTGTTGGGTGTGCTGCGTGTGTTGGGTGTGTTGGGTGTGCTGGGTGTGCTGGGTGTGCTGGGTGTGCTGGGTGTGTTGGGTGTTTTGGGTGTGTTGGGTGTGTTGGGTGTGCTGTGTGTGTTGGGTGTGTTGGGTGTGCTGGGTGTGCTGGGTGTGTTGGGTGTGCTGGGTGTTTTGGGTGTGTTGGGTGTGTTGGGTGTGCTGCGTGTGTTGGGTGTGTTGGGTGTGCTGGGTGTGCTGGGTGTGCTGGGTGTGTTGGGTGTGCTGGGTGTGTTGGGCGTGCTGGGTGTGCTGGGCGTGCTGGGCGTGCTGGGTGTGCTGGGTGTGTTGGGCGTGCTGGGCGTGCTGGGCGTGCTGGGCGTGCTGGGTGTGTTGGGTGTGCTGGGTGTGCTGGGTGTGTTGGGCGTGCTGGGCGTGCTGGGCGTGCTGGGCGTGCTGGGTGTGCTGGGTGTGTTGGGTGTGTTGGGTGTGCTGCGTGTGTTGGGTGTGCTGGGTGTGCTGGGGGTGCTGGGGGTGCTGGGGGTGCTGGGTGTGCAGGGTGTGCAGGGTGTGCTGGGTGTGCTGGGTGTGCTGGGTGTGTTGGGTGTGCTGGGCGTGCTGGGCGTGCTGGGCGTGCTGGGTGTGCTGGGTGTGTTGGGTGTGCTGGGTGTGCTGGGTGTGTTGGGCGTGCTGGGCGTGCTGGGCGTGCTGGGTGTGCTGGGTGTGTTGGGTGTGCTGGGTGTGTTGGGTGTGCTGGGTGTGCTGGGTGTGTTGGGTGTGTTGGGTGTGCTGGGTGTGCTGGGTGTGTTGGGTGTGCTGGGTGTGCTGGGTGTGTTGGGTGTGCTGGGTGTGTTGGGTGTTTTGGGTGTGCTGGGTGTGCTGGGTGTGTTGGGTGTTTTGGGTGTGCTGGGTGTGCTGGGTGTGTTGGGTGTGCTGGGTGGGCTGGGTGTGCTGGGTGTGCTGGGTGTGTTGGGTGTTTTGGGTGTGTTGGGTGTGCTGGGTGTGCTGCGTGTGTTGGGTGTTTTGGGTGTGCTGGGTGTGCTGGGTGTGTTGGGTGTGCTGGGTGGGCTGGGTGTGCTGGGTGTGCTGGGTGTGTTGGGTGTTTTGGGTGTGTTGGGTGTGCTGGGTGTGCTGCGTGTGTTGGGTGTGCTGGGTGTGCTGGGCGCCAGGGCCCGGACCTCGGAAGCCAAGAGCCATTTCCCCCTCCGGCACCGCCAGACCCTGGGGACATGAACGTGCTGAGACCAAAGCTGCCTGGGTTTCCCGGGGTCCCATGTAGGGAGCTGGCCTAGCCCAGCAGTCGGCAAACTCGTCAGCCAACAGAGCCAAACATCAACAGGACAACCATTGACATTTCTTTTGAGAGCCAAATTTTTTTAAACTTAAACTTCTTCGAAAGCCACTTCTTCAGCATAGACTCGCCCAGGCCGTGGTATTTTGTGGAAGAGCCACACCCAAGGGGCCAAAGGGCCGCATGTGGCTCTCTTGAGCCACGTTTTGCTGACCACGGCTCTAACCGACTACAGCTCATGGCTGATGTGGACCATGGACCCGGGTGCCGGCTCTTCCTCAGGCTGTGGGCGTGTGGCCTGGCGGCTGTGCCCAGCCCCTGGCCCTGGTGCTCCGGACACCAGCCTCCGAGGCCCCCGGGGAAATGCAGGCACAGGACACTCTCCCTCCCACAGATGACACCATCGCCTGCACCTGGGCTCCCCCTGAGGGCCTGGGGAAGGAGGACGGCGTCAGGAGCACTGCTCAGCGGGGCCCACGGCCCTTGTCACTACTGTCCCTCGGTCCCTTGCAGGACCGGGCTGGAGGGAGGGAGGGAGGGAAGGAGAGCCCCGGCTGCCGTTTCTCGGGGATAGATTGTTTTCCACGGCGGGAAGACGGATGGCTGTACAAACACAGCATCGATTTGCTGTAACTCACCCGGGCGCACAGAGGGCCATCTGCTGCTACCACTGTGGGTGCCGGGCAGGACGGGCCTGCGGCCCAGAACATTGCTTAATGGGAACCGGTAACAAACTGCAGGGAAATGGAGCCAGTAGGCCTGGCTTCCACGCCCTCAGGAAGAAATAACAAGGAGACATGTGAAATGAATGGCCCGAGAACTCGCCTGCCTCTGACTCTGAGCCGTTCCTGTCATCGGTCTTGATCCGAGGGCTATCCATCTTCCCCTGCCTCAGAGCACCACCAGAGGGACACTGAGTGACCCCCATTTCCCGTTGCCTGCGGACTGCCCTGTGACTGCAGAGCAACTGAGTGACCCCCATTTCCCGTTGCCCGGGGACCATCCTGTGACTGCAGAGCCATTGAGTGACCCCCATTTCCCGTTGCCCGGGGACTGTCCTGTGAACGCAGAGCCGTTGATTGAAGGTTGTCTCCCGGCACGCTGTCCTCCATCCCCGGCCTTTCCCTCTGCACTGCAGGAATTCCTCCGAGGGCTGATGGCAGAACTCCCACAGCTCCTGTGGCTGCAGGAAGCTGCAATGCCACGTCCGAACTGCTCTGCACAGAGATGTGAGCGTAGCCGCGGACGGTGTGAGCTGTCTGTGGGGCATGGGTGACCAGCCAGCCCAGCTTCTGGACTCTCCCATTTTAAGTTTTTTTTTTTTATTGATTTTGGAGAGGAAAAGAGAGGGAGAAGGAAAGGTAGATAGAAGCATCAATGATGAGAGACAATCATTGATCGGCTGCCTCTTGCACGCCCCCTACAGGGGATCGAGCCTGCAATCCGGCATGTGCCCTTGGCTGGAATCGAACCTGGGGCCCTGCAGTCCTCAGGCCGTTGCTCTGTCCCCTGAGCCAAACCAGCTAGGGCTGGACTCGGCCGTTCTAAAGGACCATCCTTCCACAGGCCACGTGTGTTCCCTCGCCCCTCACTAGATCCAGTCTGGCTTTCTCCGTTTGGAGTGTGGGGGCAGCTGGTCTGCCTCTCCACCGGGACATGAAGCTGAAGGGGAGCGTTCATCTCAGGTCTCTGCTCTGTGCCGTCCGGGAGCCTCCACGCTTTGTGACGGCCACACTCCTTGGCCGCTGCTCTCTGTCTCTCGGCCGCCCTGGTCCTCTGGGCCTCGCTGCAGGCGCCCCTGGTCTCCCATCCCTGCCTCTGCGTCCCACCCACCGGGGATGTCGGAGGGAGACGAGCCGATTCCCGTCCCTTCTGTGGGTTCCCCTCACAGCCATACCGGCTCCGTACCTCTGCCAACCTAAAACAAAACAAACATGCCTTCGAACCTATAGATCATTTCTGTGTGTTCAGTCGAGCCAAACGGTCGCCGATGGCCAGGAAGCAGAATCACAATGTGTCAGGATAATGCTCCAAGAATGGCGGGTTTCACCTTGTTTCACACGTTACAGTCAGAGGAGGGGATGAGGGTCAGTCACAGGAACTCCACTGTTGATAGGTTAGGGAGGCGGGAGGAAGCAAGCAGGAAACCTCTGGGATTGGGTAAAGTGAGATGACGGACACAGGCTTCCTTCCCTAGGCGGTGCAGATCAGGAGAGTCGGCACTTAGCTCAGTGACAGTGATGGGCTTGTGGTCATTGGTTGTGACCTGATCTTTGTCAGAGAGTTGCTGGCCTAGGACGTGACTCCCACTATAAATGCTTTTTTTTTTTAATTTAAATTACTTATTGTTTAAAGTATTGCCTATGTCTCCTTTCCCCCATTGACCTCTCCCCCAGCCACTCCTATCCCCTAACACACGCCCTCTACTGTCTGTGTCCATTGGTCATGCTCATACGCATGCATACAAGTCCGGTTGATCTCTTACCCCCACTCACCCTCTCCTGCCTTCCCTCTGAGGTTTGACGATCTGTTTGATGCTTCTCTGTCTCTGGCTCTGTTTTTGTTCATCAGTTTATGTTGTTCATTATGTTCCACAAGTGAGTGACAGCATGTGGTATTTGTCTTTCTCCGACCGACTTATTTCACTCAGCATCATGCTCTCCAGGTCCATCCATGTTGTTGCAAATGGTAAGAGTTCTTTCCTTTTTATAGAGGCATAATATTCCGTTGTGTAGATGGACCACAGCTTTTTAATCCGCTCATCTGCCGATGGGCATCTAGGCTGTTTCCGAATCTTAGCTATGGTGAATTGTGCTGCTATGAACATAGGGGTGCATATATCCTTTCTGATTGGTGTTTCTGGTTTCTTGGGATATATTCCTAGAAAGTGGGATCACTGGGTCAAATGGGAGTTCCATTTTTAGTTTTTGGAGGAAACTCCATACTGTTCTCCGCAGTGGCTGTACCAGTCTGCATTCCCACCAGCAGTGCACGAGGGTTCCTCTTTCTCTGCATCCTCGCCAGCACTTGTCATTTGTTGATTTGTTGATGACGGCCATTCTGACAGGTGTGAGATGGTACCGCATCGTCGTTTTGATTTGCATCTCCCGGATGATTAGTGATGTTGTGCATGTTTTCATATGTCTCTTGTCCTTCTGTTTGTCTACTTTTGAAAAGTATCTATTTCGGTCCTTTGTCCATTGGATCCTTTTCTGATTGGATTGTTTAATCTTCCTTTTGTTAAGTTGTACGAGTTCCCTGTAAATGTTGGAGATTAAATCCTTATCGGCAATAACATTGGCAAATACGTTCTCCCGTGCAGTGGGCTCTCTTATTGTTTGGTTGATGGATTCTTTTGCTGTGCAGAAGCTTTTAATTAAAGGTTTCCAGACCCTCCTTTGTGGTCACTTTCGGTCTCTGAGTTTGCAAAGTCGCCACACAGGCCTCCCCTGAGTTAGGTTAGCACATGCCCCTTTCCGTCCACATCACCCACAAAAAAAAAAGCATTGTGGCCCCAACTGGATTGGCTCAGTGGACAGAGTGTCAGCCTGTGGACTGAAGGCTCCCGGGTTCGATTCAGATCAAGGGCACATGCCCAGGTTGCGGGCTGTACCCCCAGTAAGGGGCGTGCAGGAGGCAGCCAATCAATGATTCTCATCATGGATATTTCTCTCTCTCCCTCTCTCTTCCTCTCTCTGAAACCAGTAAAAATGCATTAAAGAAGAGGTTAAATAATAATAATAATAATAATAACCCATTGTGTTTTCCTAGTGATGTTGTTAGAGGCACTATGTCTGTGACCCACTTGCTAGAAATGCAGCTTTGTGGCCAGTTTTGCTTTTGGGGGACCTTGCTGCATCCTTGCTGCGTGGCTTAGGGAACGGGATGGGGCAGTGGTATGTGTGTTGCTGAGGGAATAGGCTGGCGGTCCCTGCTGGGCAGCTCTCCCCCTCGGGCCTAGATCCGGCTTTGCAGCAGGTGTGGACAGTGGGGAAATGATGGCCCCATCCATCAGCTCTGCCATCCTGGGAAGGTTAGTAAACTCCAGGGGCACTCACTCCAGGCTGCTGGCTCCACCATAAAAGCAACAACCCAGTTTGCAGTTGTTAAAGGCCCTCCTTTCCTTGACAATGACCCATCCCCTGGCGGCTGGAGCGATGTGTGAATTGCTTCATAAATCAGGTGAGTAAATTATGCTCTCAGTTTCTCGCTGGGCCTGTGGCGCTGCAGGAGCTGAAATAGCTGTGAAAGTGCTGGGGGGGATCCTTGCTGGGCAGGGGACCTTGTGGACCAGAAGCCAGCTGGCTTCCCTGGTAACTGGAAGCAACTTCTCAATTATTTACACCCCATTTACATAGGTAATTCCTTAAGTAACTGGAAAAAGGTGTCTGTTGAAATGTGTAAAGCCAGGAAGAAAATGGTGGCGTTCTAGATGGTGAAATCTTATCGTCCCCCCTGATAGAAAGCAAATGCTTTTTAAAAAATACTAGTGACCAGCCGAAACCGGTTTGGCACAGTGGATAGAGGATGGGCCTGCGGACTGAGAGGTCCCGGGTTTGATTCTGGTCAAGGGCATGTACTTTGGTGGTGGGCACATCCCCAGGAGGAGGTGTGCAGGAGGCAGCTGATCGATGTTTCTCTCTCATTGATGCTTCTGACTTTCTAGCCCTCTCCCTTCCTCTCTGTGAAAAGTCAATAAAATACATTTAAAAAAAAATGAAATACTAGTGACTGATGTTTGTTAAGTTATTAATAAACTAGAGGCCCAGTGCATGAAAATTCATGCATTTGGAGGGGATCCCTCAGCCTGTTCTGTGCCCTCTCTCAGCCTGGTGTAAGGTTCTACGCTGCCGTGAGAGAAACTGCAGGCAGGGAGTCCGAATGAGTGCGCGAAATAATCAGGCTTTATTGGGGGTCTCTGGGCGGGTTCACAGGCTCGGGGGAATGGAGCCGGGGAAGCCGCCCCCTGTGACTGGGGCCAGGGGAAGGGGAAAAGAGGGGACCCAGCCAGACTGCCTCCCGGACTGCCTGGGAGAACAGTCGGGAACAAGGTGCCACGTGGCGCACTGAGGCACATTTAAAGGCTGGAACTGGCAGGGGTTGGGCCCAGGGCGGAATGGGAAGGGGTGGGACACAGGGCACTCTGGCATGTGATTGATTGGTGGCTCAATGTCTCTGTCAATTACATCATAACTCCGCCCACCAGTTGGGGGGGGTGTACCTATCACCTGGGACTCTGTGGGGGATGTCCACCTGGTAGCTTAGGCCCACTTCCAGGGGAATTAGGCCTAAACTGAAGTAGGACATCTTTAGTGCTGCCCAGGAGGAGGGAGAGGCTCCCGCCACCATCGCTACGCTCACAGCCGTCAGCTTGGTTTATGGCTGAGCGGAGTCCCCCCCGCCCCCCCCCCCCCCCCCCGTGGGAGCGCACTGACCACCAGGGGGCAGCTCCTACGTTGAGTGTCTGCCCCCTTGTGGTCATCGCATGTCATAACAATTGGTTGTCCTCTTGTTAGGGTCAATTTGCATATTATTCTTTTATTATATAGGAGGGTAGGCATGGAACCCCTATAGTCACCCCGTGAAATGATGCTTGTTCTAGGGATGCAGCACACATACGTCTGTGACCGGACATCCAGGAGTCCGGCCGCCTGTAACTACTGCAGCCAATTAGGCAGACACAGGGCTGAGTCATACACGAGAGTTCATTCCCATCTGTGGGCAGCCTTGGAGAGCAGCAGGTCAGCCACACACATCTGCTCTGTAGCCCCCTCGATCGGGCAGGACAGGAGTACATGGGGAAGAAGGGGTTACAGGCCTGGGAAGCAGGGGCAGGGCTGGGATGCACTGTGGGGGCCACAGGCTGTGGATCTTTCCATGATGATAGGCAGTGTTGTGGTGTGCCCCCATTTTACATAGGATGCCTCAAAAAGTCTAATTATGGAGTCATTTATGAAAAGCCGGTGGCTTACGAGTGGCTGATGCTCTTCAAACCTCGCAGCCCCGAACGGCTCAACACGTCTGGCTGATATGGGCAGAATAGCACAAAAGTATTGATTACATCTTTGGGTCTGGAATGAGGAACCCGCTTCGCGGAAAAGCATTTTTTTAACAGAAGCAAAAATAGAGCAAGTTAGTATCCAAAAATCACTAAATCAACAGAAACACATTATCTGGGACCACCTGGGCAATTTAGAATAACTGTGCTGTCCAGATTCTGGGGTCACTGAGTCAACAGGAATGCGCTATCTGTACCTACTGAGGCCATTTGGGGTCTGTTCTGATTCTGGGACCACTGAGTCAACCAAAACTCAGTTACCTGTAGCTACTGAGATAATTTAGGATAATTGTCCTGTCTTGGTTCCCAGAGGAATGTGCTTTTATGACCAGTGAGATTACCATCAATGGGATATTTAAACTGCCAGCAATGGAGTATTCAACCATACATAAGTTCCAGAAAATCAAAATAACTTCTTATTGTTTCAGCAAACAAAGAAGTATAGAACCCAATCAGCAGTTTCTACCTGAGTCGTTTGCTACCACTTCAGCAGCTCTTGAGTGGGAGTGGTTCCAACATTGGCTCCAGGTCCTGGGGGCGTACAATTCCCAGCCTGGTCAGAATGTCCTTTCTTTCTCAACCAACAGGGGGCAATCATGGTTAACAGAGCATGTCCACTATTTCCCACAATCAGAGCTGGTCCCCAGTATTCTAGTTCCACCCCTAACAAGTCCAGAGCATACCTGATTAGCTATGTGAACACTCACTTTACAAAGTAAGTAGAGAATACATAATTTATTTTTAAAGCTGCTTGGGAAACAGCTCAGGCTCTGAAAGAACTAGAAATCCTAGCATTTCCACCACTTTTCTTATGTTAATGAAAAAGCCATTGAAACCTGTAAAGAATTTTAGTGAGTTTATTTGAGCCACCCTGTCAACACATGCTGCAGAACCTCAGTGAATTGAGATAATGCTCCTGAGAATGGCAGGTTACATTTGTATTTATACATTGCAATCAAAGGAGGGACATAGGTGGGTTACATGAAATTCATTGGTGATGGATTTAGGAGGAGGGAGAAGCAAAGCAATGGGAAACACAAGGGACTGGATAAAAAGTAAAATGATGGACACATCCTTAGGTGAATTCAGGAACAATTAACACGATAATGAAGGAATTTGTGGCATCTGTCCTGGCGCCCACCACATTTGGCTGTGCCCCAGGGGCTCCAGAAAAAGGGAAGTGACAAGTTACCCAGACATCTCACACATGTGTTATCTTAGAGGCAGAAAGGCAAATGGCTCAGGGAAGAAGATCTAAGCTGATCTTTGTCAGGGAAAATACTGGCCTAGGACATGACTATCCACTATAACCTGTTTGTAGTTATATTTAATTTTTAAAACATCTTTTGTGGTTATTTTAGGTCTCTGAGTTTGCAAGACTGTGCCACGCAGGCCTCCCCTGAGCTGGTCAGGTCAGCATGTGGCTCCTTTTGTCCACACTTAGAAGCCCAAGGCGTCCTGAGGGTTCATCCAATTGTATAAAGTGACTGACTCGATCTTCCCCGCTAACAGGTGACCCCCCCCCACCCACCCCCCGCCCCACGCTGTGCGCAGGGCTGTGGAAGCAGCCCAGGTGGTTCCGGCCCAGGTGGTTCCGGCCAGGGATCGCTGTTCTTTGTAATTAAATTATCTTCTAAGATGGAATGTTGGTTCCTGAGTAACTTCAGTCAGAAAGCCGAAAGACGAAACTAATTACTTGCAGGAGTGTCTTTGAGAATTCAATCCAAGCTTTCCGTTTTAGACAGGAGGAAGGGAGTAAGCCAGACAACTTGATCAGGTCTGAAGGAGAGAGACGTGGAGTGGTTCAGCGGGCAGGGCTCAGTGCACAGGGGATTCAGCCAGCGGACCTCCCGCAGGGCCTCCTATTCCTTAAAAACTATGTCAAAGGGGGGGGGGGGAGGAAGTGGGAAACACTGCGGCCCAGCTCTGGGTGGCGTGCCGGGGCCTTCGGGGGGGCTGGAGGGAGTGGCCCCAGCACAGGGAGAAGCCCCTTTGTCCAGAGGGTACCTTTCCTCCCTGGTGAGATACGAAGAGGAACAGGGAGCACTGCTGGCCACATGGGGTTATGCTGACAGTGGAACTGGATTTTAGGGAAGTAATTAGTGAGTTCCTTAGCGTGGACTGTTACGCCCAGATTTCAAGATCCCCCAAAGACCACCAGGGAGCCGAGTCCGATGCAAAAGCAAAGAGCCTTTATTCAAGCTCGAGCTTGGCTCTCTGCCTCCACCGACGCAGCGGCAGGATGCAGAAAGAGAGTGAGTTTCAAAAGCACAATGATTTTAAAGGGCTAGGGGTTGGGAGGTGGGGGCATACTCAGACCACTGAGTTGGCTGATTCCGATTGGTTGGGTGAGGGCTGGGGCTAGTGATGCACAGGCAGGGTGCAGCTAGGGTCTGGTTACACAAAGACAGGATGTAATCAGCATACTGTTGGCCTCAGGTTAGTTCCCCTTGTATTCCCATTGGCTGAATTAAGGGCAGGCTGAGTAACAGACACATCCTGTGGTTTTTCTCAGAAGAGGGGACACAGTTATACAAGATGGAGAACATGGTACAAAGTGGAGTCAGTCCTGCTCTGCCCTTTCAGGATGTGGCAGAGAGGCCAGGGCTGGGTGCTGGATTAGATCCAGGGAGGCAGAGAAACACCTCCTTCTCCTGCTATGAGGGGACAAGGCCTGGGGCATTCCCACATGTGAAAGCTGGTGCTCAGCCCCACCTGCAGCACAGGGGACTCTGGGAGGGGGACCCCAGAGTGTGGCCTGCACTGTGCCTTTAAACGTTGAGGTTCCTTACTTGGTCTGCAGGCTGTTTCTGTGTGGAATGTGTTACTGTGAGAAAACGTTCAAACCTGTAAAGAATTGTGTGAGTTTATCTGAGCTAAAAGAGGAGATGTGAGTGGGTTACATGGAGTCCATTAGTGACAAGTTAGGGAGGAGGGAGACAGCAAAGCCGGGGAACCTCTGGGATTGTGTAAAGGTGAAATGATAGACACTTGCTTCGTTACTTAGGTGGGTGCAGGAAAGTGACAGTCAGCACTTAACTCGATGACATCAAGGGGTCTGTGGGCTCTGCAGGGGCCTGTGCTGTGAGGGTCTGGGAAAGGGAGATTACCTGGACATTCCAACACTGTGTTATCGCAGACGCAGAAGGAATAGGCAGCTGGGTAAGTGAGGACAGACCTCTGGCAGGGAAGGCACTGGGCTAGGCCCTGACTCCCCACCATCACAGCTTCTTAATTAAAAGGTTTTAGTTTCAGACCATGTGGTGTAGTTACTTTAGACCTCTGGGTGTGCATAGCCACCACACAGGCCTCCCCTGAGCTGGTCAGGTCCCCTTCTCACCCACAAATGTAGACTGTACCCCTGTCAGGTGACCTGGTCTATACACAAAGGTGAAGAAACTCATAAAAGGTTCTCATTCATAACCTCATGATTGATGACTCATTCTCATGAGGAGTCATGTGAGATCTGATGGTTCCATATACAGTTTTGGAGAATTTGTTCTCGGTCTGTGAAATATGCCGTTGGTGTTTTAATAGGGGTTGCACTGAATCTGTAGCTTGCTTTGGGCAGTATGGCCATTTTAATGATGTTGATGCTACCAATCTGTGAACACGATATACTCTTCCACTTGTTTATATCTTCCTCTATCTCTTCTTTCAATGTTCTGTAGTTTTCCAAGTACAGGTCTTTTAACTCCTTGGTTAAGTGTATCCCTAAGTATCTTAATTTTTTTGTTGCAATGGTAAATGGGATTTTTTTTTTTTTAGTTTCTCTTTCTGAGAATTCATCATTGGTGTATAAAAATGCCATGCGTTCCTGAGTATTAACTTAGTATCCCTGTACCATTACCGAATTCATTTATTAAATCTAGTGCTTTCCTTTTTTGGTGGAGTCTTTAGGGTTTTCTATGTGCAATATCATGTCATCTGCAAATAATGGCAGTTTTATTTCCTCTGAGTGAGATGAGCTAATTTTGAAATAAGGGGATTTAAGTTGTGGAAATGGAGTTTAATCCACGTGATGAAGAAAAGAATAAATGTAGTTTACAGATGGTTGTTGGTCCCTCTCCCCAAATTGTTATCCATTCATTTCTGGTTTGGCTGCATACCCTTAGGTTGAAAATGGACCCCCACTGATTCCAGTTCGTCCTCTGCCTTCTCGGCTGAAAACCAGCATATAAACTGACGATGGCTCCACCACAGAGTAGCTCACTGTTGGTTGGTTTTGTGTTTGGTTGTTTTTGTTTTTTTGTTTTTTTTCAGCATCTTTCCAAATTAGTTACCACACTAATTGGATTAAATTGGAGGATTTAATTATGGGAGTGATTACATGTATTTGGCAAGGTCCTTATTTGGTCAGGTCCCTGGAGTTCAATGCATTTGCATGACTTCCCTGAAGAGAAGGCAGAGGAAGCGAGGTGCTGGGAGGAAGCTGATGCCGAGAAGGAGAGTGACCCTGTGTTCAGGTGAGACCCGGCTGAGTCCAGGAGACGAGCAGGATGTGCAGACGGGGTCCTTCAGGATCACCCCGTTTGCGAGCACGGCCCGGTGCAGCCATTCTTGGGACAGTTGAGGGCGTTCCGTTTGCTTCGTGGTGTGAGCTCTCTTTGGAAAGGCCGATAGGACAGCGTGAAGCATGAGCCGTGCTAGCAGGATGCCTCCCTCGTGTGCCTGGGGGGAAGCATAGCGCTCAGTAAGCAATCCACGTTCCGTCATTAATGTGAGGACTTGCCCCCACCCCCCATAAGAGAACGTCTCCACAGGTTCCACGTGGGAACTGACCCACGATGGTGGTCCGCACGGCTGGGCGGGCTCTGCGTTGGGACAGTGACCCCATATCAGGCGCATTGCGTGGGCAGGTCAGGGAAAGCTTCCGGTGGCCGCTGCTGAGAAGCAGGAGGAAGTCTGTCCCGCAGGAGGGACGTGTGTGCGGATGGACCTGCGGCTGCCTCGGGGCACCCGCACCGAGGATACTCAGTTCGGACTTCGCTGCGAGCTGTCCCTCCAGTCCAAGGCCAGTGTTCCGACCCCCAGTACAATTTTCTGGGCTCCAGGAACAATGATGCATAGCCCAGTTTTAATTTTTATAGACATTTTCGTTGATCTCGGAGAGGAAGGGAGAGGGAGAGATAGAAACATCAGTGATAAGAGGGAATCTTTGATCAGCTGCCTCCTGCACACCCCCAACTGGAAATTGAGCCTGTAGGCTAGGCCTGTGCTGATGACCTGAATAGAACCAGGGGTCCTTCAGTCTGCAGGCCAATGCTTTATGCACTGAGCCGACTGGGTAGGGCATATGACCCGATTTTAACTTTACGGTACATGCTATTTTTATCTCAGTGGCATAGTGATACCTGCGTGAGGTGAATAAGGAACTTGATTTCTGTTTTTCATGCCTTGGAACAATGGAATGACAGACTGAAATCTCTCCTCTGGGGTTCCTGTGACACACGGGACATTCTGTCTAGAGCCACCACCTTCAGCATTGCCTTCTCTCTGGCCAGAATCAAGTGTCCTATCCATGTTCTCTTCCGGATCGGAGATGCCCTGTAATGACCCTAACGTGAAGCCAGACACGTGTTGCTCCTGACTTTTACAGTAATAATCATTCTATTAAGAGGATTCATTAGCGTGTGCCTTGTTAAGATGAGACTCAGTGTATCCGGAGATTTGAGCAATGCCTTTTTATTCCTCAGCATTGCTTATTGGGCATTGAGTGTTTTGGGTAAAGGAAGTTAATTGGCAAATTGTAATCAGATTGAGACCCTGCCCTTCTGCCAAAGGCTGCCGAGGCTCCTGCCACCCAGAAGGTCTGATTTTCAGACAGTGTCCAAAGATGCTTCATGGTCAGGCCTCTCTCTACTTCTTGAATAGTACTGCCCAGCACGTCAGCAGCAGCCACATGCACACACACATATGCACTCATTCTTACACATGCACCCACATTCTCACACACACCATGCACTTTCCATAAATATAAATGTGTATCATTCTTATCTCACAAACATGAGGATGGGGATTTTACTGTTATGTTCACTGTGGGACTGGGATATGGCAGGGACTCAGTAGATAAAGGTTGAATGAATGAATGAATGAATGAATGAATGAATAAATGAATGTTCTTGGAGCTGCCTCCCTCTCACCATCTTACTAACAATTACAAACTCAAGTTCTCAGACACTCCTTCCCTAAACACTGGGGCAAGGCCAGCCCACCTCACAGTCCTAACAAGTCAGACAGGACTTTGCCCTGGTCTCATCGCTTACATGAATGACATCCGTCAATAGCTGACAATGTTTACTGATTAGTTTGGGTGTTTTCTTTTTGTCTTAGAATGTAAGTTTCTTGAGAAAGAGCCTTGCCTGTACTTTGTTGTGACTCAGAACACTGTGCATGTCGATAAACATACGGTGGGTGGAAGTGATGCATGGACTGCCTTCCCCACTTACCACCTTAGCATAGTGCCAGGAACACGGCATTCACTTTGTCATCTATCTATCATCTGCCATCTCCCTGCCTCTTACTCATCTCTCTGTATCTACCTATCCCTCATATATCTATTGTCTGTCTATCATGTCTCTCTCTATCATTGCATTGTCGTCTGTATGCCATCTACTGACATATCATTCATCTACTCTCTATCCTCTATCCTATCATCTATATATCTACTTACATATAATTTATCTCTCATCTATTTATCATCTATATGCTATTTACTTACATATCATCCATCTATCATCTAGTGATCTCATTTATCTGCCTATTGTCTATCTATCATCTGTCTCTCTATCATCTATCATGTATATATTTATCTATCATCTGTCATCTGTATGCCATCTACTTACCTATCTATATCTCATATCTACTTATTGTTAACCATCTATCCTCTATTTATCTGTTTATATCTATCATCACTCTGTATTGTATCTATTCTATGTCTGTCTATATCTATAATAATAAAAGTATAATATGCTAATTAGACTGGACAGCCAAATGACCTTCCGAACATCCTTCCAGATGAAGCAGGAGCTGCATCAGTTCTCTAGTCCTATATAATAAGAGCCTAATATGCTAAATGTCCAGTCGTCTGTTCAAACAATCAAAGCGTAATATGCTAATGATATGCTAAAACTGCTCAACAGCTCACTATGTCCACTAACCACCAGGGGGCAGACAGTTGACAGGTTAACCAGTGCCTATGACATGTACTGACCACCAGGGGGCAGATGCTCTGACCAGTAGGTTAGCTTGCTGCTGGGGTCCAGGGGATTGAGAGTGAGCGAGACAGGCCGGACACACCCTGGAGCCCTCCCACGGTCCCTCCCCAGCTGGCCAACCTCCAGTGTCTCTCTCCGGCCCAATCGTGCACCGGTGGGGTCCTTGGGCCTGGCCTGTGCCCTCTCACAATCTAGGGCCCCTCGGGGGATGTTGGAGAGCTGGTTTTGTCCCAATCCCGAAGGCCAGGCCGAGGGACCCCACTGGTGTATGAATTTGTGCACTGGGCCTCTAGTATCTCTATATATGTCTATTTCTGTCTATTAATCACATGGAAATGGCATCATCTGACTTATCTTTAAGACATAAAGAACAGATCTCAGGATATGCTACAATATCAGTCACATGGACACAAGTCAGACTTTCCATCTTTCCCTCAGGGTAATTCCTACTCAGAATTCTTAATTCAAGTGTGAATGTCAGGTGGTGAACACACAACACAGTCTACAGATGACATATTATAGAATTGCACACTTGAAATCTCTATGATTTCATTAACTAATCTCGCCCTAATAAATCTACAGTCATAAAGAGGTGTGTTTGGGCTGACAGTCCCTTCTCTGGGAGGCAGGAGCCACGCCTGAGGTGAGTGAGGCTGCCAAACCAGGCTGGCGTGGTGGCACCTCACAGGCAGGATTTTGTCCCTGGCACCACATACAAGGGTGCAAACATGTGCAGGAGAGACAGTTTACTAGCGGTCGGCGCTAATGGTCATAAAGAGCTAAGGTGGAAGGTGTCAGATGTGGCTGGGATTCCTTGTCCATCTCTCAGGAAGTCCCAGAGGAACGCAGAGCCCACGTGAGGTCTGGACCGGTGCAGGCACGTTGCTGCCTCGCAGCTCTGCCCCCCAGGACAGGACAGGCCTGCACCGTGTGGTGGGCAGTGACTATCATTCAGCGGCATCTCCCAAGCCATCAGTGGTGGGTCTTGGGGAGTCCCCAGGACAGGCTGTCAGAGAAAAGCTGCACACGGACACACTCGGTCCTGGGGAACTCTGCAGTGGGACACCCCGGGACCTGCCGTTTACAGGCATGTGTGGAGTGAGTGGCTGTTGATCTCAGTTTTCTACTAGGTTGGTCACATCTTGACTAAGATGGTCCTTAAAGTGCAGCCTATGGAATGAGTCCACTGAGCCTCGTTCCACACAGAGCAGGCTGTCAGCGGTTACTAACCTTAACCTTCTTATTAGGGATCATTTCAAACGTGCACGCAAGTGGAGAGAGGGGTGCAGAGACCCCATGACCAATACAGGAACTGTCAGTAGTGTTCCATCTGCCCTCCCACGCACAGTCTTCCCCTAAAGTGTCTTAAAGCAAATGCTAACATCGTAGTATCTTATCTAATAAAAGAGTAATTTGCAGATTGACCATCACTCCAACACACAAGAGGGCTGCCCCCATGTGGACACAAGATGGCCACCACAAGATGGCCAGCAGGGAAGGGCCGTTGGGAAGTTCCAGGCCTACAAGGGAGGGCAGTTGTGGGCGTTCAGACCAGCAGGGGAGTGCAGATGGGAGGGACCAGGCCTGCAAGGGAGGGCAGTTGGGGGCGATCAAGCCTTCAGGGGAGGGCAGTTAAGGGTTACCAGGCTGGCAAAGGAGGTAAGTTGGGGGCAAATAGGCTGGCAGGGGAGCAGTTAGACATCAATTAGGCTGGTAGGGTAGTGGTTAGCAGGTGATCAAGCTGGCAGGCAGGAGCAGTTAGGGACAATCAGGGAGGCAGGCAGATGAGAAGTTTGGAGCCAGCAGTCCTAGATTGTGAGAGGGATGTCCAACTGCTCCTTTAGGCCCAATCCCAGTCGGATATCCCTAGAGGGGTCCCAGATTGGAGAGGGTACAGGCTGGGCTAAGGGACATCCCCTGGCCCCCGTGCATGAATTTAGTGCACCGGGCCTCTAGTTCTACTTATAAATGCTCAGGTCTCTCCCAGCATGTTGGAATCACACGGTGTGTGGCCTTGTCAGACGGGCTTCTGTCACATAGGGGTATGCATTGAAGTCCCCCCATCTCTTCTCCTGGCCTGTAGCTCTTTTTGTCCCTGAACAATATCCTGTTGTCCAGGTGGACAGGTTTATCCATCGCCTACTGACCGGCCCCTGGCTGGCCTCCAAGCTCTGTCCCTCACGAGTCACGCTGCTCTGCGAATCCCGTGCAGGTTTTTGTGTGGTTGTGCGTGTTCCCCTTTGGATAAAGGCCAAGGCACCCTCCAGCCGGGTGTTACAGGAAACGTAGGTTTATCCCTGTGAGAAGCCACCCACACGTCCCCAGGTGGCCGCCCCACCCGCACCGCCACCAGTAGTGAGTGAGGTGCCTGCGGCTCCCCATCCTGGCCGGCACTTGCTGCTGTCAGGGTCTGGGTCTGGACCCTCCTGATGGGAGCCCAGGGCCTCCCTGTGGTTTTGCCTGCATTTCCCTGAGGAGCTGTGGCTGGAGAATGTGGACGTGTCATCGGTGTGTCCTCCCGGGCACTGTCTCCCCAGGCCTTTGGCCATTTTCATTGTTTTGTGTTTGTTTGCTTTCTTACTGTTGAATTTTAAGATTTCTTTGTATAGTTTGAACAACAGTTTTTGTTATCTCTTGCGAGTATTGTCCGCCCGCCTGTGGTTTGCCTTCTTATTCTCTTAACATGTCACAGAGCTCACATGTGCCTTTTAATCATCGCCAGAGAATGTGCTGTTTCTTTCATTTCCTAATTGTTCTTAATTTTATTTATTTAATCCTCACCTGAGGATATGTTCATTACTTTTATTTGTTTTTCAGAGAGAGAGAGGAAGGGAAAGAGAGGGAGAAACATCAAATGGTTGCATATCACACACTCCTCAACTGGGAATTTAACCCCCAACCCAGACTTGTGCCTTAACTGGGAATCGAACCTGTAACCTCTAACCTTTTGGTGTTTGGACACAATACTCTGACCACTGAGCCCCCTGGCCAGGACACGGAACACACGTTTTACATGTTCATGATGTCCAAATTGTCATGTTTCCCACAGACATCATACCTCTGCTGTTGTATTTCAAAAGACACTGCCAAGCGAAGGTCCTTTGGCTTTTTCTCCTGTTACCGTCTACAGAGCTGTCTAGTTTCGCATTCGGCATTGAGGTCTGTACCCTTTGGAGTTCGCGTCTGTGAAGGGGGTGTGTCTGTGCTTCTGGTCCGTGTGGCTGCGTGTGGGTGCTACAGGCCACGCCTTCGCTCCGGGTCCGAGGTCAGCTGGCCTCCGTGTGGGGGTCCCTTTCTAGGCCCTTCATTCCGTCCCCTGCCGATGTCTTCCCCCGCTGGGGCCATCTTCTTCCGTAGACTTATAGTATTCATAGTATTCTTCCTTCCCGATAGCCTGTCAGAACCAGTCTCATGCTACCGCGTCACCCAAACTTTTAGAATGTAAATGTGTTTCTTAAATTGAGGGTGAAATTGGAATTCAGCCTGAAGGGCGACACCGAATTTCATTTTATTACAAAAGCAAGAATTGATGTGTGTTTTTTTTCCCAGGTTTCTGTTCCAACACTTCATGTTGCATGTGATGCTTGTAAATGGTTCCTAGTATTGATCGGGCGCGTGCATGTGCAGAGGCTTGCACGCGTTACAGAGAACACATTTTACAATCCCTCCGAGCGGCAGTCGCTGCGTCTGTTCTACAAGGACCAGAGGCGCGCAGTAGGGCAACGTGCCCAGCAACGCGTCAGGTCCCGGGCTGATTTCCGATGGCCGAGCCCTCCTGCACAGTGTTCCCTCCCTGTAAGGATCAGCCCGTGAGGACACGTGCCACTGGCATTTGCAGAAAAGGAATTTCAGGCGTCTCCACACTCCACCACGGTGCCTTACACTTCTGTGACGCTCCATTTCAAAACGAAAGGGGCAGGATGTGGGGTAAAAATGTACTATGGGTGCATTTCCTAAATCAAGCAACAGAGGTTGATGGTGCCAGCCGATGTCCAGGATGCCCGCAGATTCTTGCTGTATCTACTTTTTTTTTATCCTTTTTTGTTTGTTTTTTCATTGTTGACGCTATTACAAGTGTCCCCCAGCACCCCGTTTGCCTTCCTCCACCCTAACCCCCCCCCCCCCCAGGGCTTCACCACAGGATCCTCTCGCTTTTATTGTATCTGAGTACGAGGTGAGGTGGGGGGAAGTGCCTCACAGTGGCTCACAGACTGGAGGTCAGGGGCTGGAGCACATCAGCAGGGAGCCGTCTGTCCCCTGAGCAAGCAGGCCCCTGGCTCTCACTGCCATGCTCAGGTTTAATAGTAAAGGGAAGGTCTGACCTCAGGTCAGTGCAGCAGGTTGGGGGTGGGGGACAGAAAGGCAAGCGGGATTCGTGGAAATAGAGGAAGGGGATCTGCTCAGGGTGGACCTGCTTCCTGTCACATGAGGGGGGTCTGGCCTGTGTGGACGGAGGAGGACCATGGACGTGGACAGAGGCTGCTGTCTTCTCTCTAGAGGGGCTAAGGGGGCAAAGGTCAGATTTGTGACAGGTGGACATCACCATAGCTCTAGGCCTCATTGTCATCCAGGTAGCTGCTTGTCTCGGCCATCAGCCAAGGACCCCAGGGCTTGGGGTCCCCAGAATGGGCCCTCAGAGCAGAGCCGCAGAGGGGGACACCCTGGGACCAGATGTTTACACTGGAAAGAAATGGTTGCACAGGTGAGATGGGGTGACAGGCAGACCTTTTGACTGGCCAACCATTTGGCCAACCGGTAGCTGTGACACACACTGACCACCAGGGGGCAGATGCTCATTGCAGGAGCGGAAACCACAGGTATGGAAACATGGGACAGACTGATGAATCTCAGAGGGAAGGGAGGAGGGGTGAGGAGAGAAACGATTAACCAAAGATCTTATATGCACACTAGAGGCCCAGTGCATGGATTCGTGCATGGGGGGGGGGGGGGAGGTTCCCCTCAGCCTGGCCTGTGCCATATCACAATCTGGGACCTCTGGGGGATGTCGGAGAGCCGGTTTTAGCCCAATCCCCACAGGTCAGGTGAAGGACCCCACTAGTGCATGAATCTGTGCACCGGACCTCTAGTGTTCTTATTTAGTTTTCTCAATAATGCCTTTCCTTTCATCACTTAATATAAAGGACGCTTCATATCCTCCCATTGAAAATAGACTTGAACTTCCTTTTAGATACACCCTGTTAGTCAGAACACAGACATGTTCTAACTAGTCCACTCTGACCTATGAGTGCATTGCTTTCTATCTTCATATGTAAAGTGGCCACATGCTCTGCTGTCCACACTAGGCCTTTTTCTTGGTCTTGTTCAAGTGTGAGCTGGACGTGTGACAGGTCTCAGTCGGGACTGTCCCTGAGCTCTGTTCCTCAAGGCAAAAAGCATGCTGTCACTTCGCTATCCATAGTTTTATGTCTTTATTTTTAATGAGTTTATTGTTTTTAATCCTCGCCTGAGGATATTTCCCCATTGATTGTTAGAGAGAGTGGAAGAGAGCAGGAGTCAGAGAGAAACATCAATGTGAGAGAAACACATTGATGGGTTGCCTCCTGCACATGCCCCAACTAGGCCCGGGCCAGGGAAGACCCTACAATGAAGGTATGGGCCCTTGACCAGAATTGAACCTGGGACCCTCTGTTCTGCAGGCTGATGCTCTATCCACTGAGCCATACTGGCTAGGGCGATGTCCATGGTGGTAAATATGTTGGATCCTGCATTTTGTTGGATGTAGATTGTATATTTTATATCAAATGCTGGAATGTCTCCCACAGAACTCCTTGTCCTCCACTTGCATGTCATCAAGTACACCATCCCCTGGGCCTCCTGTGTGTGAGTGTGCTAATTCATGGGTACAGAGAAGTCACTCCTGTGAGTCGTTTTGGCCAAATCTCCAAATAGAAGAGGCGGGCCAGAAGTTACTCTTACAATCTGCTAGAGGCCCCGTGCACAGATTCATGCACCAGTGGAGTCCTTGGCCTGGCCTGTGGCAATCAGGCCAAAACTGGCTCCCCAACATCCCACAAGGGATCCCAGGTTGTGAGAGGGCACTTCTCAGGTGACACACCCTAGAATTGGGCTCCCTCCTCTCTGGTTCTGGTGTGTCATTCGTGAACCACAGCTGCCAAGTCAGTGCAGCTCTACAGTGCCTGCATTAAGCGTCTGCCCCCTGGTGGCCATTGCACGTCATAGCTACTAGTTGACTGTTGGACGGCCACTTAGGCTTTGATACTGGTAGAGTGGAACGGAAGGTTAGACGACTGAGTTGCTAAATTCTGTGAAGTGGGTGGAATGAGCCCTGAGACAATCGTATTTTTTAGTCCCTCCTGCAGCCTCCATTCCTCAGGCCCTGGGACTTGTTTGCCTCCTGCATGCACCCCGACCACGTCTCCTTGAAATGGAATTTTCCGATATTTTCACCATGGGTTGGTTGGAACCCTATTGAGTCAATTATTTGATTAAAATTAAGTTGGATAATAACAAAGACACTGATTTATTTTCCTGACAAACTGTATCTCATTTGGTCAAAACAATACAGGAATAAAAGACCAAAATCCAATATTGTAACAGTAACTTGATATCGATAAATAGTCAGAATGTAAGGTTCTGAATCCATTAGGTAATTCTTATTGTCCTTGCATATACTGTTTACATTCTTTGGATTATCATTTAAAATTAATTCCATGGATAGATTATAAACACACACACACACACACACACACGTGTGTGTGTGTGTTTGTGAATGTGTACTTCAAATATATAAAGGGTGGCAAAAGTAGGCTCACAGTTGCTCTTCTGTAAAATAGTACAGTAACGAATGGGTCACAGTGCAAGAGTACACTGTTTTATGTACTCACAACCATAAGCCTACCTTGGCCCCACCCTCTACAGGTGCACAACAAAAGGAATCTTCAAAAAGCATAACGCGTTGCATGATGTGCAGGTAGACAAAACGGAATCCTAGTGAAATGCAGTATTTTTGTGGCACTTCAATCACCGGGGGTCAGCCTGGGGACGAGATGTGTGGTTTGTAGCCTTAGTGGTGGGCCCTCACCCAGTGAAACCTTGGCCCTTGGGGGAGCCCTGTGGCCAGTGGTTATCTTACGTGTCCCCGGGGACGAATTCCCTGGAATCTGTGCTCACACTGCAATGAGAGGAAGGGCCACACTTGGTGTAATGGAGAGGAGAAAGTCTCCATTTTCCGGGGGGCGGGGGGGGCATTGACCTGAGGGGGGGGCACTGACCTGAGGGCACTGACCCCACGGGGCATCCAGAGTCCTCGCACTTCCTGCTTTTTCCTCATGAAAAAAAAAAAAAACTGATGCTGTGGACCCCTCCCTCTAAACTTCCCGTGGGATGCACTGAGCGGATGCGCCTTCTCCCCCATTTCGACTCTGGCCAAAGTATCAGGCTTTGAGGAAAGCACTGATGTGATTGACAGGAAACTGGAGCAGAGAACTGTCTTGGGAGAAAGACGAACATTGCGATCCGATCTACTACAGAGGGAATATGCAAATGGACCGTCACACAATCACAAAGAGGGCGGTGCCCATAGCCACAAGATGGTGGTGCCCAATCCCCTCAGCCCTGCCAGAGGCGCCCGGATTTTTCAGCCCCGCCAGGGGGCAGGGCAGGTGTGCAGTGTGGCTGGACACCCCCCGCCCCAGCTGCCCAGGGCCGGCCTGAGACACAGGCCAGCCTCAGATGGCAGCTGCCCAGCCACCCAGGGCCGCCCAAGGCTCACGTAATCAGGGCCCGCTGAGGCTTGTGCCGTTGGCAGTGGCAGGAGCAGAGGTGTGATAGAGGCAGTGCCTTCCCCTGATTGCTGGGTCAACTCCCACCCCGGAGGGCTCCTGGACTGTGAGAGGGGGCAGGCCGGGCTGAGGAATTTCCATGCACCGGGCCTCAAAGCTTTGACATAAATACATTGACTCATCTAACCCTGCGATTGCTGGGCATGGCCAGTGAGCTCCAGTGAAAGCGGGGCAACACCTTTGTATCAAGGCGTCACATTCGTGCCTGAACCCTCTCTCTCCCGACTCTCACCCCCTGCCTTTCCCGAATCCATTAGAAAACTCCTGCTGACGTGTAACGTGTCCTGGACTGGGCGCACCACCCTCACCCGAACAAGGCCCTGCCCTCCATTCTGTGGGTCTGGGATGGGATCCAGTTCCTCTTGCTCTCGTGAGAATGGCCTCTTTGCTCTTCTTTGAAACCCTGTCTCTGTGTTCGGGACAAGCGTGTGCACCACTTCTCCACCCGCTCTCAGAGCACGCTCTCCGCCCGGCCTCCTCCCCACCCTGGGGGCTCCGGTCTTGCTCGTGCTTCCGTGTTTCTCCATCACGTCTTCCAGACACAGAAGACGGAGTCTTGACGTGTGTGTGTGTGTGTGTGTAAGCCAGAGGGAGATGGAGAGGGGAAGAGAGGGGATATGTAGTGCTAAGGTTTCTAAAACATGATGATGCAGAGCCTTCCCTGGGAGAAGGGGAGAGGCCCCAGGGGACAGGAGAAGGGACAGGTGGGGCTCCCGTTCCCATGCTCGCTGTTGTTGACCAAGGTGCATTTCGCTGAATTCGCTGTTGACGCAAGACTATGTGGACGGCACCCGGCATGCTTTCTCCCCAATTTCCACTCTGACCAAAGTCCACTCTGTGGACTGTCGCTGGACATCATATTGTGTCAGGGTGAGACATCGCTGCCTCCCCGAAGGGTCCCTGTGTGCGGGCTGCTCCCTGTTTAAATGCAGTGTCCACACAGAAAACATTCACACCTGTAAGGCATTTTTGTGAGTATTTGAGCCAAATTGATGCCAATTGCCGGGAAGCAGAATCTCAATGTATCGGGATAATGCTCTGGAGAACCGCGGGTTCTCGCCCACTTTTATAAATTACCATCAAAGGAAGAGGGAGACCTAGGGGGTCACAGGAACTGCACTGGTGATGGGTTAGGAGGCAGGAGGAAGCAAGCAGGAAACCTCTGGGATTGGGTAAAGTGAGATGACGGACACATGCTTCCTTCCCTAGGCGGTGCAGGACAGGAGCAGTCGGCACTTAGCTCAGTGACAGTGAGGGGATGTGGGTCATTGGTTGTGCCCTCAGGAGTCGGGGAAAAGGGAAGCTATAGTGACCCACATCCCACAGGTGCGTTAATTAGATGCAGAAAGACCAGGCTCGGTAAAGATGGAAGCTGGCCTTTGTCAGGGAGATGTTGGCTAGGATGTGACCCCCTATAAGCTGCTTTGAGGTAAGGTTTCATTGCAGAGCGTCCTGCGGGGTCACTGGGTCTCTGAGTTGGCAAGGCTGCCATGCAGCTTCCCCTGAGCTGGTCAGGTCAGCATGAGGCCGCTTTTCATCCACAACAGCCACGAAGCCGCTGTCTTCAGTGTTTGCCTGTTGGTAGCTGGGAGCTGGGAGCTGGGAGCTGGTAGCTGGTGGGAACACCTCCTGCCTGGCCCCATCAAAGCCTGCCTCCGGCCCATGCTCCTGGCCCCCTGGGTCCCATCCTCGTGAGTTCTATTCTATCCATGGACTTGCTCTGCTTCCGTAGGAGTATGCTATCTGCTCCTCCGTGTACAGACCCTACATGCCCCCCGATTCCCATCTAAAGGGTCATGTGTTGTTTTGTGAGGCCTGTCCCCTCCCAGCCCTTGCTGCTTCCTCTCTAAGCACCTCCAGGCCCATCGAAGGGCAGGAGACAGGGCACCAAACTGCTTCCTCTTTGGGTTTGCTCTCTCCTCTGCTCCCTGCTCACCTCTGCTCACACGTCAGTCTTGTCTGCGACACATGGTCAGTGGTGGCCTGTGTACGTCTGTCCCGCCGAGGGGGCTGGCTCAGGGGTTGAGCCTCAACCCGTGAACCAGGAGGTCACAGTTCAATTCCCAGTCAGGGCACAGGCCCGAGTTGTGGGCTCGATCCCCAGCGGGGCGGGGGGCGTGCAGGAGGAGCCGATCCATGATTCTCTGTCGTCACTGATGTTTCTATCTCCCTCCCTCTCTGACATCAATAAACTGTGGATATGTAAAAGTCCATCCGAGAGTCTAAGGAGCAAGAACAGTCCATGTCACGGAGCACTGACCCTGTGCCTGGCACTGGGCTGGCCTCTCACCTCCTGCTCCTAAGTGACCCCACGAGGTAGACATTGCACACACCCTCCACCCCAATTACAGACAGGGAGCAGGAACAGAGGGGAGGGACATAGTCAGGATCCCAGGGCTCCGAGGGAAAGAGAGGGATTTAAGCAGAGGTCCTGGCTGCAGAGCCCACACTCAAAGCCACATCCGGCCCCGTCTCTCATTGTCAGGCACAAGGATGCAGGGGACGGGCTGTGAAACATCAGGTAGGCCCACGGCCAGCGCAGCTCCCTTCCCCAGCGCTTGCCGTCTGTCTCCCAGCTCAGCAGCGCCCCCAATGCAGCTGGTGACCATGGTGTGCAGCTGCTTTGTCCTGACGAGGTCGGGACTGTCGCCATCCTTCCAGATCACACCATCACGACAGCCTTGCACGTGGAAACCTCGTCTTCACTTTTGCCCTGCGACTCTTTATTTCTCTAAAGAAGGGAACTGTGTGGTCCACTGGGCCTTGTCATTTTACGCGGTGCGGCTTTACTCCCGAGGCCCAATGCGTGTGGAAATGCAGGACTTCGGCTGGGGTTTCTCCTCCGGTGTTAAGAGAATTAATATAAGGCGTTTGAAATTGATCGGAGCTGGTGGATAAAATGGCAGAATTCTCTCTCTGCTTCACGCATCTCCCACCCGGGGACCCCACAGGATGGGGCGGGGTCTGTTCTTTGTGTGAAGAAGGAGAAGGGGGGTTCCTGGGGGCGATGGACGGTGAAAGACTGCCCTACTTGGGTGATGGGAAGATTCCTGTGTGTGAGTCTCAAAGGTTTGCAAACTAAACGGGGCTGGGATACTCACAGAATAATTTCAAACACCCAGACAAGTCATCTGCACCCCAAGTAGAGACTCCTACAAGTCATCTGCACCCCAAGTAGAGAACTCCTACAAGTCATCTGCACCCCAAGTAGAGAACTCCTACAAGTCATCTGCACCCCAATGGAGAAGCCCTTTGTGTAGCTACTACCCCAGCCATTTACAAAAAGGCCCATCTCTGCTCTAACGTCTAGTCCCATGGTCAGCAAACTGCGGCTTGCGAGCCAGTGTGGCTCTTTGGCCCCTTGAAGGTGGCTCTTCCACAAAATACCAGGCCTGTGTGAGTCTATTTTGAAGAAGTGGCGTTAGAAGTTTAAGTTTTAAAAATTGGCTCTCAAAAGAAATTTCAGTCATTGTCGATATTTGGCTCTGTTGACTCATGAGTTTGCTGACCACGGGTGTAGTCTATTTGTCAGAGCTTTTGGGGTCCAGTGGCACGCTCTTACTTCCCGGACCCTCCCAGCGTCCCAGGGAGTCCCTGATACTGAGTCCCCAGGGCCTGCAATGAGTGACATTTTGTTTTCATGATGTAAGGGCTATTCACTTACATAAACTGTTCCCGAACACTTACAGCACCACTCAGGAAATTAGAATTCACTTCAGGTAAAGGTAACTGTTCATGTTCAATGTAACCAGGATGCTCTAAAGGCCTGGAATTATTTGCGAGGGCAAACTATTTATATTAAGTTATCGAGCACATGAAGGCGACGCTTTCAACATGCGTGCTGTCGCAGGTCGGGCATGGAATCATTCATTTAAAGCACAGAACACGGGACTCTCAGAGCAGTGCGTTCGGCCCTGGTGGGAAGTCCTGTTACAGGCAAGACTGAAATGTATGTGTGAAAAAGCTCTACGTTAAACAAATGAATGTAGAATGAAAGCATGCCATTAAAACATCACTAAAACTCACTTTTAAGATCAAAAGACTCTTATTGCGGAGTATTATTAAACATTTTATGAATCTTATTAGTAATTCTTATTAAGAAAAAGATGTACATCAAGTAGTTATTGCAGGAAGTCTATTTATCTGCTTAGCCCCTGACACTCATGATGCCATCGTTCATAAGAAAAACATCCACTCCACTGCGTGTTTCACATGCTTATCACTTAGTTTTACTTAAATGAGTGTCATGTTTAGACCACATCTACATAGAGGTGCCCTTTGGGGGTGCCCTGTTACCAATGGGATAACCCACTGAGGACCGTGAACCCCCTTCTGGGTTAGTAATCATGGTGTGTCACTGTGCTAGTACCCACTGTCACCTGCCTCTCTGCCCATCTTTGTTTCCTTCTGGGTATTTCCAGGTGTTGCTCTGCATCCTGTCCAGAATTTCCGCTTGCATGATATAAATAAAATATTGTTTAAAAAAAGGGAGTGGGGGGGGGGGCGGCTGGTGTGGCTCAGGGGTTGAATATCAACCTATGAACCAGGAGGTCATGGTTCCATTACTGGTCAGAGCACAAGCCTGGGTGGCAGGCTCAATCCCCAGTGTGGGGTGTTCAGGAGGCAGCCAATCAGTGATTCTCTCTCAGCATCGGTGTTTCTATCTCCCCGTCTCTCTTCCTCTCTAAAATCAATAAAAACATATTTTTTTTAAAAAAAGGGGGGGTAGGGAGGGAGGACGGAGGTAAAAAATTTCCAAAGAAAATTCAGAATGAGTTTAAAGGGTATTTTTTCATGCTTTTTTAATGGTTCTAGATTTTCCATGCTTAGGATCTTATAAGAGGTTCCCCCTCACCCCCTACACAGGCCTGACCAGCTCCTCCTCCTTCCGCTTCCCCCTCCTCTTCCTGCTCCTCTTCCTCCTCCAGATCACCCTCTTTCTCCTGCTCACCCTCTTCCTTTTGCTCACCCTCTTCCTCTTGCTCACCCTCTTCCTCTTGCTCACCCTCTTCCTCCTTCCCTTTCTCCTCTTTCTCCTCTACCTCTTCCCCCTCCTCCTCCTCCTGCTCCTCCCCTCTTCCTCCAGTTCTGTTCAGTGCTCCTTCAGCTCCTCCTCCTTCAGCTCCTCCTCCTTTAGCTCCTCCTCCTTCAGCACCTCCTCTTCCTAACCCTCCTCCTCTCCCTCCCTCCCCCTCCTCCTCCCCAGGACTCTGGAAGACAGTCTCAGGCCCCTCCTCAGAGGCTCCATGCTGTCCCCTGGCTCCTTCCCACTCTGTCCCAACCCTTGCGCCCACAAAGCCCTTAGGATCCCTTGTCCGAACCCTTTGCTGCATTTCACCCCACAGCAGCACCATGCCTGACATGCAGTAGGACCCAAGTTTTGGGGTTTTCTTAAAGTATGTTTTTATTGGTTTCAGAGAGGAAGGGAGACGGGGAGGAGAGAGAGAGAGAAACATCAATGTTGAGAGAGAATCACGGATCAGCTGCCTCCTGCACGCCCCACACTGGGGATCGAGCCTGCAACCCGGGTGCATGCCCTGATGGGAATCGGACTGTGGCCTCCAGGTTCATGGGTTACGTTGGCAGGAGCCCAGTTTGTAAAGTGAATAGAGAAGTTACTGCGTGGCCGGCGAGATGACTGTCCTAAGGTAAGGGTCATCAGAATATCGCCACCCGAACGTAAGACCCTGTCCTGCCCGGCTCCCAAATCCAGGGTTCACAGCCAATTGCTCTGGGGTTTAAAGACTTCCTGTTCTGTTCAGTGCTCCGTCATTATTCAAGGGACCTGCCCTCAAAGAGAGAGCCTCTGTATCCATTGTGCTTTTCGGTGAATTCGACAAGAGTGGCCCAGCCTCTAAAATCAGACCCCACGTTAGGCAAATGGGGGGGAAGTCCCAGGTAGGGTCAGTGTATCTCCGTGGCACCTTTAAGAATGTAACGCCTTTGTGGGCGGGGGGTGATGGTCCATGAGCGTCTTATTATTCATTCCACTGGGACGTTTCCTTGCGTATTAATTTGAACACCTAAAGAACTTTCTAGCAAACCTCTCGCGTATCGCTTTGTGAGCCCCCAAATGGTATGGTTTACACAGAAGAAAAAGGTAACAGAATTTGTAGTTACTAATGTAATCCAAGTATTATTTTTTTTCCTTCTTACTCTACTATTACAGGGCTTGGTGTTTACTATTTTCTTTGTTTTCTTTTTTTCCCCTTAATCCTTGCTGGAGGATCTTTTCCCATGGATTTTTAGAGCGTGCGGAAGTGGGGGGAAGTGACCCAGAGAGAGAGAAACATTGATGTGAGAGAGACACATTGATTGTTTGCCTCCCCCCCCCCACCCCCGGCATGTGCCAGGATAGAGCCTGCAACCCAGGTATATGCCCTTAACTGTAATAGAACGCGGGACCCTTCAGTCCAGAGGCCGAGGCTCAATCCACTGAGCAAACAGCTTGTTTCTTAAAGGGACAGAAGTTCGGACAATTCCCGGTGCTCTGTGGGTGGCAGACACGGTGCTTTTTGGGCAGCCTGACTTTGGGCAGCAAGAGGGCGGCGGGGAGCGGGGGTGCCTCTGGGCTGGGGCACCTCACCCTCACTCCCGAGTGTGGGCTTAGGGACTAGGGAGCAGGTGGCATGACCAGGCAGGACTGGGAGGTGAGGCAGGACAGGGCCACAGCTTCCCCAAGTCCCACCCGGTTCTCTGAGGACGGCGCCAGCGACTCGGAGCCAGCAGGCCCGGTGTGAGCCTGTTTCCAAATTAGTGCTGAAGAGAGAAACGCTGATTTCCAGAATCGCCTCCCTCTTCGCTTTTAAATCGTTACCTAAATAGGCTCCGAATACGTGGCTTGTGAGCCCACGTGTTGTTTATTCAGCCGTCTGGTTCTGGGCAGCGAGTGGGTGGGTGGAGGGAGGCTGCTATTTATAACCGAGTCCACGCAGCCGCGCGAGGGCGTGGGAGAGAGTCCGTGGATGCAGCCTTGGTGGGAGGGGGGGGTGATTGTCCGTGAGCATTTTATTATTCATTCCACTGGGACGTTTCCTTACGTATTAATTTAAACACCTAAAGAACTTTCTAGCAAACCTCTCGCACATCGCTTTGTGAGCCCCAAAATGGTATGGTTTACACAGAAGAAAAAGGTAACAGAATTTGCCTCACCTCCCAGTTCTGCCTGGTCACGCCACGTGCTCCCTAGTCCCTAAGCCCACGGTGACCAGCCCAGCACCTGGGCCGGTTTGGAGACTGGGTGGTGGACAAGGTATCTGGAGAGATTCCGGAGGAGGGGCCGCGGCAGCTCAGGGCGTGGTTGCGTGGCCAGGATGCCAGACTGCAGCTGGAAGGAAGGCGGGCACCGTGGCCCGGCGGGCAGAGCGGGGCCGGGCTGCTATGATAGCGGGCTCACTTACCCCCTCTCCTTGTTCCCGGAGCGCAGGCCCGGCCCAGGGGTGCCCCCATGCCCGGAGCAGCAGCTTCCAGAGACACAGGAGCCAAGGGCAGGGCAAGAAAATCACCTTTCAGAGCTGCTCAGAACAGCCTGAAGGCAAACTCCCCTGGACACACACAGGCCCATGGTTTTATCTGCCCGAGGCAGAGGCGTGTCATTATGTTATTTAACTTCTCCTCTCTCTCTCTCTCTCTCTCTCTCTCTCTCTCTCTCTCTCTCTCTCTCTCTCTCCAATCTTTTATTGTTTTCACCACCATTTATCCCACAACCCAGGCACGTGCCCTGACCAGGAGTCAGAATGTCACCTCTGGTTCATAGGTCAAGCTCCACCTCCGAGCCACGCAGTCGGGGCCAAGGCAGGCGCTCCTCAGAGTGAGAAGGCCGTGAACATATACTCACTTCTCCCCAAGGCCTGTCGGTCATTAACCCCGCGCTGCCTCTCGGGAACACGGCACTTTCAGGGCCCTCACGGGACGCCAGTGAGATGTTGGCCAGGTTGCCATTGCCATTCTTCACAACGGCGCTCCTCTCCACCGGTGTGGAGGGGGCTGGCCAGGCTGAGTGACTGATAGAGGCTGAGCTGGGATTCCTCTCGCCTGCCTCTGTTTAAAAAGCCCCTGGCTTGCCTCCTCCATGTTTTCTTACCTGAGACAAGGTATATACGAGTCAAGCTCTAGGAATAGACTGAATGTATGTCTCTGTACATCCATAGGTAGGTAGGTAGATAGACAGCTAGATGGATAGGTAGATGGATAACAGCTAGGTGGTTAAGTAGATGGGTGACAGGTGGTAGGTAAATGGATGACAGCTAGGTAGTAGGTAGATAGTGAGGTGGATAGGCAGATGGATGACATCTAGGGAGTAGGTAGACAGTGAGGTGGGTAGGCAGATGGATGACAGCTAGGTGGGTAGGTAGATGGGTGACAGCTACGTAGTAGGTAGACAGCGAGTTGGGTAGGTAGACAGCTAGATGGGTAAGTAGACAGTGAGGTAGGTAGGTAGACAGCTAGCTGGTAGATAGATGGATGATAGCTGGGTGGATAGGTAGAGATGGATGACAGCTAGGTGGTACGTAGACACCGAGGTGGGTAGATAGATGGATGGCAGTCACTCTTAACCTTCAGCGCAGATCACTCGGTATATAAAGTGGTGCCTGAGGGGCTGCCTGTTGATGGATGCTTGCAGGGGAAGTGGTCTGTGCCGACAGGAAGCGTTTTAAGCACCTTCCATTGGCTTTAAGTTGAATGAGTGTCATCAATCGTGCCGAGTGCTAATTATGCTTTCAAGTGGCTGAAATAAAGGGCTCCTTCTCCCATTGTTCCTTCAGTGCGTATCTATCGATCCAGTGCTGGCTGCATGCCTGCTCTGGGTCCTGGGCTGGCGGCAGGGACCAGGACAGATAAGCTTCCCGTGGTCCAGGAGTCGTGGTCCCATGTGCAGAGAAGGAGTCATAGAGCACACACGTCAGGACAGCGGGTCCTCCAATAGCATCGCTCCTCCCAATGCTGTTGCCTTACAACCTTGAGACGATGCAAGAGGGACTTCACCCTCCTTTATCTCGGAGAGCCCGTGGCAAGACTGGCTCGTTGTGCATCCTTCTGCGGGGAGTCCCAGAACTCCTCTGTGACATCAGTGAGGACTCGCCATATGGAGTATATATCAGTGGCGGTCAGTGTGCTGAGGTAGAATCAATCTGGGGAAATAAAGGAAGATAAAGCCGAGGGGCTGGAGCACCCGGGCTTGGGGGTCCCAGCGTTGGAGTGCGTGTCAGCAGAGGATGGCTAATGAGGCAGCACTGAAGGAGAGATGGGAGAGGGGAAGCAGCTGGGCAGATGGTGGAGGGAGGGGCATCGGAAGGAGGGGCCGAGGTACCAGGGCCCCCTGGGCGATGCTCAGCAAGCCCTAGGAGGAGGTGCCTGCCACAGGGGATGAGAGGGAGGTGCAGATCAAGGTGACCTCTGATGAGGGGGAAGGAGAGCTCATCAGCTACAAACAAACATAAGGGCCTCGGCTTTGCTCAGGTAACACAGGAGCTTTCGGAGCTGGAGGAAGCATGCCTTTATCTGGCTCAGCCTCCACGGGAGCCCGGAGTTCTGTGGGGAATGCACAGGACGGGCAAGAGGAGGCCTGGCAAAACCGGAAAGACCAGCATGGAAGCTCCTGAAAGGAGACAGCACTGTGTGTGTGTGTGTGTGTGTGTGTGTGTGTGTGTGTGTGTGTGTGTATGGGGGGGGGGGGGGATGTGCCGGGGAAGGTGGGAAAGGCCACGTGGTGGATGTGAGCTAAGGGAGAACTCATGTGGTTCCCAGGGGTTGAACTGTGGGATGGACTGAGCCAACACTGACTCCAGGTTTGTGGTCCAGGAAGGATGAGGCCACATACGGGGAAGTACAGCGGATGGAGAGGTGGGGCTGGGAGATGAGAAGGGGGAGGACCCTCAGCTGCTGAGAAGGAGCTATATCTGTGGGACACACGAGTGTCAGGCTCAAGGCAATGTCAGGGCTGGAGGAGCCATGCAGATGCTCAGCATCCTGAGGAGGAGAGTGCTCCCTCTTCTCTGTGGGCCATGCTGACTCTCTGCATGGAGTCCCCAATGTCCTCTCTGTATGCAGCTGGTGACTCATCACTTTTGTCATCGGCGGGCAGCTCTCGTGTCCCCCGTGGCCCGGGGGAGTGGGCTTCATGCGATGTCACGGGAGAAGGAATTTTTGAGGCTCATAAGAGGATGAAATATGTCAGAAGTTTGTTTTTGTGGCTTGAAACCCCTGAGCTCCAGGTCCCGTTTCCCTCAATCCCAGCAGGAAAGAGGAAGTCGGTTTGCTCTCAGGAGATCCATTGTCCACAGTTGTGCTGCATGTTCCACAGTCTCATCCGGCACCCGGCTGGCTCAGCTTGTGTCCCCTGCCACCCTTCTCCCATCAGTCCATGGGGGTGGGGTCTACAGGGCCGCATGGCTTGGAGGGAACATGGCAGGAGCAAAGAAGCAGAAATAAGGGAGCCCCAGGAGCCAAGAGCAGGCCCCTTTGCCTGGGGGATAGGCACCCCCACATTTTCACGCACTTACATTGGCTCCATCCCCTCTAACCAATGAGCTCTGTTTCCAGGTTTAACTGACAAGCACCTTCTCTAAGTCACCTAAGCTTCACTGCCCATGTTTCATTCCCCCTTGAGGCAGCTTCCCCCAGTGATCTGTGGGATGGGTGGTGGTCCCCAGGGCGGGTGTGAGTTGCAGCTTCCTGGTGACGGTGACCAGATGACATGCCTGGCACACCTGGCTTTCCCCGTGCCCCTTCCCGTTACCAACAACCAGCTCACCACCACGGCGTCACTGGGGGCGTGTTGGTGCCCTGATGGTAGTTTGCTCCTGGATGTCCGCAGTCAGCCCTACACGAGACACGTCACGTATGTTGAGAGGAACCGCAGGGGTGCAGGTGGTGAGAACAGATCAGGTCGAGGCCAGCAGCCTGGGCAGGGAGGGAGGCCTCATTCACCCCAGCTTCCAACCGGCTACGCTGATTTGAGTCCCAACTTCAGTTCTTGCTGTCTCTTCTTCTGGCCTCGCCACGGTATGTTCCAACCACAGCAGTGGGTGCTTCTGGGGAAGGGGCGCCTGCCTTCCAATCACGGTTCGAGGCTTGCTTATCCCTGATTCAGCCCCTCATCCTTGAAGACGATTTCATAAACATTAGTCCAGTGGTTGGCAAACTCATGAGTCCACAGAGCCCAATATCAACAGGACGATGATTGAAATGTCTTTGGAGAGCCACATTTTGTAAACTTAAACTTCTTCTAACGCCACTTCTTCAAGACAGACTCGCCCGGGCCGGGATATTTTTTTGGAAGAGCCATACTCGAGGGGCCCAAGAGCCGCATGTGGCTCGTGAGCTGTGGTTTGCTGATCATGACATTAGTTGATGTCATAGGATTTCAGACTGCGTGGTGGAGGCATCCTGCCAAATGGCAGTCGTGTAGGCATAGCCATAGGTTACACACCAGAAGCCTCCCGGCTGGTCCCTGCACCATTAGACAGCGACACGGTGTTTTTTATAAGGTTGGTGACCTTATTGGTAGGTTTTAATACGCTGGGAAAGTAGACATTTAGACCGTTTCTAACATTCCATTAAATGCAGGTCATATCGGAAAAGTTTCTTTTTTTTTTTTTTTTAGTTTGCTCCAATATTAATATGGAGTTGGAGGTCTGGGTTCCAGTTGCAGAAAAATGCCAAACGAGAGAACCTTGAGAGGGGTCTGTGCGAGCATCCCATTGCCTGGGAGGCATTGGCTGAGGCCGAACAAAGGCTGTTTGTAACTGACGTTCCCACGACTTTCCTGCCAGGTCCCCGAGGGGGAGGCGGTGCGAGGGGAGCAGAGGAAGCGCGTTTCCGGTGGTCCTTCCGGCTCTGAGCTGTGTGACCGCTGCAGCCCTTGTTACAGAAAGCGAACGCGCAGAGACCCTCACGCGCCGAGCACCGGCCTGGCGCAGCCCAGGTGTGAGCCGATGTGGTCTTTTCCAGAGAAACGCGCCAACACCGGCCCAGAGCCGATGGCGTGGGTCACCCTCGGTCACCCCGCGACGTAAGACAATGAGCAGCGGCTGTGCTCACAGGGCCGCCTCTCTGAGAAAACCAAATACGGTGTGGTCCTGTCCTGGGTGAAGACGGACCAACGGCCAACCATCCTCTGTCCCGAGCTTCTGGCACGTGCCACAGCCACGTGTCCCAGTGAGGTCAGCAGGGGCTGCCTAGAGAGGAACCCGCTTTAGGAAAAGTCATTAAAATCTTCGCCAAGGTCACACACAGGAGCAGGGTCACCCACACACAGGAGCAGGGTTCACCTTCCTGTAGCCCCTCCGGACCCTGCGTGTGGGAAGCAGCCCTAGGGTCAGGCCTCGGGCTGACGTGGGGCAGGGCCACAGACAAGTCCCAGCCTGGAGGGCAGAGTTCTCCTAGCCTTGTTAAGCCTGAGCTCGTAGCCTCCCCAATTCTTTCCTAGGTAGCTCTTGGGCTGTGGGAGGTGCAGCAAGTGCTGCCAAAACAGGAACCTTTATATACATGTTGATCTGCCCTTGTTTTTTTGTTTGTTTTGTTTTTACTTTTAGGAGTCATTGTATATAATTTATTCTTTTTAAATTATTATTTTATTGTTTAAAGTATTATAAATAGTAGTACATATGTTTCCTTTTTCCCCCACATTGACCTCCCCCCAGCCTCCCCTACCCCCCAGCACACGCCCTCACCTGCCCCGCTCCCCAGTGTCTTGTAGCCATTGGTTATGCTTACATGCATGCACACAAGTCCTTCGGTTGATCTCTTACAGCCCCCACCCCTCACCCTCCCCTGCCTTCCCGC
The DNA here is from genome assembly GCA_027563665.1 of Antrozous pallidus. Taxonomy (NCBI): domain Eukaryota; kingdom Metazoa; phylum Chordata; class Mammalia; order Chiroptera; family Vespertilionidae; genus Antrozous; species Antrozous pallidus. The sequence continues at coordinate 96,443,163 of CM050519.1, read as the reverse complement.
TGTAGTTTGACAGTCTGTTCAATGCTTCTTTGCCTCTGTATCTATTTTTCCCGTTTCTTTTCTTTAAAAAAAAAATCTTGCACCTGCATACTGGAAATAAACATATAAGAACAAAACATGTTTGAGTCTCAGTTTCAATGTCCAACAGTTCTGAGTCCCAGTTTCAATGTCAAATAGTTCCTTATGTGTACATGTCAGCAGGTGGTATCTGGATGGTGGGCAAATGGTGGCAATGCAGGTTCTACCCTCTCTGGTTTGGTCCTGGGCAACCTGCAGTGACACACAGCTGCTGACAGCTAGCATGGCAAGGTGTCGTCAGTGTCTTCCATCTCTGGACTGTCTTTGTGGTTGGAGCAGACCTGTCAGTTTCTCATTGTTGCAGGAACCCATATGGTCTTCAAGTTGTTTTCTGAAAATATACAAACATATCCTTGACCAAAAGTTAATAAAGGAATCTTTTCTGTAAATTAGACTTGGGGTTCTTTTTATGTTTGCCCAAATGATTTTCCTTTGGCTTATTTTGACACCACGTGTGTTTTTCATGGGTGTCCTGCTGTTAGCATTACAAATGGAAACTAATTTTCTGAAGTAAGAATTTTCTAGATGTAATTTACTTACAGGATATTTTTCCTTACATGATATTGCCCCACTATCCCCCCCTTTTTTTGATTAATGGGGGCTTTTGGAAATTTTATATTGCAGTCTTGGTGACTTTAAATATTTTTGCACAAAAATATGACTGCTTAAAATTTCCAAAAGCCCCATTAATCAAAGAACCCAAAGCTAACATGCCCTTGTTTTAATCAGACTACAAAATAAAGCATTGGACCCTCGCTGGTTTGGCTCAATGTATAGAGCGTAAGCCTGTGGACTGAAGGGTCCCCGGTTTGATGAGGGCACATGCCTGGGTTGTGGGCTTGATCCCCAATAGGGGGCGTGTAGGAGGCAGCCAACCAATGATTCTCTGTCATCCTTCTCTTCCTCTCTCTCTAAAAATCCATAAAATATATTTAAAATAAAGCATAGGCTTGCAGGCTGGGTCTTTTGTGTCCTCATCCAGGCATGGGAGATTCACCAAGCCCCACCTGTATTCTCTTGTCCGTCTTTTCTTCAGTCCTTCACTGCCCCGCTTCAGGCTCATCCTTGACTGCGCTGGCAGGGCACACCTGGGCCTCAGCGAAGAAGGGGCAGCAGAAGCTGGGAATGATCACATGGCACAGTGTGTAGCTCCCCGGGATTGGTGTGGATTCCATCCCCCTCCTCGCCCCTCCCAGCACCCAGGCAGAGCACCCTCCCACACTGAGCCAGGGAGGGATGGGCAGGTGAGGAGAAGGGCAGGCAGATCCATGAAGCGGGGGTGGTAGGGGGCAGGGCTGTGGCCCTGGGAATCCTGCCTCCCCTCAGCCCCCAGGAAGTAGGGGCCAGGTTGGAAGCTCTGCCTGCAAAAGGCCTAGTGAGGCTGAAACCAGGCAAAGCGGCCCCTGAGGATGCCTTTTAGAGGGAGCCTCAGACTCATTCATGTTCCCTGGCTTCTAGCTGCTGCCTAGGCACCTCTGAGGCTCAGGGAAAACAGTCCTACATCCAAGGTGTCTGCCACCTTCCCCCTGGATCCCAATTACCAACCACAAGGTTTTTATTTACATCTCAAAGGGAAACGATTATTCTCTTAATAGAGGCAGTTTTCTCTGACTTTCAAATGAGGTAGTTAATTTTTTGAATCAAAATAGATTTTTGTTTTGGTTCCTTATTACAAAGCAGTGTGGGCCTAGAGGACATGGGAAATGCAAATAAGAAACAAGATATTTAACAAAAGCCTCCAATTATGGAAAGAGAAACACAGTTAATAGCCTGGGATATGGCTTGGCTTTTTTTATGTGCCTGTCAGATTTTTTTCCATAGATGACAAAATACCATCTAACTGTTTCCATTGGGTCTTGCTTTTTATTTGATCTGTTGTGAATATTTTCTGTGTGGACAAACATTCTTTTAAATACATTTTACTGGCTGAACACTTTTCCATTGTGTAGCTGTATCCCAATTAATTGAATCCGTTTTCTGTTGTTGGGCACTTGGAATATGTCCAGGTCTCTGATGTTATTATACTGGAATGGTTATAAATAGCATTATAGCTAGCATTGTTGGAACAAGTTGTCTTCATTATTTCTTTTTCAAAAATACATTTCTTATTGATTTCAGAGAGGAAGGGAGAGGGAGAAAGAGAAGCATCAATGAGGAGAGAGAACACTGATCAGCTGCCTCCTGCACACCCCCTACTGGGGATCGAGCCTGCTACCCGGTGTGATCCCTGACTGGGAATGGAACCAGTGACTCCCTCGGGACCAGGCCTAATGATTTCCATAGGGGAATTCTGATGTGTGAATTTGTAAGTCAAACCGGAGAAAGACATGTTTGAAGGTAACAGTGTCCACACCCACATGGTCCAGTACCCGCTTTGGCGCCCATTAAACCATGAGTCCCTCTTCTCTCTCAGGACATTCATTTCGACCCTCTTTCTGTTAGCATGCACTTCACACCGTGTAACCATCCTTCCAAGCTATCACCAACGCCGAGCCCAGCTCTGTCTGCAAAGCCCCGCTCCCAACTCAGCACCCAGCCCAGCCTTCCAGGCCTCTGTGTCCTGGCAAAGGGAGACCCGCACTCACTCCCAGAGACCTCCATCCCCCCTGCGACCCCTCCCGCACCCGGGCTCTCCTGCTGTCTCTCCCCACATCTGGTTTTTAATGCCCTGAACGTGAGCACGTGTTCTTGCTGTCTGTCTGTGTCATCCTGTGTTCTTGCTGTCTGTCTGTGTCATCCCGTGTTCTTGCTGTCTGTGTCATCCCGTGTTTTTGCTGTCTGTCTGTGTCATCCCATGTTCTTGCTGTCTGTCTGTGTCATCCCGTGTTCTTGCTGTCTGTCTGTGTCATCCCGTGTTCTTGCTGTCTGTGTCATCCCGTGTTTTTGCTGTCTGTCTGTGTCATCCCATGTTCTTGCTGTCTGTCTGTGTCATCCCGTGTTCTTGCTGTCTGTCTGTGTCATCCTGTGTTCTTGCTGTCTGTGTCATCCCGTGTTCTTGCTGTCTGTCTGTGTCATCCTGTGTTCTTGCTGTCTGTGTCATCCCGTGTTCTTGCTGTCTCTGTGTGTCATCCCGTGTTCTTGCTGTCTGTGTCATCCCATGTTCTTGCTGTCTGTCTGTGTCCTCCCGTGTTCTTGCTGTCTGTCTGTGTCCTCCCGTGTTCTTGCTGTCTGTCTGTGTCCTCCCGTGTTCTTGCTGTCTATCTGTGTCATCCCGTGTTCTTGCTGTCTGTGTCCTCCCGTGTTCTTGCTGTCTGTCTGTGTCCTCCCGTGTTCTTGCTGTCTGTCTGTGTCATCCCGTGTTCTTGCTGTCTGTGTCCTCCCGTGTTCTTGCTGTCTGTCTGTGTCCTCCCGTGTTCTTGCTATCTGTGTGTGTCATCCCGTGTTCTTGCTGTCTGTGTCCTCCCGTGTTCTTGCTGTCTGTCTGTGTCCTCCCGTGTTCTTGCTGTCTGTCTGTGTCCTCCCGTGTTCTTGCTGTCTGTCTGTGTCCTCCCGTGTTCTTGCTGTCTGTGTGTGTCATCCCGTGTTCTTGCTGTCTGTGTCATCCCATGTTCTTGCTGTCTATCTGTGTCATCCTGTGTTCTTGCTGTCTGTGTCATCCCGTGTTCTTGCTGTCTGTCTGTGTCATCCCGTGTTCTTGCTGTCTGTGTCCTCCCGTGTTCTTGCTGTCTGTCTGTGTCCTCCCGTGTTCTTGCTGTCTGTCTGTGTCATCCCGTGTTCTTGCTGTCTGTGTCCTCCCGTGTTCTTGCTATCTGTCTGTGTCCTCCCGTGTTCTTGCTATCTGTGTGTGTCATCCCGTGTTCTTGCTGTCTGTGTCCTCCCGTGTTCTTGCTGTCTGTCTGTGTCATCCCGTGTTCTTGCTGTCTGTCTGTGTCCTCCCGTGTTCTTGCTGTCTGTCTGTGTCCTCCCGTGTTCTTGCTGTCTGTGTCCTCCCGTGTTCTTGCTATCTGTGTGTGTCATCCCGTGTTCTTGCTGTCTGTGTCCTCCCGTGTTCTTGCTGTCTGTCTGTGTCATCCCGTGTTCTTGCTGTCTGTCTGTGTCCTCCCGTGTTCTTGCTGTCTATCTGTGTCCTCCCGTGTTCTTGCTATCTGTGTGTGTCATCCCGTGTTCTTGCTGTCTGTCTGTGTCCTCCCGTGTTCTTGCTGTCTGTCTGTGTCCTCCCGTGTTCTTGCTGTCTGTGTGTGTCATCCTGTGTTCTTGCTATCTGTGTGTGTCATCCCGTGTTCTTGCTGTCTGTCTGTGTCCTCCCGTGTTCTTGCTGTCTGTCTGTGTCCTCCCGTGTTCTTGCTGTCTGTGTCCTCCCGTGTTCTTGCTATCTGTGTGTGTCATCCCGTGTTCTTGCTGTCTGTGTCCTCCCGTGTTCTTGCTGTCTGTCTGTGTCATCCCGTGTTCTTGCTGTCTGTCTGTGTCCTCCCGTGTTCTTGCTGTCTATCTGTGTCCTCCCGTGTTCTTGCTATCTGTGTGTGTCATCCCGTGTTCTTGCTGTCTGTCTGTGTCCTCCCGTGTTCTTGCTGTCTGTCTGTGTCCTCCCGTGTTCTTGCTGTCTGTCTGTGTCCTCCCGTGTTCTTGCTGTCTGTGTGTGTCATCCCGTGTTCTTGCTGTCTGTCTGTGTCCTCCCGTGTTCTTGCTGTCTGTCTGTGTCCTCCCGTGTTCTTGCTGTCTGTCTGTGTCCTCCCGTGTTCTTGCTGTCTATCTGTGTCATCCCGGTGGCCTCTGCCAGGCCAGCCCAGAAGCCCAGGGGAATTGCTGTCTCCTTCACAGGCCCTGGGCCTTTCTGCACAGCCATGGGCACCCGCGGGTCCCTGTCCCAGACCCCACGCTGCAGCCCCGGGTCTGAGGGCTGCCTTGTGGGCCTGGTTTGTGAGCTGCTGTGTCTGTGCTGGGGCCTCACTCCCTGTGCCTTCACCAGGGGCCCCTAGAGGGTCTGAGGCTCGCTCCCAGGATGCCCCTGCCCCCGCTTCCTCCGCTCACCGCTGAAGAGCGCGTTTTGAGTCCAGTCGCAAGGGGAGGTGTTTAGGGCCTCGAGGCCCCACGAGTTCAGGTTCTGACCCGGTAACTCGCCCGCTTACGGTTCTTAGGTCTTGGCCGCCTTTCCTTCTCCTTCCGCACACGAGGTTGGAAAGGGCAAGGGTTCTGTCTGCCTGTTTGTTGTTAGTTTGTTTGTTTAGTCTTTTTCCTGGTGGGTTAGTCCCGTGTGAGTGACTCTTTGGGGCCTCCTCGCTGTGAGACAGAATATAAAATACACTTACACAGGGCACATATGTTTCTTTACACATCATGTATCACACGCTATGTGTCACAGGTGTGTCCTGTGTTACGTGTGCTCCAGCTGCCTGTGCTCCCTCGGACCTCCTGCTCAGGGAGCCCAGGCTGTGGGGGTCTGGGGGCCCCGTGTCCGGGCAGAGCCGTGGGAAGGACAGGCCCAGGCTGTGGGGGTCTGGGGGCCCCGTGTCTGGGCAGAGCCGTGGGAAGGACAGGCCCAGGCTGTGGGGGTCTGGGGGCTCCGTGTCTGGGCAGAGCCGTGGGAAGGACAGGCCCAGGCCCAGGCTATGGGGGTCTGGGAGCTCTGGGTCCTGCTTCACCTCCAGACGCCCACTGTCACCTCCTTCGGCCAGGAGGTCACGCAGCGGTAGGTTCCTGGCTGACCTTAGTGAGAACCAGGCCCCCTCGGTGCGTCCGCCCAGCCCAGGACAGGACATCTGCCTGCGGCAGGGCCGGTGGGGAAGCTGGCACCTGCATGGACGCCGTAGGGGCCTGAGTACAGCCGCAGGAGGCCGAGTTCTGAGAGGGGAGCAATGGAGAGTCTGGTCTGGTTGGCAGGTGAGCCCGCTGTTTCCAGTCCCAGCTCCCTTTACCCGGAACGACGGATGTGGGATCTGGGGTAGATGTAAACAGTGGTGCTCCCTCTGGAACCGCCCAGCGACTTGTGATGGGGCGCCTGCACAGGGACGCAAACCCAAACCGAGTGCAGACTCCCTCCTTTCCCAGGCGCCTTTTCGTTTGCACCAAAAACGGATCCTCCCAGTGACCCAGTCCCGCCTCACTCTCACCTCAGAGGGACCCGCAGCCAAGCAGCCTCGGGAGCCCCCCCCCCCCCGTGCAGACACAGGGGCCCATGCGCCTTCATCCCTGTATCTTCTCCGCCTTATGGCTGGGTGGGAATGAGATGCCGGCTGGGACCCGAGCTCTGTTGTTAGCAACTCACAGTTTCCCATCTGCGGGGAGCAGTCCCCGCCAGCTCATTCCCCCAGGACCTGCCTGGCGATGAGTGAGTCTCACGGAGGAAGCGGATGGGGAGTCCGAAAGGCAATTTGCTCAGCAACGCCGTTAGCCATTCCGTGTGCGATGTGCATTTGGAAACACCCGGCTCTGGAGCGCAGGCCGGGCACGGGGAGCAGACAGCCCCAGGCCTCCTCGGGCAGAGAGACCCCGTTGGGACCTTGATTAAGGCCACTCTTCACACACTGAACACGGCAGGTGCGTGTAAAAAGTGGCGTGAGTTTGGCAAAGCTTGTTTGGATGTGATTCCCTTTCTTCTTCCCTCGCAAACAGGGACATGTCTAGCCAGCCATGCTTGGTACCGAGCACTGAATCCTAGAAGGCTTTAGAGTTTTTAAAAATCCTCCACAGAGACTCCCGTCTGGTTCCCCGTCCCCGAACCAGCCCCCTCCCCCTCAGGAGCCAGGGTTCCTGGTTCCCCATCCAGAGACCAGCACACACACACCCCCACCCCAGGAGCCTCCTGTCTGCAGGTCACTGCCCTCTCCTGGTGCTCACCTCCAACCTCTCTCTGGCCTGTTGACTTTCTAGTCTGCAGACATCTTTCCAGTCCCAGGGCCACAGTCTCCTCTCACGCCTCCAAGTTTCTCTGCCAGAGAAAGCCACAGGGGTGACCCCTCCCCAGACGCTCTTGCAGGAAGATGTGTGCCCTCAGCCACTTCCTCTCCGCCTGGCTGGCGCCCACCACCCCTCTGTCTCCACAGCCCAGGATTCCAGGGCAGCAAAGGCAAGGGCAAGGGTGAGGATGAGGGCGAGGGCGGGGGAGAAGGCTGGCCATTGAGTGTACTCCTCCTGGAAGATACTTTTATGGGATTTATTATAGTAAGACCAGGGGAGTCTAGGCAGCGTGGCTTCAGGGCTGAGCGTCCACTTATAAACCAGGAGGTCCTAGTTCAACTCCCCGTCAGTCACAGGCCCAGGTAGTGGGCTCCATCCCCAGTTCGGGGTGTGCGGGAGGTATTTGATCCATGATTCTCTCTCATCGGTGATGTGTCTTTCTCCCTTCCTCTCTGAAATCAACAAAAATACATTAAATAAACGTGTTAGCCCCAGCCAGTTTGGCTCGGTGGGTAGAGCATCAGCCTGCAGACTGAAGGGTCCCGGGTTCGATTCCAGTCAAAGGCACATGCCCGGGTTGTGGGTTTGGTCCTAATGGCGGGAGGCAGCCAATCAACGATTCCCTCTCATCGTTGATGTTTCTCTCTCTCTCCCTTCTTCTCCCATCCTCTCTGACATCCTTAAAAGTATGTTTCTTTAAAAAAAAAATTAAAAGACCAGGGGACAATCAGAAGTTATGGCAAATGATGTTACCTTTATGGGAGATCAGTAACCCCAAAGAGATTACTGGATGCATTTCGGTCAGGAAGGGGTTAGCCCTTGAACTCGGGACGTTACGATGCAGAGACACGAGGTCGGGGACAGAGGTCACAGGAGGCTCTACCCGATACCAGGACGCCCAGCCAGCACGGTTTCACCTAATTCTTGGCGTCTCCATCATAAAATGGTCCTAACACAAAAGCCAGCACTAAAAATCCTACTCTCTCTTTTTTGTAAACATCACCTAAGTATGTTTGCTTTTGCACTATCTTGTTTCGTGTTTTTATTCATTGTCTCCGGTGAGGATGGGAAAAGCTTGCTAAATAAAGGTTCTGCTGGTCGTGACAAAGAGTACCGCACCCGAGGTCACAGAGCCAGCCCCCATTGGCTGTGCAGCACCGGGTCGCCCCTGCGGTCGGTCCTGCTGGTCTACCCGCCGCCAAGAGGGGCGGCCCGGGGCCCGAGGCGGGGGCGGGGGCACCAGGGTGGAAAGACAGACTCGGCATCTGCGGCCACTTGTTCATTGTGATTGCCCAGAGCAGACACTTGATTCGCCTGACGATAAACCCCTGAGAGCAGGTGCTGGGTTTACTCGGGGCCGCAGCGGGGATGGGGCTCCGGAAGCCGTTCAGTTCTGGCCGGCGCTGGAGGGCCCGGCTCCGCCTTGTCCAGCCTGGATGGCACCTGCTGGAACCACCAGCGATGGCCATGCCGAAAGTGACTGGTTCTCCCGGGTGAGCCTCCCGCACGCCGCTCACCGCCCCTGACGCCTGGAGAGACCCTCGTCTCCCTCCTGCAGGGCACACTGCCTGTCGGCTTCTCCCCACCCGCTCTGTGTACCCCCGGCTCCTGATCTGGGATGCCAGCTGCTGGGCTCACGGTGGGGTGGCTTCTGTGGCTTTTCACACCAGCCCTCCTCCACCAGCGTGTCCATGTGGTTCCCCCACGCGTGCCAGTCCCCACGGAGAAGGGTGAGCAAGATAGAGAAACCTGCCCTCCCGGGCTTGCCTTTTGTAGGAAGAGCCCCAGACACGAGACTGATGCGACTTGCGTGGTGTCGGGGCCATGAAGAAGGGGGTGTGGAGTCCTGGGCTGGAGAATGGGGCACAGTGGCCACTCAGCCGGGGCCCTGGGAGGCCATGGGCAGGTGGTGGCCACTCACCCAGGGCCCTGGAGGCTGGTGGGCAGGTGGTGGCCACTCAGCCGGGGCCCTGGAGGCTGGTGGGCAGGTGGTGGCCACTCAGCCGGGGCCCTGGAGGCTGGTGGGCAGGTGGTGGCCACTCAGCTGGGGCCCTGGAGGCTGGTGGGCAGGTGGTGGCCACTCAGCCGGGGCCCTGGAGGCCGGCAGGGGCGGCAGGGGGTGCCGTGTGCGAGGAGAGGGCAGTGATGTGTGGAGGTGGCTGCGTCATTGCAGGCAGCAGGACGGCACAAGGTACAGCGTGGGCTTGGCCCTTGGAGGACGGGACAGCGTCTGCTTCTCATTCCAGGTCACATGGGAATGTAATTCAACCCTTAAATAAAATACTTAGAAATACATGTATGTGAGTCCCTATAGAGATCATAGTTTAAGGTTCCCAATATAATTGCACATGACTGAACACGCACACACACCTGATGATGGAGGACGCATCTGAACTCATGTGAGATGCACGCAGGAAAGGAAAAGGAAGCAAGAAGTGAGACTCGCTTGTCACTAAGACGCCCTGTTTTTCCGTATTGATTAAGGTACTACATACTGTCCTTATCCCCCCATTGCTCCCACGGCACCCCCACTCATGCCCTCACCCCGTTGTCTGTGTCTTAGGCTGATAAGCATGCACACAAGCCCTCTGGTTGATCTCTTCCCCTGACCCCCACCCTCCCCTGCCTTCCCTCTGAGGTTTGATGTTCTGATCGATGCTTCTCTGTCCCTGGATCTGTTTTTGTTCATCAGTTTATGCTGCTCCTTATATCCCACAAACGAGTGAGATCGGGTAAAAACAGGGAAAAGGTCTCACTCAGAAAGTGACTCATCGTCTGTGCTCCCTCCGTCCCGACTGGGGATTTGGTGTGTCCTCACAGAGCGCCTTCACCTGTGCCCCGTGACAGCGTGTCCATGGGCCCAGACCGCCAGGCCCTGACCCCCGACTGGATACGCCAATCCCCAACACTTTCCAGCCCTGCAAGCCAGAGTGAGAATTCTCTCCTCCACTCCCCTCCCCTCCCCTCCCCTCCCCTCCCCTCCCCTCTCTCCTCCAGTCTCCTGTCCCCTCCCCTACCCTCTCCTCCCCTCCCCTCCTTCCTTCTCCTGTCCCCTTCCCTCCTCTACCCTTTCTTCTCCCTTCTCCTGTCCCCTCCCCTCCCCTCTCCTCTCCTCCCTTCCCCTCCCCTACCCTCCTCTCCTCCCTTTTCCTGTCCCCTCCTCTCCCCTCCCCTCCTCTCTTCCCTTCTCCTGTCCCCTCCCCTACCCTCTCCTCTCCTCCCTCCCCTCCCCTCTCCCCTCCTCCATCCTCTTCCTTTGCCTCTTTCCTTCCAAGTCTTCCTCTTTCTTCTTTTCTTCCTTTATTTACTTTCCTCCTTTAGTTTTTTAAAGATCAACCTTAAGAGCAGTTTACAATAAAACGGAGGGGAAGATACAGGTTTTCCATCTGCTCCCGGCCCCTCCCCTGCACAAGCACAGCCCCCAGCCCCGTTATCGGCACCCCTGCCCCCCACCAGGTGGGACACCTGTCACCGCAGAGGAACCTGCAGGACACCTCATCCTCCTGCAGAGTCCGAGTGGGGGTCAGGGTCGCTCTGTGCCGTGCACCCCATGGGCTGGGACAGACGTGTGATGACGTGTCCATCATCACAGCTTCACACAGAGCAGTTTCCCTCCCTACACCCTCTGGGCTCCCCCTGTTCACGCCTCCCCATCCCCATGGCAACCAGTGACAGTCACTGTATTCAGCGATTTTTAAAAGAAATCCCAGGTGAGTAAAAATCAACTTTTGATGCATAGAAAGTGGCCTCGTACCATTCGTACTGCCTCCATCGTGTGCTTGTCCCGAATGTTTAACATTCTCTTAGTGAGCAAATACTAATGTGTATTCTAGAATATATTATAAAAATATGTCTGATAGACAAATCATTTGTATTAAATAACATAATTTATTAATACTAGACTATTTTATATGAGCAAATATGTAGTTATTAACATGCTAGAGGCCCAGTACACGGATTTGTGCAAGAGTAGGGTCCACAGCCTGTCCCACACCCCTCTGTCTGCACACACACACACACCCCTCAGTTCACACACACCCACCCCTCAGCCTGCACACATCCACCCCTCAGCCTGCACACACCCTCCCCTCAGCCCACACACCCACCCCTCAGCCTGCACACACCCTGCCCTCAGCCCACACACCCTCCCCTCAGCCCACACACCCACCCCTCAGCCTGCACACACCCTCCCCTCAGCCCACACACCTACCCCTCAGCCTGCACACACCCTCCCCTCAGCCCACACACCCTCCCCTCAGCCTGCACACCCACCCCTCAGCCTGCACACACCCTCCCCTTAGCCCACACACCCTCCCCTCAGCCCACACACCCACCCCTCAGCCTGCACACACCCTCCCCTCAGCCCACACATCCACCCCTCAGCCCGCACACACCTACCCCTCAGCCTGCACACCCACCCCTCAGCCTGCACACATCAGGGGCGGCTCAGGACCTGGGTGGGTGGGACCCAGTGGAGGACAGGCTCAGGCTCCTGCAAACACCGTGGGCTGCCACCTCTGCCAAGGTCATTGGCACCGATCGTGTCCCAGCGAATTCTTATTTTCCATTTTGTGTGCAGAGCAAGGACACAGCTCAGTGTGACTTGGCACTGAAGTGCGTGCTCCCCTCCGAGCATTAGCGGCCCCTCCATTCAGTCTTCGCTTGCTCTGCAGGGCCACGGTGTCCATCAGAGCCTCCGGAGCGACGCCTGCTTCCCCTCCGCCGGGGACACAGCGGGAGGGGGTGCTCCAATCAGCTTTATTCACTTCAGAGAGGAAGGAGAGGGAGAGAGAGAGAAACATCAGTGATGAGAGAGAGTCATGGATCGGCGGCCCCTGCACGCCCCACACTGGGCATGCAGCCAGCAACCCGCTCCTGTGCCTTGACCGGGAATCAGTCGTGACCTCCTGGTTCCTAAGCTGACTCTCAACCACGGAGCCACATGGGCGGGGCACTGCATGGGTTTTAAATCAGGCTTAAGGCCTTTTCTAGCTAATGTGTCTGTTCGCCCGGCAGGATCCTGCCTCCCGTGTGAATGTCGTTAAGGATGGATAACGAGTTTGCCTGGGGAGTGGTTCCCGTTTTGAGTTTTATCCCTGAGGTTTGGACTGGAGTTAATACGTTTATTAATAGCCATGCCTGGGTCTCCTGAGACTTGACAATGTAAGATTCACCAGAATGAGAGCTCAGACGACATTAAAACTTTCTCGAGGGCACTGGGACCCTGCTCAGCCCAAGGCCGGCTGAGTTCCGGCTTTTTCAGGCCCTGAAGCTTCTGATTTCAGGAACACTCGTCGCTCCTGATGCTGCTGCAACGGGTCGGGGTGATGGAGCTCACTGTGTATGGGGCACGCTCCGCCCCCTGAAAAGCCTGTCCCTGTATCTGAAACTCAGACCGACGTTTTAAAAACTTTCCTGAATTCATGGGGTAGCCATCGGTTGACAGTGACCCAGGTTTCCCATAGACAGCCCTGTAACAGACTGTCTGTGTGGGTCCCTGAGCCTGAGAATCAGCCAGAAACAAAGACTTGAGATCTTCACTGTTGTGGGGCGACTTCCATGCCAGTTGCAAATGACCACAGAGGTGGTGAAGTTGGTAATAAGCAGGCAGGGATTTATTGAAAACTGGCCAGGACGGTCTCGGGGGGCCCTGCAAGGAGACCTAACACCCACGGCCGCCCCACCCCGGGTGCAGGCCGGCCTTTTAAAGGGTCTGAACCATACATGTTATTGCCCTGCGTTTGGCGAACAGCCCCCAAGGCCGCATCTGGGAAAGGGGTGCCCATAGACTATGACTGACCCTATTGCTCGCTCCTTATCTTCTAACTATGTATCTGCTAGACGTGGGAAAGTGGTCCTGTCTTGTAAAAACAGGTGGTGTGGCCACATAATTGGCGTTGATCGGTTACTCCACCGGTTCTGGTCTTCAAAGAGTTTTTTCTCTCTAGCCTTCAAGGTCTCAAGCTGGAAACGAAAGCAATAATCCTTTTGTTTTAAGCAAGCCGGGGTGAACAGTGGCCAACGTTTCAGAACAGCAGTTTTACCCTCAATAAATGTTCCTATGACCTTATTTCATTCACAGGTGTTTTCTGAGAATGTGCCCCGTCTTGGTCTGTGTGTGCTCCCCTCACCCGCTCCCTCAGTCACTTTAAAATATCCTAATATCCCAAATAGCGCCCCAGCTTTCTCTCGGGGCCTTGGGCATTCTGTTGTACTCTGCTGCCTGCAATATCTTGCCCCAGGTGTCCACACGGCTGCAGTCCCTGTGCACATGTGACAAGCAGGTAGCTCCTCCATCCACTCCATGGAGTCCACTGCTATGGCTATCTGAGCTCCAAGCCAGGCAAGGCAGACACCAGTCCCTCAGGCAGCCCCCAGGCGGCTAGCACACGGCAGACGAGGTCCTCTGAGCTCCTCTGTCTCCAGTAAGAAAACTGGGAGTAGGCTACTTCTCCCACCACCCTTGGGACACATCAAAGACGGTGTGAGACAGGCCACCTGGCGTTCTCTCCCGCGGACCACGGTGACTGGTGTAGGAACCCCTTTCACGTCCCGTGTGGTTCCGGTTCGGGGTTCGGGTTCTAGAGAAGGCCACACACAAATGAAAAGAGACTAGAAAAGTATGACTTTGGAAATATTGGGGGCCAGGCAGCAGCCCCCCTCTAGTGGGAGGACACCACAGCACTAGCCTTGCTATCCCCCTTCTGTTAAGACTATGGGATATGCCCATAGCTTTTAGACAGGAAATTCCAATAACAGAAATATACCTAAGATAAAAAGAAGCGGAGGCTTCTTCAGCTAGCAATGTTTCAGCTAAACAGTGAGTGGTTAGCTCTGATCTTTCAGAACGAGTAAGGTGGTTTACCAGCCTTCCGGGATTCCTCTCCACATCTTTCTATTTGTGGAACGAGGATCGGTTTCCGGGGACTGGATTTCCTCCTGGGCATGTGCTCGGTTGCTCTGGCTCTCCGAATGGCTTTGAGAGCACCCAAGCCATTCCTTTGCCTATGGTTGTTCATCTGATGTTCCCACATGGAGGTTCCTGCTCTGACCTCTGCTTGTTGAACTGCCTCTACGTGAAACGGAGAAAAGGTGGTTCCGTCTTTCTTGCCAGCCACTTGCTCCGCTCTTGGCTTGTGACTCAATTCCGTTCTCTGAGGTTCTCGGAGGGCCTCTGGGCAAAGGCCTCTGAGCTGATAGAGACCATCTGGCTTCTCCTCCAGCCTCGGTGGGAGTGGGCGTGTTAAATAGGGCGGAATGAGTGCTGGAGTGGCAGCCACTCCGTCTAATAAGCAAATGAGTCCTTAACGAAACTGTCCTGGGACTGGACAGCAGCATCCCATCCAGGGAACGACGCTCCATGGGGCAGTCAGGAGGTGAATCAGCCCATCTGTGCAAGAAAAGCAAAGCTTGCTGACGTTGAGTGCTGAGCATGTGTGACGGCTAACGTATAACGGGCCACTTGACTAAAAATAGCTCTCCTCTAGGGCTTCCTCGATAATTGGCATCATTATTTCATCCATGGGGAACGAGCCAAGCCTTCCTTCTGTATAAACTCGGACATCCTCACCGGCAACTCTCTTTTCTTGTCATGTTAGTTATTGTAACCTGCCATAAAGTCAACCGTAATGAGCAAATAATAGACACCTTCAACCCAGAAGGGCTCAACCCAATACAATGGACACCTCTCCTGGGGATAACAAGTCTTTGTTTCCCAAGTATAAGAAGGACGGTTCATTTTAATGCAGCTCAGCTGTCTTGATTCCTAAAGAAATAACCTTTTAAGTCATAACTTACGAACCAAATCTGCCTAAGATAAAAATGTATTCTCTGGGTAGTTCCCCAGAAGCTGCACAGAATTGTAATAACATTTCTCTCTCTTCTATTCCAGTGAGCCAGGGCGGGGAAGCCCTGGTCTCCGACATGTGCCCGGACCCGGGGACTCCGGAATTCGGGCGACGAACGGGAGCCGACTTCAGGTGGGAGATACAGGCATGATTTGAAAAGGACGTTGTTTTCTAATGCACGAAACGTGAGCTTGCCACTGCTCATGTGTTTTTTTGTTCCCCTTTCGATTTAAAGATACAGCTTCTCTGTTATTAGCAGCTTTATTATTAGTAGAACTCTACGTTGATGCTGAAAAACTTTAGGCATGCTAGAGTTGACACCCTTCCCTGTATGACCCAATATTAGAAATTTAACTCAAAATGTATATAATCAAAATGCATCTCTAGGTTTTCCCCCTGCTTTAATTTGTTAACGTCTCGTAGTCTAATGCAGTGGTCGGCAAACTCCTTGGTCAACAGAGCCAAATATCAACAGTGCAAATTTCTATTGAGAGCCAAATTTTTTAAACTTAAACTTCTTCGAACTCCACTTCTTCAAATTAGACTCGCCCAGGCCGAGGTATTTTGTGGAAGAGCCACACTCAAGGGGCCAAAGAGCAGCATGTGGCTCGTGAGCCGCAGTTTGCTCAGTACGGGTCTAATGCATTTGGGTTAATGTGTAAAAACAAAAAAGGAGATGGGGAAAAAATTTAACTGCTGCTTCCTAATTATTTCGTTAAATAAGCTCTAGTGCGAATGGGTGTAAGTGGCCTGCAGTGCGTTTCATTTTGAAAACGTTAGGATTCATTGTAGAGGGTCGTGATGACCTTCGTTCAGCGCATTATGATCGTAGTCCTGGTAGCAGTGCTGTTGGCTTGGATATTTGCACTTTCCATTCATTTCGAGAAACTTAAACCTCCCTGACCAGTGTGGCTCGTCGAATCAGGAAATTGCAGTGCGACTCCTGGTCAGAGCGCTCATGCCTGGGCTTCTGGCTGGATCCCCACCAGGGAGCGTGCAGGAGGCAGCTGATGAGTGATTTTTCTCTCATTGATATTTGTATCTCTCTCTGCCTCTTTGTTCCTCTCTGCAATCAATGAAAACATATTTCTTTAAAAGAAACTTAAACCTTTTCAAAACGACTCCAGATGGGAACACATCTTAGGAAAACGCTTCACAATCAAACACTGCAGGGAGCCAGGGACTCGTTTTTTTCTTTCCTGTAAACTCCCTGGTGTTTGAGAGAGAAGCAGAAAAGGCATGTGGCGCCGTTAGCCCAGGAAGTGAGCCAACCACTGACAGGAGCAGTGGAGGACGGGGGTGTGTGTTCACAGACTTGCTCTCCAAGGGGTACCATCACGTGCAGGTACAGGCAGTTTTAATGTTGTCTGTCCAACTGGAATGCCTTCTATTCCCTTCGTTGCCTGAAGACACTGAGGGGGGGTGGGTGAGGAGCCCAGGTCACCGGTGAATAGAAGTAGTGAGGCGTCTTACCTTCTTCCCGATCTTAGGTGAGAGCATTCTAGCTTTCATCTTTCCGAGAGATTTTAGTTACATCTTTTTTATTGATTCATTCTATTTGGTGGAGGAAGTGCCCTTAATGTTGAGGAGATTGGAAGTTTTCAATCTGAAATGGGCAGAAAATGTTGTCCAAAGCTTTTCTATATCAACGGATGTGATCTTTCGCTTCATTTGGTGTGTTCGTATGAATTACACAGATTTTCCTGACTTTGCACGTTGGGGTAAAATTCATTTGATTTTGATGTATGTTTTTTATATACTGTTGGATCTTATCTGCTATTTTATTTGGATTGTTGGCATATATGTTCAGAAAAGATTTGGGCCTGTACACTTTTTCTTGTAATGACTTAATCTAGTTTTGCTACCAGAGTAGTACTGGTCTTATAAACTCAATTGAGAAATATTCTGTCTTCTTGAACAGCTGGAAGAGTTTGTATAGAATTGGATTTATATGTACTAGAGGCCCGGTGCACAAAATCTGTGCATGGGGGGGGTGTCCTTCAGCCCAGCCTGCACCCTCTCCAATATGAGACTCCTCAAGGGCTGTTGGACATCCTTCTCACAATCCAGGACTACTGTCTCCAAACTGCTCACCTGCCTGCCTTCCTGATTGCTCCTAACTGCTCTGCCTGCCAGCCTGATCACCCCCTAACCACTACCCTGCCAGCCTAATTGATGTCTAACTGCTCCCCTGCCAGCTTGTTTGCCCCCAACTTCCCTCCTCTGCCAGCCTTTTCACCCCTAACTACCCTCCCTCGCAGGTCTGGTCCCTCCTAACTGTCCTCCCCTGCTGGCCATCTTGTGGTGGCCATCTTGTATCCACATGGAGACAGCCATCTTGTGTGTTGGAGTGATGGTCAATCTGCATATTACTCTTTTATTAGATAGGATATCTGGGACATTCATCGGGGCAGTCACCGGGAATTGATATTTTCTCGTGATACAGTTCTTACATTACAAATTCAACTTCATTCCTTCAGACAGGCCTCCTTGGGTCATGCCTCTCCACTGAGTGAGCTTGACAGTTCTTATTTCAAGGAGTTTTTTCACTTTGTCTAAGTTGTCACATTTAATGGCGTACAATTACTCATAAAATTCCCTTCTCACCCTTTCCGTCGTTCATGATGTCGCAGTCCTCATTCCTGACGGTGGTGGTTTCTGTTTCCTCTTCACCTCACCCTCTCACTAGAGAATGTCAATGTGTTGATCTTCTCAAAACAAAAGGAAACACGTCCAGTGTCGCCGATTTTTTCTGTTGGCCTCACTCGCCTTGTATTTCCACTGCTCCCTGCTCCGGTCTTTCTCAGGCACATCCTTCAAATGGCCGTGTGGTCTGTGTGCTCTGTCTGTTCTCAGTCCCTGCGGTCAAAGCCAGATGGGAGTCCTGACTTTCCTAACGTGGACGCTCCGTGGTAGAAGCTGCGCTCTAAGAACTGCTGTGACTGCACCCCATAAATGTCACCCTTCCCCGTTCCTGCCCTTCACAGCCCTTTCTAAGTGCGCCAGGGACCACGTCTTTGAGCCGTGGGTTATTCCAAAGTTTCCAAATATCCAGGGATTTTCCAAGGGTCTTGGTGCTCAGAGAGGACACTTTCTATTACTTCAGTGCTTTTGAACTTCCTGATCATTATTGTCTGGCCTGGAAACGCTGGGTCTTGGCAGACATGGCACGTCCCTGGAGAAGAACTTAGATCGTGCCACGTTTGGGGGAGAATGGCACAGAATGTCTAGTAGGGCGAGCAGTCGATGGAGTTGCAAATCGTTAATGCCTGGCTGGCATTCTTGCCACTCGCTGTGTTCTGAGAGAGCTGCTCCTAATGGGACGGGGGAGTTGTGTGTCTCTTGTGCTAGTTTACCTGTTTCTCCTTCATGGATTTTTCGAAGCCATTTTATTCGGTACACACGTGTTTAAAATTAAGTCTTTTTAAGGAATTCACATTTTTTAATACGACAGAGCGACGGTCTTTGCTCTTGGTAGTATCTGTTGCTCTGACATCAGCTTTGCCTTGCATGGCCTGCCACTCCAGCTTCCTTTTGATTATTGCTAGTGTGGCCACACTCTATACAGGCACTTATATCTGCTCTTGCACTCAGTCTGCTATACTGCATTTTCAGCAGGGTTAAATATATATTTTTTAAAAACTTTCTGCCCTCACATACTGTTGAAAAAGGAGTGAACATTTTAATAGCCTTTTAAACAATTATGCTCATTCATATTTAAACCACCATAAAAATTGACCAATGATGCCCACGTAAATGTCGCCTGCAATGCGGAATTAAATCATGACGATGAACTCTAAAATGTGTCCAGCGAGCGTCCACAGCGCATTAACGTTTTCTCCGCGCGTAGTTTTGTACCCTCGCCCACGGGCTGTTCTCTCAGATGCTCATGCATTTCAGAATATAACAGCAACAGTGTCGCATTTATTAGAATAGCTATACAGTGGGACCTCAGTTTGCAAATTTAATTTGTTCCGGAAGGCTGTTCAGCAAACAAGTTATCCCCAAAAAAGGAATCTTTTTTTTTCCTGATTAGAGATCATGTAAATTGAGTTAATCCATCCCAGATTCCAAAATGATGCCTTACTGACAGACAACCTATCAATAAACCTGCTTTTCTTAACTGTATCGCACCACCCTACTGACTTTCTGTCATCGCTCTCGGCACGAGAGGTGCTCATGCAACACCTCTGTTTCTTTCCGTCACCGCCCCCAGATTGCTGCAACCAGCTCCCTGCTTTTTCTCACCCCAAGGACAGCCGTCTACCTACCTCTTCTCTGGCCCAGGACCCTGTTCCCTCCTCGCCCTTAGCAACAGTCGCCTCTGGACGGCCTCTGGATGAGTTAAAATTATGCTAATCCCGGATTCCCCAGCAACAGGCATTCCCTCTGCTGTTTGTGGCCTGAGCGACGCTTTGTGCCCGCTTAAGTTTTGGTCGACAACGGAGACATATTTTTTGTAAATAGCTGGGTCAAGAACTGAATCGTTGGACGCGGAAGACCTTGGAGAAACGAGGTTTGAATGTGTTTCTTATCAGAGAGCAGTCTAGTGCTGGGTTCCTAGCAGGTGTGAGGTTCTGTCCGTTTCGCTTGCTCTTGCCCGTACGCCATTAACACGTGGAAGAAACCACGGGGCATCATGTGCTCAGGGAGGGCCCCACGCCCACCGGGGTCTGCGGGCCACGCTCACCGTGGAGAGGAGGTACGCCCCACGTGGGCACTGACTCCATCAGAATAGAAGTTACTGTTGGAATTTTAAGGAGAAAGGGCACATGAAGAAAGTGTTCATGTAAAACAACAACAACAACAACAAAAAAAAAACATTCAAACCTGTAAAGCATTGTTGTGAGTTTATTTGAGCCAAACTGTCGACAGTTGCCGGGAAGCAGAACCTCAGTGGACTGGGATGGCGCTCTGGAGAACGGCAGGTTTTTACCTTGTTTTTATAAACCACCATCCAAGCCGAGACTGGTTTGGCTCAGTGGATGGAGTGTTGGACTGTGGGACTGGAGGGTCCCGGGTTTGATTCCGGCAAGGGCATGCACCTTGGCTGCGGGCACATCCCCAGTAGGGGGCGTGCAAGAGGCAGCTGATCGATGTTTCTCTCTCATCGATGTTTCTGACTTTCTATCCCTCTCCCTTTCGCTCTGTAAAAAATCAATAAAATATATATTTAAAATATATATATTTTTTTGGTAAAGTTAGTTAAACTAACTAACTTTAGTGGCTCGGAGGCCGAGGTTTGCCGCTCTGTTGACTAATGAGTTTGCCGACCACTATCATATACGACCCTTTACCTCTTTGTACACAACATGCCACAATTGCCTGATCCTCACAGCTTCCAGCTCACGGTAACATTTACTCTAGTCCAGTGGTCGGCAAACTCATTAGTCGACAGAACCGAGGTTTGCCGCGCGGTTGACAAATGAGTTTCCCGACCACTAGGGTGGGAGAAAGCAGAGCAGAAACCTCTGGGAGTGGGTAAAAGTGAGATGAGGGAGACATGCTTTTTCACTCAGGTGAGTGCAGGACAGTTAACAGTCAACCGTGAACAGAATAACAATCACCAGGAGGGGGTTTGGAGTCCCCATGGTGCCACTTGTTGCACGCTGAGGGCCCTGAAAAAGGGAAGTTACAGTGCCCCGACATCCCACGGGTGCATGAATGAGATGCAGAAAGACCAGGCTCCGGAAAGATGGAAGCTGACCTTTGTCAGGGGAGATATTGGCCGAGGATGTGACCGCCCCACCCACCAACTGCTTTGAGTTGAAGTTTTAACTTCAGACCATCCTGCGAGGTCACTGGAGGTCTCTGAGTTTGCAAGGCCGCCACCAGACCTCCCCTGAGCTGGTCCATGCAGCTGTGGCCTTGGTTTTTCCAACCATAAGAGCCAGGTGCCATTCCTATATCGACGTGATTGCACTTCCATTAAACCCCCTGCCATTCCCGCAGCAGTCTGGGAGTGTGCGGTGCCCGTGGACACTGGGCGGGCAGGACCTGCATCTGTGTACTGACCGCCTCCGCCCGCATGAGGGTGGAGCCCATGTGCGCTCACAGGTGAGCGGGAGGCCGCAGCCGCGGGCCGGTGCCCCCTGCCCCCTCGCGGGGATGGCGCGGGAATGTGCGGGCCGGGAGGGAACTTGCCGCGCATGGCATGCTGGTGTTCTAAGCGGAGGAGGGGGGAAGGGGGGGCGTTTCTGAGTTGTTGACAGTCTTTCTGCGACTGTTTTGAATGAAAGGCAATTCAGTTTTGTCTAAATCCTTATAATCAAACCTAATGGCCAACATTGTCTAGATGAGTGGATAAAACTCATCTGTCGTTAGCGCTGTAATTATAGGTAATTTGGGGCTGTTTTTATTTGAAAAGAGTCCACTTTATTAAGTTGCCAAAATAGTCCTCATCCAACTGTATTGGTGCTATTATTCTTGCGTTTTTGGAAATAGTTTTCTCCATAGACAGTCTAAGCATGAAGTGCAGCGTTCTCTCTAAAGAATCGTAGACAAACGCAGCCCCCGAGGGCAGAGCTATCTTGTTTGAACCCAGATAAATCCGGGGATAGCTTTCGTCACCATCAACCATTCTCTGTGAGACAAAGCATACTCTGTAGCTCCAGAGATGGCGGCAGGGACTGATGGGAACTTGCAGATGGGGGTGCAGGGCAGTGAGGCGAGGCTCCGCCCATGCGCCTGGCCTCCTCATGTATTTGCTTCCTGTGCTGGTAAGACGGCCCTTCAGCTCCTGAGAGACACAGTCAGCTCCAGTTTTGCAAATAGAGCCTTGTTGCTCCCACACCTCCCACTGGGCATGCTGGGAGGACCTGGGTTGTGCTGTTGCATCATGGGAAGCACCTGTTGCTTTTCTTTCCATAGCCAAATTACTCCCTGGCTCCCTCAGGCATGTTTGCGGTGCTCAGTTTGCCTCAGGACACGAAGAGATGAGTCTAGGAATTGTCCCTATAAAAAGGAAAAATGTCAGCAATGGTATCTGGATGGTGGACACATGGTGGCAATGCAGGTTCCACCCTCTCTGATTTGGACCTGGGCCACCTGCAGCAACGCACAGCTGCTGGCTGCTAGCATGGCAAGGTGTCATCAGGGTCTGCCATCTCTGGACTGTCTTTGTGGTTGGAACAGACCTGTCAGTTCCTCTTTGTTGCAGGAATAAAAAAAAAACCAACATATGTACAACTATTTGTAATACTTTAAAGAACTAAAGAAAAATTAATTTAAAAAGAAAGGAAAAATGACCCAGAAAGGGCAGGTGATGTGTGTGCACTCTGTGATGGTGGAGCTGTCCATGGTGCTGAGCGAGCCCCAGGCCAGAGAGCGGACAGCTCGCTGCCAATGGCCCCGGGAGCCTGGGCCACATTGACAGAACCACATCTTCCCGTGACTCGGTTACTAGAGTGTGGGAATCCTTTTCACATCCCGCATGTCCAGGGTTCCCATATCAGGGTTCAGGATCTGGAGAAGGCCGCACACAAATGAGAAGAGACTGGAAAAGCATTGATTTGGGAATCATGGGGGCCAGGCAGGAGTCCACCTCTGGGGGTGGGGGGGTGGGGGGGGAGGGCATCACAATCACAGCACTGGCCTTGCTATTCCTTTTATTAGGACTATGTGATACCTCCATGTCCTTTAGGTCAGGAAATTCCAACAATGAGTCAGCTAGCAAGAATTAACCTAAGATTAATACGTGGAAGCTTCTTCAACTACCAATGTGTCACCTAAGCAGTGACTGAATAGTTCAGACTTATAGAGTCATTAAGGTTGACCAGGTTTCCTGCTTGTTCTATTTACATTTTGATTGGTGAGGCAATGACTGGTTTCTTGCACTGGAGGCCATCGGTGAAGCATCAACGCTCCTTGCTGAGCGGAGTAAGGACTTACAAATTCTCCAGTGCACGAGGTTTTCTACCACGGCGTGTTTTACAGTGGAAGCCATGTCCACAAAGGCTCCTCCCAAGGCCGTGGACAGGGGTCATTCCCCCCCCCCGCCCCCCCAGCTGCCGGGGTCTGCTCCCCACGCCTCCCCGCGGGGCTGCGTGGTGCTCTTTCAGGAAATGATCCCAATCTGTGCCTTTGCCTTGGGTCGTCCGCCGTGTTCAGGGCAGAGAGAGCACCTCTCGGTACTCGTGCTGGAGGCTGCGAGAGGCGTCAGAGTGAACCACACACCACGCAGGCCTCAGGGCCCTGTCCCGGGACCTGACGCTGTGTGGCTGCTGTCTTCAACCCCCGCCCTCTGCACCTCGGTGCCTTCGGCCAATATTCCTACATAAAACATCGGGGGGAGCCCTTAAGAACCAAGTCTTGCACCTCATGGGAGAGGAGGAGGAGGAGCGAGGACAGGAAGCCGAGGTCACCGTGTCTCGGGGAGTCCTGGAGCAGGGGGGCTGGGCACCAGGCGTTCTCGGGCTGGACGATCGGTGAGCCCGGCTGCATGCGCCAGGCTGGCTGCGGTTCCCTGAGAGCCGTCGCCTCACAGACAGGGCTCTCTGCATGGGTCCTAGCCCACAGCACACGTGTGCATGTGAAATGCAGATCATGTACAGACCTTTCAGACCCAGCCCTCCTGTCGGGCTCAGAGAGGAATGTTTCGTCGCATTTTTACTAAAGGCAAAATCAGTTTTCCGTGAATTTTCCCGTAGCGGTTTACACTCTTCTTAGGCATTGCCCTGGGTTGTGTGACGGAGGCTGCCTTGCCTCCATGGGGTACATCCTGGGGCACGCACAGCCCTCGCCCATCAGAGGTGGACCAAGGGCAGCTGCAGGACATGCGGATGTCATAGAGGCCACTCGGGGGCGGTGAAGAGCAGATGGGTTTCTTTGCCAGGATTATTTCTCAGAGCTCTTGCACCAAATATTTTAAATATATATTTTTTAAGAAGGTGGTAGAAGAGGAGAGAGAAAACTGGAAGAGGGGGAGAGAGGGGAGAGACTGGGAAGTAGTGGCAGAGACCTGATTCCCCACCAGGGAACATGCCCAGGCTGTGGACTCGATCCCCAGTCAGGGGTGTGCAGGAGGCAGCCGATCAATTATGTCTGTCTCTTATCGATGCTCCTATCTCTTCCTTTCCCTTTCTCTCTATCTCAAATCAATAAAAACATATCTTAGCCAAAACCGGTTTGGCTCAGTGGATAGAACGTCGGCCTGCAGACTGAAAGGTCCCAGGTTCGATTCCGGTCAAGGGCATGTACCTTGGCTGCGGGCACATCCCCAGTGGGGGGGCGGTGCAAGAGGCAGCTGATTGATGTTTCTCTCCCATCAATGTTTCTGACTTTCTATCCTCTCCCTTTCTCTCTGTAAAGAATCAGTTAAAAACAACATATCTTAAAAATTATTAAAAAATAAGAAGGGGAAAGGAGAAGAGAGAAACTCCAAGAGGGATTAAGAGGAGGAGAGAGGGGTGCATGCAGGGAGCAGAGATGGGGAAGGGACAGGGCAGACCTGACAAAGAACAGCAATGTTACTGCAAAGTCAGCGGAGGTGTAGAATGTGTATCTGAGCCCCACGAGGTCATGTGCAAGTGTGATTAATTTCACTTCAACGTCTCCATGTGATCAGAGTCAGAAAGGGCTGTGGACTTGCTCTTGAAGTTATTCAGATCAAGGGGTCCTCTGTCCTTTGGTTTAAAGCCAACTGTTTATGTATGTTCTTCCCAGATTCACAACACACACACAGACACACACACACACTTATACATTCATACACACACATATATACATTCATACACACACACTTATACATTCATACACACTTATACATTTATAAACACACTTATACATACATACATATACAAGTTATACATTCACACACACTTATACATTCATACACACTCATACATTCATAAACACACTTATACATACATACGTACACATACCTATACATTCACACACTTATACATGCATAAACACACTGATACATACATACACACACACTTATACATTCACACACACTTATACATTCATAAACACACTTATACATATATACACACACTTATACATTCACACACACTTATACATTCATACACACTTATACATTCATAAACACACTTATACATACATACACACGCAGACTCACATGCATGCACATGTTCTGTAACACGTCATGTAATCATGGGGCCACAAGGCCCTCATTCTCAAGAAAGTAGCTCATTTTATATAATTACGTATAGTTTTTAATGTAATAAAATTTAAATACATATACATATTTTACTCATTTCAGAGAGGGAGAGAGAGACATCAGTGATGAGAGAGAAACATGGACCGGCTGCCTCCTGCACGCCCCACACTGGAGATGGAGTCCCAACGCGGGCCTGTGCCCCGACCTGGAATGGATCCGAGACCTCCTGATTGGGAGGTCGATGCTCTGCCCTGGGGCTCTGCTGGCTGGGCTCTCGCTCCATTCTTGTCGACTTCCAGCTCAGGGCTTGTGCAATGGAAGGGCCGTGTGTGTGTGGGGGGTGTCCTCCTGTGGCCACGGCCTGCCCAGCATGAGGTAACCCCTCATCCCCCCTCACACACACACACACCCTGGCCGGAAGCCGTCACGGTGCCTTCGGGCCTGGGGGGCCTCGCATAGGGGCTGGCGCACCTGCTACCTGTGGTCCCGCAGCGTCACCGCGTCACTGCCTGTCACCGAGAGCCCAGGCCTCGGGCGCCCTCGGCAGCCTGAGCCCCTGTGCGTGTGTCTGAATCCAGGCTGAGGGACTCCTTTCCGCAGCAGAGAGTGCTCTCCCCGAGACGCGTTTGTGGGCCACGGCGTCTCTGGCGTCCCCTGACTGGAACCGATGTTTGTGACAACCGTCTAGACTCTTTCCTGAGAACGTTCCTGTTTCTGTGGAGCAAGTGTTTTCCTATAAAGTTCATTACGATCGAGACACTGAACAGACTGATCTTCTTAACAACGTGGAGGTGTTGGCAGTCAGTGCCGTGGGCACAGCGGGTCCCTGGGACGGACTCATCCGGAACCTCGCGCCTGCTCTTTAATGACCCTCCCCGCCCCACACCGCTGGCCGTGCCAGCCTCTGGGTCAATGACGCCGGCTCCTCCGCAGGCCTCAGCGGGCCAGGGCAACGCAGCCCTGACCTTCCTAGTGCTGAGAACTTCTCATGACCTGGCCCTGTTTCTGTGAGAGAGGTGTTCGCAGGGAAGGGCATCCCCCGGGTTTGTCTTTGGGCTACACCGCCTGCCCCCATCTCCCCACTTCAGTCACCTCTGTGGGAACCCCTTTCATGCCCCGTGTGTCCAGGGTTCCAACGCCAGGGTTCAGGATCTGGAGAAGGCCGCACACAAATGAAGAGAGACTGGAAAAGCATCAATTTGGGAATCATGGGGGCCAGGCGGGAGTCCACCTCTAGGGGGGAGGACACCACGGGCTCTGGCCTTGCTGTCTCTCCTTTTATTAGGACTATGTGATACCTCCATGTCTATTAGGTCAGGAAGTTCCAATAATGAGTCAACCAGCAAGAATTAACATAATGTCTCACCTAAACAATATGTGAATAGTTCAGACTTAACATGAGACTAACAGTGGCAGCTGCTTCAGCTACCAACGTCTCACCTAAGCAAAGAGTGAATCGTTCAGACATACAGAGCCATGAAGGTTGACCAGGTGTCCTGATTGCTCTATTTACATCTCTATTGGTGAGGCAATAACTGGTTTCCTGCAGCCTCCCTCAGGCCTCGCCCTCATCTCCTGTGTCACCCAGGAGGCTGCAAGTCCCCTTGGCTCTCTAGAGATGCAGCCGGCACAGCAGACTCAGAGCCCCGTGGGGCCCCCGATGTGGCCTCTGCTACAGGCCGGGTCCATCTGGGCAGAAGCCCTGCTGGCTGCTCAGGGCTGAGGCTGGTTTGACAGCGGGAAGGGCCGCGGGGCTGAGCCGGCATCTCCTAACAGCTGTCTCTGTGCTGTCGCCCGCAGGGTCGGCGCGAGCGTGCAGTTCTCCTGCGAGGACAGCTACGTGCTGCAGGGCTCCAAGAGCATCACCTGCCAGCGGGTCACCGAGACGCTGGCCGCCTGGAGCGACCACCGGCCTGTCTGCCGAGGTGAGCGGGGCGGGCGGCCCCCGGGCCCCCTCTTTCTCTAGGGTTCCCCCCCCCCCGCTGGGCTTTTCAGAATCCACCATGAGATCGGAGTGGCGACGGAGCTGAATGTGGTGACGGGGAGTCTGTTCTCAGGGTCGTGGGTGACAGAAATAGTTCCTGGACGTTCGTGAGGAGGAAGTGTGTGGTTTAAAAACTCAGCCCGCTGGTGTGCTCGGTGGTTAACTGTCGACCTGTGACCAGGAGGTCACAGTTCAATTCCCACAATTCCCGGGCAGGGCACATGCCCGGGTTGCAGACTCGATCACCTATCCGGGGTGTCCAGGAGGCAGCCGATCCACAATGCTCTCTCATCATGGAAGTCTGTATCTCTCTCTTTTTCTTTGAAATAAATTTTAAAAAGTCATTTAAAAATTCAGAAAAGATACGAGTAAATGGAGTCATGGAAACCCACACAGGCTTCTTCCGTGTACGTGGGCCTTCCGTGAGCTGAGTGTATTTACATGCCCGGTTCGCACACGTATGAACGTTTCACGTAACCGGATCCATGCTAATTGGAAGGGATCGCCTTCAATGGCAGAGGAGTGCATGTCTGGGTTGTGATGTTGTTACCATGGTAACGAGCTGGTTATTAATAACAGGAAGGAGCAAAGGCGAGGCCGGGCATTACAGGTGCGTCCACTGGGCGGCTTCACCAGGAAACTGCAGTGTCACTGTCCCAGGGAACCGCCGCCTGTTCCTTGCAGGCCATGGGTGGGGGGCAGTCGAGAAAGGGGGATGGACGTACATGCAGTGAAATCACGGTGATGGAGAGAAAGTGCCTGTCAATGAAGCCTGGAACACCCTTCGGGGGTGTGCCGGAGGCCGGAAGGGGTGGGGCCCCTGCAGAGTGCGAAATCGTAGGTGATAATCCCCAACAGGGGGAGGCATGGAGTGGTCCCCACCGATAACAGTATTGGTGACAAAGGTTCCTTAGAGGAGTGCAAGCTGATATTTCATTAGTAAATTATCTTAAATCAATATCCAACCTTGTTGGCGCACTGGGACCTGAGGCGAAGCAAGCGTGTTTATAGGAGGAATCAAGCATGTTTGCACAGCACAAGCAGCACTTGCTGCCTCTCACTTGGGCTTCCTTGTAAGGAAGCATGCACGGTACATGCCAGTACTGTGAAGGCACGGGTGAGTCTCATCAGCTCCAGGGATCGAGGATGCCTCCAGCACTCCTTGTCTGGCCCCCAAGGCCTTAGTCTGGGCCCCTCTAGGATGAAAGACATCGCTCTTCTTCATTGGTTATTTTATGTGGTGTCTGAGGCTGGACAGACATCAGTGAATATATTTCCTAATAATAGAGAAACATGTAAATTGACCCCCACAGCCAATTAGAATGAGTATGCAAATTAACCCAATAAATATGGTGGTTAATTTGCCTACATATCTGGGTCCCAGGAATCTCCTCGGCACCCAGGTCTCTCCCAGCTGGCCATCATCCCACAGAGGCTTTAGGCTTGGGGGATAGGGGTACCCACTTCCCAAGCCTAGAGCCTGGAGCAGAGACTGTAGGCTTGGGAAGTTGCTGAGCCTGGAATCAGAGGATAGGGGGGAAAAATCAATAGAAACATATCCTCAGGTGAGGATAAAAAGAAAAATAAAGAAATTTCGTACCTTCTGGAAGGTACATCTTGAAAATGCCTAAAGGAAGTTGTCAGTTTTTCATGGTGAATAGACTGGAGTCCATGTTTGATGAAAATACCTTGGTGGCTGTGGTGATTGCCAGGGGTGGGGTGATAAGGCTGGTGCTTTCCCCTGATCAGCCCGATCGCCTCCCGCAAAGGGAGGACAGACTGCTCCAACGGGGAGTGGGCCTAAGCCATCCCGTAGGACATCCATGAAGGCTCCCAGTATGTGAGAGGGGGCAGGTTGGGCTGAGGGACCCCTCCCCAGTGCATGAATTTCATGCAGTGAGTCCCTAGTCCTATATAATAAAAGCCTAATATGCAAATTGACCGAACGGCAGAACAACCCGTTGCTATGGCATGCACTGACCACCAAGGAGCAGACGCTCAATGCAGGAGCTGCCCCCAGCTGCAGACCCTGGGCAGCTAAGGAGGGTGTCAGCACTCCCCCCCTCCGCCCCGATCGCCCATTGGTCTCCCCACAGATAGTCCCTGGTCGCCGGCCAGGCCTCAGGACCCTACCCGTGCATGAATTCTGTGCCCTGGGCCTCAAATTGTATATAAGAGTGCCTTTGTTGGCTATTGCTTCGTGTCTGTTGTCCCTCTAATTTGTGGAAGGAAGGGGTACTCCCTGAGTTGCTGGGGGCTCGCTGCTTGGGGCCGGCTGACCCGTGGCCTGGAGGGCCGGAACTTCAAGGCACCAGTTCCAGAAAGTCTCCCCGCTGGTGAGGGTTCTTGCCTGTCTGTCTGTAATGGAACTGTGGCTGCTGATGTTCTTTGCTTGCTTTCTGTCTTTTGGGGGCTTAGCTTGCTGTTTGCTGTTTTATGAACACAGGAACCCTCTGTCTCTGCCGTGTGGGCTCTATGCCACTCCAAACCCATATGCTGCGCTGGGCTCCTGTGAGATCAGAATCCAAGGCCAATGTCCCAGTCCTCCCCTTTGAGAGTACCCCTTTGTTGGCTGTGGGGGTTTCCGTTTGTTGTTTTTGCTTTTAAGATCTCTTCTTGTATGCAAGATTTCCTGTTGTAGCAGTCTCCTCAGAAAAGAAAAATATGGGGAATAAAACCTTCTAAACCCGCCCCCCCTCCCGCCCAAGTCTTTTCCTAGGAGAACCAGATCTGCAGAGGTGCCCTCCATCAGGCTGCCAAACAGCAGCGGGGCTGGGGGCACTTCCATCTCGTGAAGAAAAATAAAATAAAGTAGTGCTTCCACATTAAAGCCACTGGAGGCCAGTGAGTTATTCCTGTTGCACAACTTGCCAAGAAAATGCCGTGGGTAATAATAATCGGCTTTAAAATCTCAAAGTGGTTCAGACATCATAAATAGATGCAACGGAAGTGAAGGATTTACGATAAAGCTTTTCAGTGATAATTACATATGCCTGCACCTAATTTTCCAACGTCCTTGGTAACGTAGACCCCTTGTCGCTGAGCCGGTAATGGTTGGCTCCCTTCATGGAGAAGCGACCCAGCTGGCCCGTGGCAGGGTAAACGCCCCAATTGCCACCTCGATAGCTACCCAGGGGATCAATCGAGAGCTGAGCCAGGCCAGGGAGGCAGTGCCAGAGGGCCAGGCAGCAATCGATTATTTGTTTTCGCAGAATAACCTCGGCGGTGGGGAATTTAAAAGAATGTGCCGTTTTCATGTTCTGGACAATTCTCAATTAATAGAAAACAACATTCGACAAATGAGGGAAACCGTCTCCGAGGGACAACAGTGCGGAGGGTTTTTGTGGATTTGGCTTATCCAGCCTGACTGGGTTTGGGGAATTCTTTTCCATTTTTCCCCCGTTTGCAGGTTGTAGCCTGATAGTTTGCTGCTGAATGCAATGCCTTCCTCCCTTTAGATCCTGCATCCGCTCTGTTTCGTCTCCAAGCACTGCTTTCAAGGCAGAAGCCATTAGAGCCCAACAGGCTGATATTTTTCTCCTAAAACTACCCCCATAGATGAGAGGATAGACACAGCAGTGGGGGGCATGACAGGGGCAGAAATACAATAATGGGAACCAGTTCTAATTATAAGAAATATCAGTCGTGCGGTTTTAGCTGTGATTGTTTTGTTCCGGTTAAAGAAGGCACATTCTGCCAGCCAGCATGGCTCCGTGGCTGTGCGTTGACCTGTGACCCAGGAGGTCACAGTTCAGTTCCAGGTCAGGGGGCACAGGCCTGGGTGACAGGCTCAGTCCCCAGTGCAAAGCGTGCAGGCGGCAGCCGATCCATGATTCTCTCATCATGGATCTTCCCATCTCTCGCCCTCTCCCTTCCTCTCTCTGAAATAAATACAAATATATATTTTTAAAAACCCTATCTAATAAAACAGTAATATGCAAAGTGGCCATACCTCTGCTATACCCACAAGCCTAGCCCACCAGTCAATCAGGAGTGCATATGCAAATAAACCCAACCAGGATGGCTGCAGCCACAGAGAGCAGGAGGGAGGGTTGGGTTTCCCTGGTGATGGAAGAAGCCAAGCTTTCTGCCTGCCCTTGCTGCTCCAGCCTCCACACCAGGCTATCAAGTTTCAATTACAGCATCCCAACAGAAATGGCAGCAGCCACCAAGCTGGAGAGAGCAGAGGCTAGAATTACCCCCCGCGATGGAGGAAGCCAAGCTTCTGCAGCTCTGACCAGCGTAGGCCTCTGCTTAAGGCTATAAAGTTTCAATTGTAGAAAATACATAAATTGCAACAAAAATGGCTGCCACCACGGAGCGAACAGAAGGCTTGACTCCATTCCAGGACTCGCCCAGGCCGTGGTATTTTGTGGAAGAGCCACACTCAAGGGGCCAAAGAGCCGCATGTGGCTCGAGAGCCGCAGTTTGCCGACCATGGCTCTGATGGACCAGCAAAGGTTCTAGGTCCTGTGCTCACCGCCCTACCTACACCCTTCCCTTCAGTCCTCGCAGCGATCACGGGGGAAGGGGTGCTGAGTACAGGAACCGAATGAATGGAGGGCGACAGGCCTGGGTGACAGGCTCCGTCGACACAATTAGGATGAGACGCCCAGGCACTGCCTGCGTCTGCCCGGGAGCCCGAGTGGAGAAGCTCAGTGCCTCCGTGGCATCCTCGCTCGCTCCTTTGGGTGAGGCTGTGGACATGGACGTGAGCTCTGTGGCCGATGGAAACACTGCCTCCGAGAAGCACGCGAGGAGTAGAGGATGCGATTTCATTAGGAACGTTCTTGAGAAGAGTTTGGATGTGAGTCCGGACAGCCTGTTGATGTAAATGCAGCCGGTTGGGATGTAAGTTATTTCATTAAGCAGCTATGTCAGAGCGGCCAGGATTCCTGGAAGTGAATTCACGCAAACAGATAAATTATCAGCCCATATTACACAAGGGAAATGCGGGGACACGGAGGTGATTTGTACTTAATATGTGCATATTGCTTACGTAGAGCAGTGGTCAGCAAACTCATTAGTCAACAGAGCCAAATATCAACGGTACTATTGAAATTTCTTTTGAGAGCCAAAAACGGACTTCTGTGTGTGGGCCAGGAAGGTTCAGTCGCACTGTAGGTGCCCGCACGTGGTATTTTGTGAAAGAGCCACACTCAAGGGGCCAAAGAGCCGCATGTGGCTCCCGAGCCACAGTTTGCCGACCACGGACATAGAGGAATGGCATACGTTGGCGTTCACAGTCACTCATTTTCCCCTTTACGTGCCCCCTCTTGATTGATTATGTTTCCCATTGTCATTTTGTGAATTCCCGTTTTATTTTAAAACAGAGACTTCAGCTCACCAAGAAGCACTGTGCCCCGGGGGGGGGATGTTAGCTGAACACGATGGCACGGTCATTCCCAGACACCATTCATCATGCATCATGGAGCATTTCTGTACGCCTCGCTTCAGATGAGACATTACAGATTCCCAGCGAGGTCTAGAGAGGGACGAGGCCTGCGGTCATTGAAGTATCACATGTGCCAGCATGCGCTTAGCTATTCTGTGTGTTGGGTTGTTTCGAGATCTTGCTGTAAAACTTGAGTGGCACTGGTACATTGCAGTCAGTGATGTCGGTCAGTTTACAGCTTTGGTGGCCATTGAAACCACACTAGGTAGGAAGCTACATTTGGGGAAGAAGCCCCCATCCTGAGGACCCCCTGGAGCTGCTGGTCATTCTCAGGGCAGCTCGGCCCCAGGAGGCCTGAGAGGGACACAGCCCATTCTGGGTGGAGGGAGGGCGGGAGGAGCCAGCAGAGGGTCCAGCGACGGGAAGAGACTGCGAGAGATAAAACCTCAGCATCTGCCTTCCGCATCAGGTCCTACGGCAATGCCTCATGTGCCCCCAGAACATGCACTCGTACTCAGTGGCAGCACAGGGCAGCTGGCAATGCAACATAGCTGTGGTTTGCTGATACGCTGAAACCAAGCATCCGCCTCCTTTAGAAGGGTTAGACTCTAACCTTGAGAACAGTGGTTGGCAAAATCATTAGTCAACAGAGCCAAATACCAACAGTACAATGATGGACACTTCTTTAGAGAGCCAGAAACTGACTTCTGCATATGGACCACAAAGTTCCAATTGCACTGCATGTGCACGCCCCCTCCCCCTCACACGTGGTATTTTGTGGAAGAGCCACACTAAAGGGGCCAAGGAGCAACATGTGGCTCGTGAGTCACAGTTTGCCGACCACTGGGTTAGAGTCATGGCCCCATTCCCTCCCCATCACGCCCTCTTCCTGTGTCAGACCGGCTTCTCCTTCACCTCAGCCACGGGTGAGTGTCTTAGGGCAGAGACAGCTTGATATTCCTCCCATAGCTGAGGGACCACACACTCACCGCCTGCATTTCCCAGGGGCTCTGGGCCCTGGTCCACTCTCCTGTCTGTGGCTGTCCTGGGTTCTTCTCTACCTCTTCTTCTTCCCAAACATCGAATCGGTAAGGAATGTAACGCCCAGTGACACAAGAACGTGAGCCTTCAGGGCTCGATGCTGATGGAGCGGACGATGTGGTGTGAGAGGAAGCATGGTGGCTTCGCTCTTCTCTCTCCACTTGGAAATTCAGAGAACGTGAGGTTTAATAGAATCTCCCTGCCCTGGGACCCCAGAGGAGAAGGGACCAGGGGGGATGCCCTGCAGGAGGTGAGTGGTTAACAGGCGCCTGGACTTAAACCAACATGGGGTTATGGATAATTGCTCAAAGAAACCAGTCCTGGCAATACCATGGACATGGGTGTTTGGTAAATATTACATGCAAGTGCTTGAACTCCGAGGAGCTGCGGGAGGAATTCTGGGTGTCCCCTGTGGAGAGTAGGGAAGCCTTGAGGCAAGACAGTATTACCTAGTGGGTGGGTGCTGGGAGATATTGGAGAAGCAGGTGGGGAGATGTATGAGAAGCAGATGGGGAGATGTATGAGAAGCAGGTGGGGAGATGATGGAGAAGCAGGTGGGGAGGTGATGGAGAAGCAGCTGGGGAGATGGTGGAGAAGCAGGTGGGGAGATGGTGGAGAAGCAGGCGGGAAGATGGTAGAGAAGCAGGTGGGGAGATGGTGGAGAGGCAGCTGGGGGGGTGGAAAAGCAGGTGGAGAGATGGTGGAGAAGCAGGTGAGGAGATGATGGAGAAGGAGGTGGTGGAGAAGCAGGTGAGGAGATGATGGAGAAGCAGGTGGGGAGGTGATGGAGAAGCAGGTGGGGAGATGGTGGAGAAGCAGATGAGGAGATGATGGAGAAGGAGGTAGTGGAGAAGCAGGTGGGGAGATGGTGGAGAAGAAGCTGGGGAGATGGTGGAGAAGCAGGTGGGGAGATGGAGAAGCAGGTGAGGAGATGATGGAGAAGCAGGTGGGGAGATGATGGAGAAGGAGGTAGTGGAGAAGCAGGTGAGGAAATGGTGGAGAAGCAGGTAGTGGAGAAGCAGGTGAGGAGATGGTGGAGAAGCAGGTGGGGAGATGATGGAGAAGGAGGTAGTGGAGAAGCAGGTGAGGAGATGGTGGAGAAGCAGGTGGGGAGATGATGGAGAAGCAGGTGGGGAGGTGGGGAAACAAGAGGGAAGGGGTGGAGAAGCAGGTGGGGAGGTGGTGGAGAAGCAGGTGAGGAGGTGGTGGAGAAGCAGATGAGGAGATAGTGGAGAAGCAGGTGGGGAGATGGAGAAGCAGGTGGGGAGATGGTGGAGAAGCAGGTGATGAGGTGGTGGAGAAGCAGGTGGGGAGATGGTGGAGAAGCAGGTGGGTAGATGGTGGAGAAGCAGGTGATGAGGTGGTGGAGAAGCATGTGGGGAGATGGTGGAGAAGCAGGTGAGGAGATGGTGGAGAAGCAGGTGGGGAGATGATGGAGAAGGAGGTAGTGGAGAAGCAGGTGAGGAGATGGTGGAGAAGCAGGTGGGGAGATGGTGGAGAAGCAGGTGGGGAGATGGTGGAGAAGCAGGTGATGAGGTGGTGGAGAAGCAGGTGGGGAGGTGATGGAGAAGCAGGTGGGGAGATGGTGGAGAAGCAGGTGGGTAGATGGTGGAGAAGCAGGTGATGAGGTGGTGGAGAAGCAGGTGGGGAGGTGGGGAAACAGGATGGAAGGGGTGGAGAAGCAGGTGGGTAGGTGGTGGAGAAGCAGGTGAGGAGATAGTGGAGAAGCAGATGAGGAGATAGTGGAGAAGCAGGTGGGGAGATGGTGGAGAAGCAGGTGGGAAGATGGTGGAGAAGCAGGTGATGAGGTGGTGGAGAAGCAGGTGGGGAGGTGGAGAAACAGGAGGGAAGGGGTGGAGAAGCAGGTGGGGAGGTGGTGGAGAAGCAGGTGAGGAGGTGGTGGAGAAGCAGATGAGGAGATAGTGGAGAAGCAGGTGGGGAGATGGAGAAGCAGGTGGGGAGGTGGTGGAGAAGCAGGCGGGGAGATGATGGAGAAGCAGGTGGGGAGATGGTAGAGAAGCAGGCGGGGAGATGATGGAGAAGCAGGTGGGGAGATGATGGAGAAGCAGGTGGGGAGATGATGGAGAAGCAGGTGGGGAGATGGTGGAGAAGCAGGTGGGGAGATAGTGGAGAAGCAAGTGGGTAGATGGTGGAGAAGCAGGTGATGAGGTGGTGGAGAAGCAGGTGGGGAGGTGGGGAAACAGGAGGGAAGGGGTGGAGAAGCAGGTGGGGAGGTGGTGGAGAAGCAGGTGGGGAGATGATGGAGAAGCAGGTGGGGAGGTGGGGAAACAAGAGGGAAGGGGTGGAGAAGCAGGTGGGGAGGTGGTGGAGAAGCAGGTGAGGAGGTGGTGGAGAAGCAGATGAGGAGATAGTGGAGAAGCAGGTGGGGAGATGGAGAAGCAGGTGGGGAGATGGTGGAGAAGCAGGTGATGAGGTGGTGGAGAAGCAGGTGGGGAGATGGTGGAGAAGCAGGTGGGTAGATGGTGGAGAAGCAGGTGATGAGGTGGTGGAGAAGCATGTGGGGAGATGGTGGAGAAGCAGGTGAGGAGATGGTGGAGAAGCAGGTGGGGAGATGATGGAGAAGGAGGTAGTGGAGAAGCAGGTGAGGAAATGGTGGAGAAGCAGGTAGTGGAGAAGCAGGTGAGGAGATGGTGGAGAAGCAGGTGGGGAGATGATGGAGAAGGAGGTAGTGGAGAAGCAGGTGAGGAGATGGTGGAGAAGCAGGTGGGGAGATGATGGAGAAGCAGGTGGGGAGGTGGGGAAACAAGAGGGAAGGGGTGGAGAAGCAGGTGGGGAGGTGGTGGAGAAGCAGGTGAGGAGGTGGTGGAGAAGCAGATGAGGAGATAGTGGAGAAGCAGGTGGGGAGATGGAGAAGCAGGTGGGGAGATGGTGGAGAAGCAGGTGATGAGGTGGTGGAGAAGCAGGTGGGGAGATGGTGGAGAAGCAGGTGGGTAGATGGTGGAGAAGCAGGTGATGAGGTGGTGGAGAAGCAGGTGGGGAGATGGTGGAGAAGCAGGTGAGGAGATGGTGGAGAAGCAGGTGGGGAGATGATGGAGAAGGAGGTAGTGGAGAAGCAGGTGAGGAGATGGTGGAGAAGCAGGTGGGGAGATGATGGAGAAGCAGGTGGGGAGATGGTGGAGAAGCAGGTGATGAGGTGGTGGAGAAGCAGGTGGGGAGGTGATGGAGAAGCAGGTGGGGAGATGGTGGAGAAGCAGGTGGGTAGATGGTGGAGAAGCAGGTGATGAGGTGGTGGAGAAGCAGGTGGGGAGGTGGGGAAACAGGAGGGAAGGGGTGGAGAAGCAGGTGGGGAGGTGGTGGAGAAGCAGGTGAGGAGATAGTGGAGAAGCAGATGAGGAGATAGTGGAGAAGCAGGTGGGGAGATGGTGGAGAAGCAGGTGGGAAGATGGTGGAGAAGCAGGCAGGGAGATGGTGGAGAAGCAGGCGGGGAGATGGTGGAGAAGCAGGTAGGGAGATGATGGAGAAGCAGGCGGGGAGATGGTGGAGAAGCAGGTGGGGAGATGGTGGAGAAGCAGGTGGGTAGATGGTGGAGAAGCAGGTGATGAGGTGGTGGAGAAGCAGGTGGGGAGGTGGGGAAACAAGAGGGAAGGGGTGGAGAAGCAGGTGGGGAGGTGGTGGAGAAGCAGGTGGGAAGATGGTGGAGAAGCAGGCTGGGAGATGGTGGAGAAGCAGGTGGGGAGATGGTGGAGAAGCAGGTGGGTAGATGGTGGAGAAGCAGGTGATGAGGTGGTGGAGAAGCAGGTGGGGAGGTGGGGAAACAAGAGGGAAGGGGTGGAGAAGCAGGTGGGGAGGTGGTGGAGAAGCAGGTGAGGAGGTGGTGGAGAAGCAGATGAGGAGATAGTGGAGAAGCAGGTGGGGAGATGGAGAAGCAGGTGGGGAGGTGGTGGAGAAGCAGGCGGGGAGATGATGGAGAAGCAGGTGGGGAGATGGTGGAGAAGCAGGCGGGGAGATGGTGGAGAAGCAGGTGGGTAGATGGTGGAGAAGCAGGTGATGAGGTGGTGGAGAAGCAGGTGGGGAGGTGGAGAAACAGGAGGGAAGGGGTGGAGAAGCAGGTGGGGAGGTGGTGGAGAAGCAGGTGAGGAGGTGGTGGAGAAGCAGATGAGGAGATAGTGGAGAAGCAGGTGGGGAGATGGAGAAGCAGGTGGGGAGGTGGTGGAGAAGCAGGCGGGGAGATGATGGAGAAGCAGGTGGGGAGATGGTAGAGAAGCAGGCGGGGAGATGATGGAGAAGCAGGTGGGGAGATGATGGAGAAGCAGGTGGGGAGATGATGGAGAAGCAGGTGGGGAGATGGTGGAGAAGCAGGTGGGGAGATAGTGGAGAAGCAAGTGGGTAGATGGTGGAGAAGCAGGTGATGAGGTGGTGGAGAAGCAGGTGGGGAGGTGGGGAAACAGGAGGGAAGGGGTGGAGAAGCAGGTGGGGAGGTGGTGGAGAAGCAGGTGAGGAGGTGGTGGAGAAGCAGATGAGGAGATAGTGGAGAAGCAGGTGAGGAGATGATGGAGAAGCAGGTGGGGAGATGATGGAGAAGCAGGTGAGGAGATGCTGGAGAAGCAAGTGGGGAGATGGGGGAGGAACAGGGGATTGCTCAGAAGGCAGAGATCCAGGGAAGGATGAGCTGAAGTTTCTGACGCTTGCTAAGAAGGCGGCTTAGAACAGGATAAACTGGTAAATATAACAGAATCATGGACAGAGGGAATGGACTGACAGTTTTGGGGGAGGAAAAGGGTGTGGGAAGTGCAGCAAGAGACTGGACAAAAATCTTGCAACAATGGGAGAGGACAGTGGGGAGGGGGAGGTGAGGGTGGAGGGTGGGTTGGGTACAGGGTGGAGGCGAGCTATAGGGGGATAAAAAAGGGGAAACAATGTAATTAATAAACTGAACAATAAAGATTTAAAAATAAATAAATAAATATTCTGTTAAAAAAAAAGAAGAAGAAGAAGGCGGCTTACATTAAACACCTGCGGTTAGATCCCATCGTTTGAAGCTACTCCACCTGTTCAAAACGTGCAGGGATTTATGTGGGTCACTACCCTGTGTCAGATGCTTCTCGTTGCTGAGGTTGTACAAGCTCACACAGCAGGACGACATTCACAGAGTTCCCATCCGCTCATCATTTCAGCAGCTCGATTACAAATCTCGGCAAAAAGAGTTAAAATGCGTTAACTTATTAGAGAAGCGCATTGTAAGGTTAGAAGCCCATGTAGAAGAAAGAAAGAAAAGTTCTTCTGAGGATGGTTTTGGTGACAGGCGAGCAGAACCTCAGAAGGGCCAGGATCCAGGATCCGTGTTATGTGGAACACAGCATTATGTGTGCATTAAGGGCGGGAGATGAGCTGCTGCCCGTGAATATTTAGCCAATAGAGCTGTCACTGCCAATCCTGTTACCTCAGCAGTGGCTCAGAGCGAGGGATTTCGGAGAGCCGGGAACCGATTTCACAGGCCAGGCTGGCGGTCAGCGTCAAAGCGCCAGCAGGACTGGCGCTGAAGGGGTCACGAGTGTTAGGGTCCCTGGCTACCAGTGACGGGAGGGTCAGGCACGGACTGTGCGCAGGAAGGTAACCAATCTGTTCCTGGCTGCACACATTCCTCAGAGGAATTGCTCCCCAAGTTTGAGACCTGACAGTGGCACTGGGGTAAGATCAGGTGAAAATGAAGTCAACAGAGATAGTGTGAGTAAAACGACATTATGCTTAGCACCAGCCATTCAGGATGAGGCGTGACACAGGACGAACATGTGATGCAAAGGTTTCGTACCTCACGTTGTACGGATGGAATCTTTTCTCCTGAGAGTTTCCAATCAATGCTGCTAGCGCTCCAGTGCTCAGGGAGACTTCACATCTGACGTCCGCTCTAGGACCCACTGACAAGGGGTTTCTAAAAATCGCCCGTCAGTGAGTTCTACCTGTGAGCACGGTGGAGGTGTCCAGTTCATGTGCTATTCCGACGCGTGACCCTGTGAGCGACGGCGTTTGGGAAACCAGATTCGCCTTCAGTTAAGAAATGCTTGGTTGGAAAGTCACTGTCGATGCTGCTATTTTAAAGCCCGGTGGCACAGGTTTGGGTTCATCGGTGTACGGTGGGGGCATTTTTAGGGAGTTGTGTTCATGGTGGGTAGTTATCCATCAGCAACTGAAAAGCTGTCTGTGTGATCTTGCATGTTTACGTGTTGACAGCTGTAGACCTGGGCATGATGGTGAGTGATCTCCAATGTTTAGTTTGGACAGCTGTAGGCCGGGGCATGATGGTGAGATATCTCACATGTTTATGTGTGGACAGCTGTAGGCTAGGCCATGGTGGTGAGTGATCTCACATGTTTATGTGTGGACAGCTGTAGGCTGGGGCATGACGGTGAGATATCTCACATGTTTATGTGTGGACAGCTGTAGGCTGGGGCATGATGGTGACGATGCCCAGGAGGGCGCTGTCCCCAAGGGCAAGGGATTCACGCTCACAAAACCACAGGCTGCGAGCGAGCGGTCATGGGCAGAGAGGAGGGTCTGAGGGGCAGTAGCATTGCTGTTCCTTCTGTGTTCATATACATGGAAAGGAGAAATGGCCCCCCGGGGGCAGTGAGCAGCAGCTTGAGGGCAAGGTTCCTCCATACCCCTCCCATACGGCCCTCGGAACACAGAATCCTGTTCTATTTTGTTTTGAGTGTTTTTTTTAAATATTGTTATTGATTTTAGAGAAGGGAGAGAGGGAGAAGAATTAAAGATGAGAGAGAACATCGATTGCTGCCTCCTGCATGCCCCACACTAGGGATTGAGCAGCCATCTGAGACTGCCCTGACCGGGAATCGAACCATGACCTCCTGGTTCATAGGT
The DNA here is from genome assembly GCA_027563665.1 of Antrozous pallidus. Classification (NCBI taxonomy): domain Eukaryota; kingdom Metazoa; phylum Chordata; class Mammalia; order Chiroptera; family Vespertilionidae; genus Antrozous; species Antrozous pallidus. The sequence goes on along the minus strand of CM050519.1, from coordinate 96,403,021 downwards.
CGACGCTCAACCACTGAGCCATGCCAGCCGGGCCCCGGCGATGGTCCATCAGTTTGCCTGATGTGGTGACTTAGGGAACTGAAGCCCACCTTCTCTCGTGTGAGTTCCCCGTTGTGAAATGTGTTTCTTACTTTCTCAAACCAAGTTTAAATGATCAGTGTTAAAACTGGGGTTCAGGCTGACATTAGATTTCCTATTATCATCTACTAGTGACCGGGTGCACAAAATTTGTGTACAGGGGTTGGTGTCCCTCAGCCCCGCCTACACCCTCTCCAATCTGGGACCTCTCAAAGGATGTCCGACTGTCGGTTTACAGGGATAGGGCCTAAATTGGCAGTCGAACATCCCTCTCGAAATCCACAACAACTGACTTCTAACCACTTCCTGCCTGCCTGCCTGACCGATTGCCCCTAACCTCTCTGCCTGCCAGGCTGCTCGACCTCAACTGCCCGCCCCCACCACTGGCCTACTCGCCCCTAAATGCCCCCACCAGCCTAATCACTGCCAACTGTCCCCCTGTGCCAATGTGATCGCCCCCAACTACCCCCCTGCTGGCCTACTCACTCCAAACTGCCCCCCACTGCCCTGATCACCTGCAACTGATCCCCACTGACATCCTGCTCCCCCCCAACTGGCCTCCATGCTAGTCTGCTCACCCCCAATGGTCCTGCCTCCCACCAGCCTGGTCACCCACAACTGCCCTCCCCTCTTGGCCTCTCACTGCCTGCATCTCAGCCTCAACACCATGGCTTTGTCCAGAAGAACATCTGGGAGGTCTCCTGGAAGGTCTCTCAGTCTAATTAGCATATTACCCTTTTATTAGTATAGATTGGTTGGAAAGGAAAATACCTCCTTCCTACAGAGAAGGTCAGGTGAGGTGTTTTTATAATCTAAACGTCTCATATATTGGGCTCCAACATTCCTCTGATTTGCTGGGTCTTTCCGCTTGAAGGTATTTTTTTCCTCTAGAGCTACTGTGTATATATATACACATACACACACACACACACACACACACACACACACACACACACACACTAGAGGCCCAGTGCACAAAATTCGTGCACGGGGAGGGGGGTGCCCCTCAGCCCTGTTTGTACCCTCTCCAATCTGGGATCCATCAGGCAATGTCCAGCTTCCAGCAGTCAGACATCCCTCTCACAATCCAGAAACGCTGGCTTCTAACCACTCATCTGCCTGCCTGCCTGATTGCTCCTAACCCCACTGCCTGCCTGCCTGCCTGCCTGATCACCCCTAACCCTCTGCCTGGTGGCCTAATCACTGCTACTTTGCCCCCCTTCCGGCCTAATCGATGTTACCTTGCCCCCCATCATCCTGATCGCTGCTACCTTGTCCTCCCCTGCAGGTCTGATCACCCCCAACTGCCCTCCCCTACTGGCCTGACCCCCCCAAACTACCTGTGCCTTGGCCCCCAGTCTGGCCTCCCTCTGGAGGCACTTCCCCCATTATCCCGCGGCTGCTGCCACTGCTGGCCTGAGCCTAAGCCCTTCACAGCTGCCCATGGCTGCCTGAATCTTGGCCCTTGCATCGGCTGCGGCTTTCTCTGGAAGGATGTCCCGGAAGACAATCACTCTAATTAGCATAGTACCCTTTTATTAGTATAGATACTGATTTTAGTGAGAGGAAGGGAAAGGGAGAGAGATAGAAACTCCAACGACAAGAGAAAATCATCGGTTGGCTGCCTCCTGCATGCCCCCTACTGACAATCGAGCCCATAACCGAGACATGTGCCCTGACCAGGAATTGAACCGTGACCTCCCGGTCCAACCACTGAGCCACACCAGCCAGGCTGGAGCCACTATATTAAGGCCCGAGGAAGACACCGCAGGCCCTGCCCGCCACGTGCAGTGGGAGGGACGAAGCTTATCCGGGGTCGTGCGGTGTGTGGTTCGGGTGAGACAGTGACTCTGGTGCCGCGCCTCCCTGCACCTGCTGTCCGCTCCATCGTGCGCACCGAGGGCCACCGGACGCGCACGACCGTCCGTGAATCAGGGTGGCATTGGGAGGGGCTCGACGCTGTCCACGGCTCTGCCACCGGCTGGGCCGTCCCGGGGGGCAGAGGCTGGGCTCAGGCACCGGAAGGGCATTTCGGTTCAGTGTGGCGGCTGCCAACCGCAGTCCCGAGTGTGAGCAGCGCCCGCTCGCCGCAAGCTCAGGCCGCGCTCCTCGGGTGAGCTCCACGCCGTCGCCTTCCCCGTGCCGGCCGGCCGGCCGGGAGTAACTCTGCTCTGTGTTTGCAGCTCGGACGTGCGGGTCCAACCTGCGGGGGCCCAGCGGCACCATCACGTCGCCCAACTACCCGGTGCAGTACGAGGACAACGCCCACTGCGTGTGGGTCATCACCGCCTCGGACCCCGACAAGGTGAGGCCCGCCTCTGCAGGGGGACGGGGGGCGGGGGGGCGGAGGGCGGGACCCGGGCTGGGCCGCGGGCCTCGGACGGACGGGCTGGCCCCGCCCCGTGCCCTTCCGTTTGACGGCTGGAGCGGACCAGGGAGTTCTGGGCTGTGTGTCCACCTTCCCCGTGGGCTGGGAGCCTGCCTAGACTACCCTGGGAGGGGGCCGTCCCCGCGGCTGCCCTCCTGGTGTGGTCGGTGTGTCCTGTCCTCTCCTCCAGCTTCACCAAGAGGAACTGGCAGCAGGGCTGTGTTCTGGTGCACGACATAGGGAGTGACACGTGCTGACACAGGGTGTGACACGTGCTGACACAGGGTGTGACACGTGCTGACACAGGGTGTGACACGTGCTGACACAGGGTGTGACGTGTTCTAACACAGGGTGTGACGTGTGCTGACACAGGGAGTGACACGTGCTGACACAGGGTGTGACACGTGCTGACACAGGGTGTGACACGTGCTGACACAGGGTGTGACACGTGCTGACACAGGGTGTGACGTGTGCTGACACAGGGTGTGACACGTGCTGACACAGGGTGTGACACATGCTGACACAGGGTGTGACACGTGCTGACGTAGGGTGTGACACGTGCTGACACAGGGTGTGACACGTGCTGACACAGGGTGTGACACGTGCTGACACAGGGTGTGACGTGTGCTGACACAGGGTGTGACACGTGCTGACACAGGGTGTGACGTGTGCTGACACAGGGTGTGACGTGTGCTGACACAGGGAGTGACACGTGCTGACACAGGGTGTGACACGTGCTGACACACGGTGTGACGTGTGCTGACACAGGGAGTGACACGTGCTGACACAGGGTGTGATGCGTGCTGACACAGGGTGTGACGTGTGCTGACACAGGGTGTGACACGTGCTGACACAGGGTGTGACGTGTGCTGACACAGGGTGTGACGTGTGCTGACACAGGGTGTGACACGTGCTGACACAGGGTGTGACACGTGCTGACACAGGGTGTGACACGTGCTGACACAGGGTGTGACCTGTGCTGACACAGGGTGTGACACGTGCTGACACAGGGTGTGACACGTGCTGACACAGGGTGTGACGTGTGCTGACACAGGGTGTGACGTGTGCTGACACAGGGTGTGACGTGTGCTGACACAGGGTGTGACGTGTGCTGACACAGGGTGTGACGTGTGCTGACACAGGGTGTGACACGTGCTGACACAGGGTGTGACGTGTGCTGACACACGGTGTGACGCGTGCTGACACTCGGTGTGACGCGTGCTGACACAGGGTGTGACGTGTGCTGACACAGGGTGTGACACGTGCTGACACAGGGTGTGACGCGTGCTGACACAGGGTGTGACGCGTGCTGACACAGGGTGTGACACGTGCTGACACAGGGTGTGACGTGTGCTGACACAGGGTGTGACACGTGCTGACACAGGGTGTGACACGTGCTGACACAGGGTGTGACGCGTGCTGACACAGGGTGTGACGCGTGCTGACACAGGGTGTGACACGTGCTGACACAGGGTGTGACGTGTGCTGACACAGGGTGTGACACGTGCTGACACAGGGTGTGACGTGTGCTGACACAGGGTGTGACGCGTGCTGACACAGGGTGTGACGCGTGCTGACACAGGGTGTGACGTGTGCTGACACAGGGAGTGACACGTGCTGACACAGGGTGTGACGCGTGCTGACACAGGGTGTGACCTGTGCTGACACAGGGTGTGACCTGTGCTGACACAGGGTGTGACACGTGCTGACACAGGGTGTGACACGTGTTGACACAGGGTGTGACGTGTGCTGACACAGGGTGTGACGTGTGCTGACACAGGGTGTGACACGTGCTGACACAGGGTGTGACCTGTGCTGACACAGGGTGTGACCTGTGCTGACACAGGGAGTGACACGTGCTGACGCAGGGTGTGACACGTGCTGACACAGGGTGTGACACGTGCTGACACAGGGTGTGACGTGTGCTGACACAGGGTGTGACGTGTGCTGACACAGGGAGTGACACGTGCTGACACAGGGTGTGACGTGTGCTGACACAGGGAGTGACACGTGCTGACACAGGGTGTGACACGTGCTGACACAGGGTGTGACACGTGTTGACACAGGGTGTGACGTGTGCTGACACAGGGAGTGACACGTGCTGACACAGGGTGTGACACGTGCTGACACAGGGTGTGACGTGTGCTGACACAGGGTGTGACGTGTGCTGACACAGGGTGTGACGCGTGCTGACACAGGGTGTGACGTGTGCTGACACAGGGTGTGACACGTGCTGACACAGGGTGTGACACGTGCTGACACAGGGTGTGACACGTGTTGACACAGGGTGTGACGTGTGCTGACACAGGGTGTGACACGTGCTGACACAGGGTGTGACACGTGCTGACACAGGGTGTGACGTGTGCTGACACAGGGAGTGACACGTGCTGACACAGGGTGTGACACGTGCTGACACAGGGTGTGACACGTGTTGACGCAGGGTGTGACACGTGCTGACACAGGGTGTGACACGTGCTGACACAGGGTGTGACGTGTGCTGACACAGGGTGTGACACGTGCTGACACACGGTGTGATGCGTGCTGACACAGGGTGTGACCTGTGCTGACACAGGGTGTGACGTGTGCTGACACAGGGTATGACACGTGTTGACGTAGGGTGTGACACGTGCTGACACAGGGTGTGACACGTGCTGACACAGGGTGTGACGTGTGCTGACACAGGGTGTGACACGTGCTGACACAGGGTGTGACACGTGCTGACACACGGTGTGATGCGTGCTGACACAGGGTGTGACCTGTGCTGACACAGGGTGTGACGTGTGCTGACACAGGGTATGACACGTGCTGACACAGGGTGTGACACGTGCTGACACAGGGTGTGACACGTGCTGACACAGGGTGTGACACGTGCTGACACAGGGTGTGACACGTGCTGACACACGGTGTGATGCGTGCTGACACAGGGTGTGACCTGTGCTGACACAGGGTGTGACGTGTGCTGACACAGGGTGTGACGTGTGCTGACACACGGTGTGACACGTGCTGACACAGGGTGGACATGTGCTGACATAGGAGGTGACATGTGCACAGATTCTGAGCCGATGGCCACCTGCCTGTTGTGAGCATGTGTCCCTCACAGGGTCACGGCTTTTCCTGTGAGAGAACTTTGGTATCAACGCTCAGCACCGCCCAGCGCATCCCTGAAGCCGTGCCGACGCAGGCGGCCTGGCCGTGGGCGGTGCGACGGGGCGTGTTCTGCGAGGCTCCTGCAGTGATGCCTGTGGGAGCACGTCATGCTATGCTGTGTGGAGGGAGCAGGGATGCCAGCAGCCCCGTCATTACACGCGTGTCTCTGGTACATGGGTATACAAGGTGTAGTAAGCGGACGTGGGGTTATTTCATGTGCGTGATACAGAACATGCGTGGTGACACACACGCGTTATGTCCCTTCCTGCTCTGTGGGAAGGAAGTGGAAAACAAAACTGATCCCCTGAAGACCAGGCTGTGGGGAGAAGCGGGTTTCCAAACAGCTGTGACTGCCTATGCCACCGGGGCTGGGAGTGCGCCGATGAGCATGAGCACAGGGCTCAGTCAGGGAAAAGCCAGTGTTCATCGTCGTGGTTTGTTATAAGCACTGGTGGCAGTCCCTCTTCCGCGGGCAAAGCTGCTGCCAGGGCTGAGCCTGTGCCTGAGAGCCACACCAGGCCGTGAGCTGCTGACGGTGGGAAGTGGAAGCAAATGCCAGCGCATGCTGGAGGTGCTCCCGGACTCAGTGCTTTGTTTATGGATGTGTGTGTGTGTGTGCACATGTGTGTGTGCGTGAGCATGTGTATGTGTGTGTGTGTGCATACGTGTTTCAAACATATTCTGCGGTGACACTGACTTTAATTTGAGCTCCGGAGAGTGGACTCTGTTGGTCTTCTACGCTGAGTTCCTAAAAGACAGAGCGCTCTCCCTGGCTCCCAGCTCCGGGAACCCAGCCCCACATCAGGCGGCTTCCCCGTGCAGGCCTGTACTTCTCAGAGCCCTGCTGGAGGCCGCAGACACAGGCGGGGGCGCATGGGCATCACCCCACTTTCAGATCCCAGTGGGGAGCCTTTCGTCTGCAGAGTGCCATGTGGATATCATTACAGCGTTTCGAGGGCCGGTCGGGATTATCCACTTGGGAATGAGCAGCTCGGCTGGTCAGACCTTTAACTAACTCACTGTAAGCCACAGGCTTCCCTGTGCCAGAGGCTCCCCCGTGCCAGACTGTGTCCGTGGCGTGGGGACATTGCTCCCCGGGGCGATGTGGACACTTTGCTGGGGCCAAACGGGAGGCATTGCAGCATTCCCGGTGCCTCGTCACGTGATTTGTGGAGTGAGGGGGCGGGGGCCAGGGGGCCACAGGGAGAGTATCTGAGGGGACAGAGTGCAGGGGCAGGGTGGCTGGGACCTGCTGCGGGTGCAGAGGTCACCTCGGAGGACGCGGTGGGAGTCCTCTCCGCTCCTCGCACCAGCTGTGTGGGCAGGCGAACAGCCAACCGATGGACCCCTGCATCACCAAGGAGTTTCCGCACTCACCCCCAGGCTGCCTGAGAGCCGAAATCAGTGCAGAGCCCGGACACCGACTACCCCAACCCCCCGCCTCTTCGTCCTCATTACTAAATGGCCCTTAAAGCGGCGGGACCCCCAGGGACCCCAGAGGCCAGGGGTGGCTTTCTGGTTGAGGTCGGTGGCCCCGTGGGTGCCAGGGGAGGTTGCAGGCGGTGTGCCCCAGGAGGGCCCTACGAGACAGTGAGGCCAGAGCCGAGGAGCACATCCACAGCAGGAAGCACGGGCTGCAGGAAGGGGTGGGAGATGGTAGGAGCCGAATCAGGACGGGAGCTCGGGTTCTGAGAGAAGGAACGGGCCGGAGAGACGCTGAGGGCTGGGCGGACACACAGCAGGGGCCTTTCCCCGGCCAGGCCCTCGGCAGCGAAAGAGCAGAGGAGAGCCGCCGGAGCTGGAATGCCTGCGAGAGAATTCCGCTAACCTGGTCTCTTGGGGGGAAGCGGCGATGACCTTTCCGGGTTTTGAAGTTACTCGGCGGAGTTTTTACGTAAATTTTAAGTCGCGGGTTCATCGCGGCCCAGCCGAGGTGCCCGCTGGCGTTGAGGTTGCGTTGGGGGAAGGCAGAATGAAAGGGAGCGGAAAACAGCTCGCGGCGCTGGTGACGGAACTGGGTGGAGATGGCTCCCTGGGGTTTATTTACGGGAGGAGAGGAGGGATGTTGCGAAGAGGAGTGGGGCAGGCTGCTACAGCCCTGGCCGAGTGTCCTTGGCAGCTGACCCCACCCCTGACCCTGAGCAGCCCAGGGACCAGGGTGGTCTGTTCCACCCCCACTCACTCTTTTCTCAAAAAATACCTGTATTGATGTCAGAGAGGAAGAGGGAGAGGGAGAGAGAAACATCCGTGATGAGAGAGAATCAGGGATCGGCTGCCTCCTGCACGCCCCCTGCTGGGGATGGAGCCCGCCACCCGGGCCTGTGCCCTGAGCGGGAATCGAACTGTGACCTCCCGGTTCATAGGCCGGCCCTGCACTCCCTCTTGTCGCCCGTCACTGGCCGCCCTGCAGCGAGTGGGCTCCAGGCCCATCTGCCCTGTGTGTGAGCCGCCCTGGGTCTGGGCCATCCTGCTCCTCCGCGTGACTGACAGTTTAATCGTCTCTGTCACCTCCGTCTGTTCACCCGCTGTGCCCGCCCGTCCTGTTCAGGGCACCGACGGGCCGCTTCCTGTGAGCCGTGTCTGGCTCTGGGACAGGCTCGGGCCGGGTCTGCGCTCCTCCTTCCCCGTGTCCCCTCGTCGGTCTCAGCGCATCCGTGTCGCCTCCTTCCCACTAACCGGGTTTCCACAGGACCCACGAGCCCCCAACTCCCTTCCTATTTGTTTTGTTGAGAAAAAGGCTTGTTTTCTCGGCACGTTTTGCTGAAGGACTGAGCCAGTCACGTCCCGTCCCAGGATCCCTTCTGAGTCTCGACGTGAGAGGCAGGGGCTCCTGATGAAACGTCTGTGCTCGGCGTAGCCATGGGGGGCACTCACGATTCTAAATAGCCCCCATGTCGTCCGCCGTGGGTACCGCCCGGGGCTGATGTAACGCGTGTGGACGTGGGGTAGCAGACTTTAAATCACCCGGACAAAATCCAGATCAACGTTGTATGCACCACCTGAACTTTATCATTCACGATTGTGATGAAATGGTGATAAGCCTCGTTTTCCGTAAATCAGTGCACTAGCATTCCACTGAAATTGTCTAGGTGACAGCTTTTTAAAAAAAATATATTTTATTGATTTTTTTTTTTACAGAGAGGGAAAGGGAGAGTTAGAAACATCGATGAGAGAGAAACGTCGATCAGCTGTCTCCTGCACACCCCCTCACTGGGGATGTACTCACAACCAAGCTACATGCCCTGGACGAGAATCGAACCTGGGACCCTTGAGGCAGAAGGCCGATGCTCTATCTACACAGCCAGACCAGTTAGGGCTGTCGAGGTGACAGCTTTTATTAGGCGATGTCCTCTGTGCACTGTCAGGGGAGACACCGTTTGGGGCGCCAAAGGGGTCCGTGTGACCATCGGGTGTGCACATGTGCCTGACCCTCAGTTGTCAAAGGCTCCCAGGACTTTTCTTGTTTTTGAAGTACCTGCCAATCAAACGCACATTTACACGCACACGCGGTGTTGGAACCTTCAGGAGTCTCCGTAGCCTCGAACTGGAAGGAGGAATTATTTCCAGAAATAATTTGTCGGGGTGTTTTGTGTCTCTCAGTTTCCAGTGTCGGGGCAGAAAGCGTCTAAATGATCCCACAGCCCCGGTGTCCGCCCAAGCTGCTCTGTCCTCACACCCATGGCCCCACACCCACGTCTGCGGGGTCCCCTTCGGCGGCCAGTCCCGCACTGGCCCCGGGTGCGGCTTGGAGACCTTTGTCCCGCTCGATGGTTCCGCACCGGGAATGCGTTGAGGCTGATGGACGCGGTAGCTCCGGGGAATCTCGGCTTTTTCCGGCATGTTCTCCGCCCTCTGAGAGCGTCTTTGAGGAAGAGTCTGTCGCCTGGTCACTCAGGTGAAAGGCATGCTGGGACAGGTGGACTTTCGGCACGTGGCGCGTCCGAGCGCACAGGGGACCGGGTCACGGAGAGAGCAGGAGAGGACGGTGTGATGCGTGGAGGACGTGAGCTGTTCCCCGCTGTGACCTGAGCCCACTGCCCCGGGGAGAGGGCGGAGTCTGAGGGGGAGGCGTCGCTGGTGGCACCAGCGGCCGTGGCTGCGCTTCGTTCGGCCTGGTGGTCGGTTTGTGGTGGACACTTGGCCCGGACAGCGAATACTGTGGAATCGCGCGTCTTATGAGAGTGCCAGGAGCCATCCGCTGTGTGTGCAGTGCGAGGGGCACTCAGCCACTGACAGTGTAGAGCAGACGGGCCGTCCAGAGGGCCCCCTCTCGCTCCACACAGCGGGGTTCCGGGGGGCGAGGCCCAGGCAGACCAGACGACACAGCTAAACACGGGGCTCGCTCACTGTGCGAGGCGAGGGCTTTGTATGTGTCTGAGTACATTCGGTTTAGGGATGATCCGTTCGGCATTATTGCATGCCATCCCACACCTGTTGGAATGGCCAAACCCCAGGCTCTGACCTCGCCCCCAGCGGGGAGGCACGGGACCAACAGGAAGCTCACACGCTGCTGCTGGGGACACAGGTGGGGCCGCCATGGCAGGAGAGAGGGTCGGGGTGTCCCACACACCAAACCCACTCTCCCCACACAGCCCCACAACCGCGCTGGATGAGGTTCCCTGTATGTTGCCGTGGCATCCTGCCCTGACGCCGAGAGCGGCTTGTCCGGGATTCCCTACGCGTGGACGTGGCCAGGCTGTCTTCAGCACGTGGTGGGCTCGCCGTGGTCCATCCGCACGACGGAATGCCATCCAGCCAAGCAGGTGTGAGCTCTCACACCGTGAACGGCTCAGTCCCGGCCACCGTGCCCTGGCCGGGGGCCTCCCCGGCACTGGTACCTCGCTCGTCCCCTCACCACAGAGTTCCCACAGGAGTGGCCTGAGTATCAGGTTTTCCTTCCCACTTCGGGGTGTAAATGTGACTGGAGTGACGTGCCTGGGTAGTCGCCATTTTAAAATATATTTTTTGTTGTTTTCAGAGACGATGGGGAAGGGAGAGGAAGATAGAAACATCAGTGATGAGAGAGAATCATGGATTGGCTGCCTCCTGCACCCCCCTTACTGGGGATGGAGCCCATAACCCAGACATGTGCCCTTGACCAGAATCGAACCCCCTGGGATCTTTCAGTCCACAGGCAGATGCTCTGTCCATTGGGTCACACCAGCTGGGGCAGTAGGAGCCAATTTTAAAGACAGAAGCAAATGAGGAGCGAGTAAACACGGGAACATTGAGGTGGAGAGGAAGGAGGTGGCCATGTCTGCTCATCTTGGCAGTCTGCTCTGTGGCCAGAAAGGAGGAGGAGGAGGAGGTCGTGTCATGGGGTGAGGGAAGCTCTGATGGTGGGGAGTATTTTCAAAGAAATGCAAGAAGCCGGAGAGAGCATGTGTCTCACTGGGGGCAGCCGTGTGCCCAGTCCACACGTCTCGGAGCCCTGCCCGCAGGACTGAAATAAGAACAGGAGCAAGCAGCTATTTAAAGGGGGAATAAACCCCGCCAAAGCCGGTGTGGCTCAGTGGATAGAGTGTCGGCCTGCGGACTGAAGGGGCCCAGGTTCGATTCCGGTCAAGGGCATGGACCTTGGTTGTGGATCAGCAGGAGGCAGCTGATCGATGCTTCTCTCTCATCGATGTTTCTAACTCTCTATCCTTCTCCTTTCCTCTCTGTGAAAAATCAATAAAATATATTTAAAAAATAAAGGAAAAAAAACCCAACACATTAACTGATAAACGTAATTTCCATGTGTTGGGCACGACAAAGGGCTGGTAATGTTGCCCACTGGGAATAATGAGTCATTGTGTTTGAGATGGCGGCGGATTAGCGTGGTCCATCTCTCTGCTTTTCCCTTTCATTTGGAAGTGGCCCCAACATTTGCCCCGGGGGATGGGAAAGCACACATGTCGGAGTCTCTCACTTTGGTCCTGAAAAAGCGGATTTGGTGCAGCCAGAGACACCGAAGCTGTCTAGCGTGCACGCTGTTTAAAAGCAGCCCCGCCCCTCTCCATCCACAGCCGCTGCCCCGTCCCCTGTCTGAAGCTCGAGGGGCCCTGGGAGCCCGCGGGGCCCCTCCCGCCGTCTGGTGCGTCCTTGTTCAGACGGATCCAGAGCGAGGCGGGTGGCGTTGATTGGGGTGGTTTATCTGACGCCTGCGCCGCGTCCGGCGGCGTCCAGGAATGACACTTAACAAACAGGACGTGTAACGAAGTGTTCCATCCCCGGCCCTCACGGCAGCGGGAGGCGCACCAACGACTCATTGAGAAGGTTCTTTGGGGCGTGATTAGCCCTTTCTCATGTGTCTCCGCCCTCTGTCCCTGACGCCCCGCGTTAGCGCCACGCTCGCTGGGTTACCGTGCCGGTGTCATCGCCCCGTTTTAATCGCTCCTCCGCGGGCCTGCGTCTCGCTGGGCGGAGATCGCTGGTACCTGCCAGTTCTTTCTGGAGCGTCTCTCTCGGTGCCGTTTCCCAGAAGCCCTGTCGTCCCCACCTGTCCTCATTAAAGCGGTGTCTCCGCGTGCCGCTGGACGGATCCGAGTGTCTGCCGGGCAGTGGACGCCCCCCCAAACCCCCCCGACACCCCCCTCCCGACACCCCCCTCCCGACACCCCCCTCCCGACACCCCCCGGCCGCACGTCTCACGTTTTAAGCTGCAGAGGCATTTGCACCTCTCCCAACCTGTTGGCTGAGTTAAATTATTTTATTTTATTTAAAAACTAGAAGCCCGGTGCACAAAATTCCTGCACAGTGGGTGTGGAGGATATCCCTTAGCCCAGCCTGCACCCTCTAATCTGGGACCCCTTGAGGGATGTCCGACTGCCCCTCTAGGCCTGGTCCAGGTAGGATGGGGCCTAAACGGGCAGTCGGACATCCTTCTCACAATCCAGGACTGCTGGCTCCAAACTGCTCACCTGCCTGCCTCCCTGATTGCCCCTAACCGCTTCTGCCTGCCAGCCTGATCACCCCCTAACCACTACCCTGCCAACTTAATTGATATCTAACTGCTACCCTGCCAGCTTGTTTGCCTTCAACTTCCCTCTTCTGCTGGCCTGGTCACCCCTAACTGCCCTCCCTTGCAGGCCTGGTTCCTCCCAACTGCCCTCCCCTGCTGGCCATCTTGTGCCCACATGGGGGCAGGATCTTTGACCACCTGGGGGCAGTCGTTTTGTGTGTTGGAGTGATGGTCAATCTGCAAATTACTCTTTTATTAGATAGGATGTATATTCGTGGGTGAAAACCGATAGGGCACAGAAGTAGGGGAAGCATGGAGTCGGGGGCCGTCTGTGGGTAATGATGCTGCATTTTGGGGTGTTTCTGTCCTTCTCTTTCCTGTAAATTGGGGCGTGTCGCCTGCCAGGAGGGGTGCTGATAGGACCACTCTGCAGGGCGGCCCAGGGGTTGGGTAAAGCACACCCTTTTGGCCAGAAGCAGCCCCAGCCCTGGCGGGGTTATTACTCAGGGTCACCCGTCAGCCCGATCTCCTTCCTCCATTATGGCCAAGCGCCAGGCGCCTCTCGGTGTGTCTTGGGGTGTTCACTCCCACCCCCACCCCCCCGGTTCCCTCTAAGGTGGTTTCCACGAGCACAGGCCCTTCCAGAGCACAGGGAAGTGAGATGCTTAGCATATGTTCGTCCAGAGGTGGCTCCGTGGCCAAAGGGACAGGCACGCCGGGGCCGGATGCGGGTAACATGCGGATTTTCAGGGCAGCACCTGTCCCAAGTGAGTCCGGTCCCCCAGGTCTACAGGGCCCAGGGCTCCTCATCCATTTAAAGCAACGACCCTCTAGCATCTCAGGCAGATGGGCAGGAGCGGACCTCCCTCCCCACGGGTGTGACTGCTTCTGTTCTGAGCAGAGATGGGAGTGACAGCAAATTCCACCCAGCAGAGCAGTTCATGGGGCCTCAATGGCAGCCCTCGCCACACCGCCCACTCCTCTCCCCCGAGTCCCCGCTAATCCATCTGTGGGAACGTGGGCAATGTCCCCCGAGGGGCAACCCCCACAGAGTGGAGTTCTCGCTCCTGTCCCTCAGGGGGGACCGTGGCTGCCCCAGCGTCAGGGACTGAGAGCCGACCCCACTGACCCACCCTTACTCACATCGCTGGTTCCAGGAACACCCCAATAGGACTGACTGCTGCGGGCAGACGGGGCGGTCACATGGACTGTGCTTAATGTCAGATTCCTCAAATCCTCAATTCACACACGTAATAGGGTTTCACACCGGCTCCGTTCGTGACCTCTGTTTAATACGAAAGTCTCGTGGCAGGTGTAGATTTTTAAAATCGTGTCCAATCGTCGTCCGCCTGGAGTGGCTCTGGGGTTGAGCGTCCACCTGTGAACCAGGAGGTCACGACGGAGTTCTCGGTCAAGGGCACAGACCCGGGTTGTGGACTCGATCCCTAATGCAGGGTGTGCAGGAGGCAGCTGGTCCATGATTCTCTCTCATCATGAATGCCTCTCTCTCTCTCCTCTCTCTCTCTCTCTCTCTCTCTCTCCCTTTCTCTCTGAAATCAATACAAAATAAACGCATAAAGCATTGCCAGAATTTTATCCCTGAGCTCACCTGGTGCTGGGTGGCCTCCTCTGGCCGGCAGTCTGACCGGGTCGGGGTGTGGGGATGGGAATGGTATTGGCGGCGGGGGGCAGGGGGAGAGGGGTGTGTCACTGAGCCGGGATAAGATGGGCCTTGTGAGGACTTTTGTGGCATTTGTGGGGGCTCGCTGAGCTTAGATGCCTTCTCCAATCGCTCCGCACGCTGCCACTGTGCTGAGAATGAGTGTCGATTCTGTGTGTTGATTGGAGAATGAGTGTCGGTTCTGTGTGTTGATTGGAGAATGAGTGTCGGTTCTGTGTGTTGATTGTTTCGGTCCTGAGCTGCTATGTGGGCAGAAGGAAGTTTATTTTTCCGGGTTATTTCATAAGGAGAGACCTAGTGCACAAAATGCGTGCACTTGGGAGAGGGTCCCTCAGCTCAGGCTGCACCCCCTGACAGTCCGGGAGTTCTTGGGAGATGTCCGTCTGCCGGCTTAGGTGGGGCTCAGCTGTCAGTCCGACATCCTTAGAGAGGCTCCCGCCACCGCCGCTGCCCTCGCCACTGCCCTCACCAGCTGTGAGCCCGGCTTCCGGCCGAGCGGCACACCCCCTGTGGGAGCACACTGACCACCAGGTGGAAGCTTCTGTATTGAGCGTCTGCCCCCTGGTGGTCAGTGCGTGTCATAGCGACTGGTTGTTCTGCCCTTTGGTCGATTTGAATACTAGTTTTTTATTATATAGACTAGAGGCCCGGTGCACAAAATTCGTGCACGGCGGGGGGGTTGGGAGCGGTCCCTCAGCCCAGCCTGCACTCCTCCAATCTGGGACCCCTCCGGGATGTCAGACATCCCTCTCACAATCCAGGACTGCTGGCTCCCAACTGCTCGCCTGCCTGCCTCCCTGATTGCCCCTAACCGCTTCTGCCTGCCAGCCTGATCATCCCCTGACCACTCTCCTGCCAGCCTGACTGATGTCTAATTGCTCCCCTGCCATCCCGTTTGCCCCCTCTGCTGGCCTGGTCACCCCTAACTGCCCTCCCCTGCAGGCTTGATTGCCCCCAACTGCCCTCCCTTGCAGACCTGGTCCCTCCCAACTGCCATCCCCTATAGGCCTGGTTCCCTCCAGAAGCCCTTGCTTCCAGGCCTGGTCACCCCTAACTACCCTCCCCTGCAGGCTTGATTGCCCTCAACTGCCCTCCCTTGCAGGCCTGGTCCCTCCCAACGGCCCTCCCCTGCTGGCCCGATCGCCCACAACCACCCTCCCTTGCAGGGCCTGGAACCTCCCCACGGCCCTCCCCTGCTGGCCATCTTGTGGTGGTCATCTTGTGTCCACATGGGGGCAGGATCTTTGACCCCATGGGGGCAGCCCTCTTATGTGTTGGCGTGACGGCCAATCTGTGTGTTACTCTTTTATTAGACAAGATGTGTCTGCACATACGTTTGACCATCAGGGCTGAGGCGCCACAGGCCGCGAGCCACAGGACGAGGGCCACAGGACGAGGGCTGTGCTGTGGCCTCGGCCTGGAGCTCACTCAGGGCAGGTCCTGGCCGTGGGCACCCACGGCTCCGCTCTGCCCATGGTGAGCATGTGACCACGGGGCCAGGCGTGCCAGCCTTCGACGTGCAGCAGACACAGGCCCCTCTGCCACACGCGTCCCTCGTGTCGACTGGAGGTCACCGAGCTGACCCTGCGGCCGCGAGGGGTCCTGACTGACAGCCGCCCCTCGCCCTCCTCTGACCCGCCGAGGGCCGGCTCGTCAGCCAGCGTGACTCGGGGGCGTTTTCTCTGGGCCAGATGGGACGGCGTTCTCGCACGTCTGCAAGACTTCCTAGGGCCTCTTACCGACACCGCTCGGCTCATGAGCCGCGTCCAGTCCCTGGGAGTCGCCATCATGGCCCGAGAGGAGCCACAACTCTCGCCAAAACCGCCCGTCCGCCCCGCGCACCGGGGCGTGTCCGTGGCCCCCGGCGGGCCCGGCAGAGCAGAGACCCCCGGGAGAGCCCGCGTCGCCCGGGCCAGCGCCGGCTCAGCGGTCGGAGCGCCGGCCCGCACGCCGAAGGGTGTTAGGTTTGGTTCCCGGTCAGGGGCCTGGGCCTGGGTTTCAGGCGTGCCCGCCCCTCAGGTTGGAGCACGTGCGGGAGGCCACGGGTCCGTGACGGATCTGCCCCCGGGTCCCAGGTCTTTTCTGACCAACGCCCTTTCTGGTGCCCAGACGTCTGGCAGGGGCTGCCTTAGTGCTGGCTGCGTTCACCCCATCCTGTCCCCACCCGCCACCCTCCATGGCCACTCACTCGTTACCCTCTATGGCCACCTACCCAACACCCACCCATCAGCCTCTATGGCCACCCATCCACCACCCTCCATGGCCACTCACCCAACACCCTCCATGGCCAGCCCTGCATGCTGTCTGACCAGACCACACCTGCCACCAGTCCCAGGGATCCTGTTACTTCACCCCTGACCCTCGGCATAGCCGAGGTCCCAGTTGGTTCTGAAGCAACGAAAGGAAAGACTTGCATTTGTATTTGCATCAAAGTTGCAACCATGTTTCTCTCCTGCAAAGTCAGTGACATCTGCAGAGCATGCTGGGACACTGACACCTGCAGAGCATGCTGGGACACTGACACCTGCAGGGCGTGCTGGGGCACTGACACCTGCAGGGCATGCTGGGTCACTGACACCTGAAGAGCCTGCTGGGACACTGACCCCTGCAGGGCATGCTGGGACACTGATACCTGCAGAGCGTGCTGGGACACTGACACCTGCAGAGCGTGCTGGGACACTGACCCCTGCAGGGCATGCTGGGACACTGACACCTGCAGAGCGTGCTGGGACACTGATACCTGCAGAGCGTGCTGGGACACTGACACCTGCAGAGCATGCTGGGACATTTTATCTCTGAGTTTTGCCTCAGGTTTCACCTGTTTCCTATTCATTTGGCCCCCCAGAAAGTGTGTTCTCTCTTACCAGTAGGTGGCGCTATGGACAGGCAGTTAAGGCCCACAGGGCCTGCTGTTGACAGGGAGATAGATGGGGGTCATAGTTGCACGAATATTATTGACAGGAGCTAAACAAACTTACCAAATTGTTTTCTGCTACCCGCCCCCACTCCTTAGTAAGGAAACTGAAGAACTGGGTAGTTAAACTGTGTGAACCCCTCGTACCTACACAGAAAACAGTTTTATCTCCAATAATGAAGAAGCAGTTCCACCAAGTCTTAGCTTCTGTCATTACTCTATCTACCGAAACACCCCTGCACGCTCTAAGTTCCTGAGTTCTAGGCTCTGCCCTTCTTTCCCAAGGCCTTCCCATGTTCTCTGCTGTCACCAAGGTTCTCTCCCTGTAAAGTTAAACAGTCACATAATTTGTGTTCATCCACCTGCTGCTTGTAGACTCCGAGTGTTCTGAAGACCAGAGCTTTGTCTTGTCTGTCCTCCTCCTGGTGCTGGGCTGGGCGGAGCACATCCCGTAAACGCTGGCAGGTGGGTCAGGGCCACCCCGGGGCTGGGGGAGTCTCCATCCTGGCCCCCACCATGAAGGAGGGAGGCAGGCAGGCCAGCCGACCAGCAAAATGCTTCAAAACACTGGGCTGTGTATCGAAGCCGGTGTGGCTCAGTGGAAAAAGCGTCGGCCTGCGAACTGGAAGGTCCTGGGTTCGATTCCGGTCAAGGGCATGTACCTTGGCTGCGGGCACATCCCCAGTAGGGGGTGTGCAGGAGGCACCTAACTGATGTTTCTCTCTCATCGATGTTTCTGACTTTCTATCCCTCTCCCTTCCTCTCTGTGAAAAATCAATAAAATATGTTAAAAATGCACGCGCACGCACACACACACACACACACCAAACCCTGAGCTGTGGAAGGGCAGGGGCGGGGCACTGCCAGAGAGACGGACGTCCGGACAGAATGGGCAGGGCCACCACCCACACAGCCGTCCTGCAGAGACTCACGGCGTGTGAGCCGGCCGCGGGCCTGGCTGAAGGCCCTGAACCGGGCCGGGGGACGCACGTGGCAGCGCCGTTCCCAACCGCCCAGGCCCAGAGCAGCCCCGCTGACCACGGCCAGAGCGTGGATGAGGCCTGTGGCAGCCACGTCCCGCGGAATCGTACTCGGCCTCCCGGGCAGGCCCTGGCGTTGGTGGCGGCGTGGGGAACCTCACGGCGGTGGCTATGAAGTCAGCCACGCACAGGCAGCTGGCCCCCTCTCACCGCGCGGCGGGGCCTCGGCGAGTCCAGGCCACGGGAGAGGCTGGGGTGGCACCCCCCGGGGGCAAGGGCACAGCTTTGGGGGGCAAATATGGAGAGAGGTCAGCCACAGCCTGGGGACTGCGGTCAGTCATGCACACCGCCCTGCCGGGCGGCCCCGGGGCTCGAGTGCCATCCAACACCGGAGGTGGTCACTGCTGATCCACTGGTTCTGGGCAGCTGAAGCCGAGTCTGCGGGTTCAACCCCATCGGTGCCTATGGGAGGCAGCTGATCTCTCTCTCTCCTCTCTCTCTCTCTCTCTCTCTCTCTCTCTCTCTCTCTCTCTCTTTCTCTCTCTCTTTCCCCTACCTTTCTATCATCTATATCTATCTGTCATCTAGATAGATATTTAGATATTAGATATTATCTGTGTCAATCTATCTCTTTCACCTAGTATACCTATTTTATCTGTCTATCATATTTATCTATTGCATTTATAATCTATCATCTATCTATAATACATATGTCTATCCATCTATCATTTATATATCTATCAGTTATCTCTATCTATCTATCTATCTATCTATCTATCTATCTATCTATCATCTATTTCTATCTATCTATATATCTATCACCTATCTCTATCTATCTACCATCTATCTATCTATCATCTATATGTCTATTTATCTATCCATCTATCAACTATATATCTATCAGCTATCTCTATCTATCTATCATCTATTTATCTATCTACCATCTACCTCTATCTATCTATCTATCTATCTATCTACCTATCTATCATCTATCTATTATATATCATCTATCTATCTACCATCTACATCTATCTATCTATCTATCTATTTATCATCTATCTACCAGCTACCTCTATCTATCATCTATCTATCATCTACCTCTATCTATCTATCATCTATCTATTATATATCATCTATCTATCTATCTATCTATCTATCTATCTATCTATCATTTATTATTGTCATCTGTCTGTCCCCTGTGGTCTCCCTGGGTTCTAGTCTACCTTTAGGACACCTCCTCTCCTCAGTCCTTCACCACATGTTGGTCCCTGAAGGAGCCTCCCCTCTCTCGGAGGAAAACCCGTGTCGGCGGACAGCAGCTCAGAGAACAGCGTTGTGTTGGGTGTCAGAGAGCAGCCGGTCTTGCCTAGATGTCACCCACTCATCCCCAGGACAGGAGATAAAATAAAAGACTGAAAAACACTTTAAGCCTTAGCAAATTACATGCAGAGGACAATTTTCTAGTCTCAGACGTTCTTTTTCATACGTTAATATAAATAATTACATAACATATGTATATATTTCTCTGAAAGTACTCATTTCGTGGAGTTTTGGTATCCTTCAGATGTATTTTCATTAATTATAATCAACATTGCTTTTGATTATACCGAGTTTTCTTCCTGTCACTCCCAGCACTGAGTGTGAACATAGATATTTGATGGATGTTTGACTTAAAGCGTAACACGGTTAATGTCGCTTGTGGAGCGGAGGATGACTGTCTTTGGAGGAACACGATGCTGACTTCTGGACACTCCCATGGGACATTGTCCGTGGCATTAATTCCAGGGCAGCATGGGGGCAGAGTAGGATTAGGGGGCAGAGTGGCAGCATTGTGGGACTTGCACTGGCCCATGGGGAGGTTCCGGGTGGTCAGTTTCTCCTGTGGGAGGTTCCGGGTGGTCAGTCTCTCCTGTGGGAGGTTCCGGGTGCTCAGTCTCTCCTGTGGGAGGTTCTCGGTGCTCAGTGTCTCCTGTGGGAGGTTCCGGGTGCTCAGTTTCTCCTGTGGGAGGTTCTCGGTGCTCAGTCTCTCCTGTGGAAGGTTCCGGGCTCTCAGTCTCTTCTGTGGGAGGTTCCAGGTGCTCAGTTTCTCCTGTGGGAGGTTCTCGGTGCTCAGTCTCTCCTGTGGGAGGTTCCGGGCTCTCAGTCTCTTCTGTGAAGGTTCCAGGTGCTCAGTTTCTCCTGTGGGAGGTTCTCGGTGCTCAGTCTCTCCTGTGGGAGGTTCCAGGTGCTCAGTTTCTCCTGTGGGAGGTTCTCGGTGCTCAGTCTCTCCTGTGGGAGGTTCTCGGTGCTCAGTCTCTCCTGTGGGAGGTTCTCGGTGCTCAGTCTCTCCTGTGGGAGGTTCTCAGTGCTCAGTTTCTCCTGTGGGAGGTTCCGGGCTCTCAGTGTCTCCTGTGGAAGGTTCCGGGCTCTCAGTCTCTCCTGTGGGAGGTTCCAGGCGCTCAGTCTCTCCTGTGGCAGGTTCGGGGTGCTCAGTCTCTCCTGTCCCCACAGGTCATCAAACTGGCCTTCGAGGAGTTCGAGCTGGAGCGGGGCTACGACACCCTGACCGTGGGCGATGCCGGCAAGGTGGGCGACACGAGGACCGTCTTGTACGTGTAAGTGTCACTCCCTCTCTCGGGGGGGCGTGGCCAGCGGGGTGCAGAGGCTCCAGGGACATTGGTGGCTCAGGATGGAGGCCCACAGCCTGGCCTCGGGTCCGATCCCGAGTCCGGAGAGCGCCTCCGGGCGGAGCGCGATGGGTGCCCAGGCTTGTTCCAACCGTTAGCGATACGGGAACAGCCCTGCTGGTGTGCCCTGTGGGCAGAGCCCCCGTCTCCCGGCAAAACGGTCCTGGGTTCGATTCCAGTCAAGGGCATGCACCTTGGTTGCAGGCTGCTCCCCCGCCCGGCCCTGGTCCAGGCACATGCAAGAGGCAACCAATCCATGTGTCACTCGCACATGGGTGTTCCTCCCTCTCTCTCCCTCTCTCTCCCTCTCTCTTCCTCTCTCTCCCTCTCTCTCTGTCTCTCTCCTTCTCTCTCTGTCTCTCTCCTTCTCTCTCTCTCCCTCCCTCTCTTCCCTCTCTCTCTGTCCCCCCCTTCCCTCTTTCTCCCTCTCTCTCTGTCTCTCTCCTTCTCTCCCTCTCTCTCCCTCTCTCTCTCTCTCTCCCTTTCACTCTGCTACTCTCTCCCTCTCTCTTTCCCTCTCCCCCTCTCTCTGTCACTCTCTCTCTCTGTGTCACTCTCTCTCTCTGTCACTCTCTCTCTCTCTGTGTCACTCTCTCTCTCTCTCTGTCACTCTCTCTCCCTCTCTCTTCCTCTCTCCCTCTCTCTCCTGCTCTCTTCCTCCCTCCCCCTCTCTCTCCCACTCCCCCTAACAACAATAGGTGTCAGACAAAGGGATCCCTGTTCACCCTGCCCCATTTCCCAGTGCGAACATTTTACAGATCTGCAGTTAAACATCACAACCAGGCTGGGAGCTGCAGTTCACCAATTTCGACTCAGATGTCCCCATTTTCATGTGTGTGTTAAGTTCTACATAATTTCATCACTTAAGCTCATGCACCCATTACTACAGCTGAGACCCAGAACAAGTCCAACATTGCAAAACTCACCTGGTCAGCCTTGCATCATCACCTCCATCTCCTTCTGCCCCAGTGGTCCCTGAATGGCAACCACTATCTGTATTGCATCTGTAAAACTTTCACTACAGCAATGCTGCTGCACACTCCCTTCTGTGACACTGTGACCTTGTAGCAATGCTGCTGCACACTCCCCTCTGGGACATTGTGACATTGTAGCAATGCTGCACACTCCCCTCTGTGACACTGTGACATTGTAGCAATGCTGCTGCACACTCCCCTCTGGGACACTGTGACATTGTAGCAATGCTGCTGCACACTCCCCTCTGTGACACTGTGACATTGTAGCAGTGCTGCACACTCCCCTCTGTGACACTGTGACATTGTAGCAATGCTGCACACTCCCCTCTGTGACACTGTGACATTGTAGCAATGCTGCACACTCCCCTCTGTGACACTGTGACATTGTAGCAATGCTGCACACTCCCAGCTGTGACACTGAGACATTGTAGCAATGCTACTGCACACTCTCCTCTGTGACACTGTGACATTGTAGCAATGCTACACACTCCCTGCTGTGACACTATGACATTGTAGCAATGCTGCACACTCCCCTCTGTGACACTGTGACATTGTAGCAATGCTGCTGCATTCTCCCCTCTGTGACACTGTGACATTGTAGCAATGCTGCATACAGGAATCATACACTGTG